>OX387190.1:14749632-15207942 GCA_947561395.2 Buxus sempervirens | reverse complement strand
ATTTTCTTAATTTTTTGGGGTGCAAAAATCAGGTGTCTACACCCTAATTTTTTGTTTTTTCTTTCAAACTCCATTTTTAACTGGTTTTTAAGCTCTGCAACTACTTTCTGGGGATCCTTAGACCCCCCGAAGACCTCTAAACACAATTTGAAATTAATCTAACCTAACATATCCCACCACTCATCACTCAAATCTCTTTGCAAACCTATAAATCCGAAACAAAACATTAACAGAACATACAAAGAAGGGAACTAGGGGCTTTATCGGGGTACATCAGATCAGAGGAGTGATCCTGGGAATAGACTCCCACCTTCGAATCAAACAAGCAAAAACAAAAAATAACATGCTAAAATGGGAAACATGCTCAATTTATACATGTTAAAACAATAACAGAGAGAGAGTTCACCTTGGTTCCAAACCTTTGTAGAGCAGGCCGGAGGGTTCCCTGGAGCTCACGAGCTGCTGCTGGAGCGTCCTTCTTCTCACACCAACAGCACGACCTCCTTCGGGTTCGTCGAGGAAGGAGAGGAAGGGAGAGGCCAAGTCGAGAGGAAGGGAGAGGCCAAGTGTGTCTGGTTTTTTTTTCTTTCCGGAAGATGGTGGTCAAGACCACCTTAAAAAATCCGAACTTAAAATCCCAACCAAAAAAAAATCTCCAACCCCTCTGCACGAAGTCTCGCGCAGCTTTTATAGGAGAGAAAAAAAAAGGGGGTCTCTGCTAAGCTTGCGCCGAGCACAAGCTTAGCGCATACCCCTTGCCACGTTCGCGCGAGCGGCCAAATGATTAAAAACATTTAATGCGTCCGCTCGTTTGTTTAAAAAATCCTGAAATTAGGATATAGTCCCTGGGATATTTGGATTTAATATTATTTTATTCAGATATTTTCAAATGTTTTCAGATTGGTCCCTGGGATCTTTTGAACGTTTGCATATTCACGGATTTGATCCCCGAGATATTTTCCTGCGCAACTCGCCACGTGTGCAGCTTTTTGCCACGTGCGCAGTTTGTCGGTTTTGCTACTCGGGAATTTTGTCAGCTCATATTTTCTTCATCTGGGCCCCGATCTGGGCAAACTCAGTTGCGTTAGAATCGTATCGGAGCCCTCTATCCAGTGGCATGGAGGTAAGCACCTGAATCGGGGTTTAGCAGAAAGCCAACTTTCGACTCCCCCTCAAGTTTGACCGCCCACAGAACCCTCATCCGGACTCCGATTCCTGCAAACTCAGTTGCGTTGGAACCGTGTCGAGATTCTCTATCCAATAATATAAAGCGAGGTGGTCAATTTTCACTTGATCAAAAAGTCAACTTTTTGTCCCCTCGGGGTTTGACCTTTTGCCAGGGTTTTCATTTTCAGCACTTCCAGGGGTACAAAAAATAAGGTGCTTACAGCGAGAACTTTCTAGAAAACGCTCGTACGTTCTCTTCTTTTATAGTTTAAACGTTCGCGCCTTGGACCATAACGTCCGCGCGTTTTCGTTTCTTATTAATTCCTTCTTTGGGGTACCTTCGCCTTACCTATATGTGCATACACATGTACACATGTGTGTACATGTGTACACAGGTACATGTACATCTGTTTACACATGTACACATGTGCACATGTGCACATGTGCACACTCATGTACACATATGTGTACATGTGTACACATGTACATGTACAATTGTCTACACATGTACACATGTGTATATGTGTACACATGTACATGTATATATGCGTAGACATGTACATGTACATACATGTGTACACATGGACACATGTGTACACACATGTACATGTACATCTGTGTACAGATGTAGACATGTGTGTACATGTGTAGACATGTGTGTACATGTGTACACATGTGTGTACATGTACACGTACAAGAACATATACTTGTGTACATGTACATGTACGCACGAACCTACATGCATACCTGCGTATACATGTGTGTACTTGTGTACACACATGTAAGTTCATTTTTTGATGTGTACCGGCTTACTTGTATATATGTGTACACCTATATGTACATGTACACACGCATATATTAAGGTAAGCAAGAGGTACCCCAATTAAAACCAAGGTACCCCAGGATGTAATACGAAGGTACCCCGCTGTTAAGGCTAAGGTACCCCGTAGAAGGAGAGGCGAACAGACGTCAACGCGCGGACGTTGATTTCTAACGCGCGAACGTTCCGGCTTAAGAAGACAACTGACGCTCGTGCTTTTATAGCTTAAACGTTCGCGCGTTGGACCTTAATGTCCGCGCGTTAACGTCTCTTAGTAATTCCTTATATTGGGTACCTTTGACTTACGTATTGGGTACCTTCGTATTATTTTTAGGGTACCCACGTTTTATTCGGGGTACCTATTCCATACTTGGCTTCATAATTGTTGCTACCGTAAGTTATCATTTGGGGGCACTTTTGGCTTATTTGCTGATGTACCTTAGCATTATTTGAGGGGTGCCCTTGGTCTAAATTCTTTGGGTACCTGGTCCATGTACACGTGTACACATGTACATGTGCACTAACATGTGTACGTGAACCTTTACATATGCACATGTGTGTGTACACATGTACATGTATATATGTGTACACACATGTACACATGTGTGTACATGTGTACACATGTACATTGTCATCTGTTTACACATGTACACATGTGTATATGTGCACACATGTACATGTGTGTACACATGTGCCCATGTGTGTACATGTGTACACAGGTACATGTGTGTACACATGTACATGTATATATGTGTACACAAGTACAAATGTTGAAATGTATACACAAGTACACATGTGCCTACATTTGTACACACACATGTACATGTACATCTGTGTACAGATGAAGACATGTGTGTACAAGTGTACACATGTGTGTACATGTAAACGTACAAAAACATATACTTGTGTACATGTACATGTACGCACTCACACAAGTACACACATGTAAGTTCATTTTTTGATGTGTATCGGCTTACTTGTATATATGTGTACACCTGTATGTACATGTGCACATGTATATATTAAGGTAGGCAACAGGTACCTCAATTAAAACCAAGATACCCCAGGATGTAATACGAAGGTACCCCGCTGTTAAGGCTAAGGTACCCCGTAGAAGGAAAGGCGAACAGACGTCAACACGCGGACGTTTATTTCTAATGCGCGAACGTTCCGGCTTAAGAAGACATTTGACGCGCGCGCTTTTATAGCTTAAACGGTCGCACGTTGGACCTTAATGTCCGTGCGTTAACGTTTCTTAGTAATTCCTTATATTGGGTACCTTCGCCTTACTTATTGGGTACCTTCGTATTATTTTTGGGGTACCTACGTTTTATTGGGAGTACCTATTCCATACTTTGCTTCATAATTGTGGCTACCGTAAGTTATCATTTGGGGGCACCTTTGGCTTATTTGCTGATGTACCTTAGGTATCCTACACGTGTACACATGTACATGTGCACTAACATGTGTACGTGAACCTTTACATATGCACATGTGTGTGTACACATGTGTGTACATGTGTACACATGTACATTGTCATCTGTTTACACATGTACACATGTGTATATGTGCACACATGTACATGTGTGTACACATGTGCCCATGTGTGTACATGTGTACACATTTACATGTGTGTACATAGGTACATGTGTGTACACATGTACATGTATATATGTGTACACAAGTACACATGTCGATATGTGTACACAAGTACATGAATGTACACACACATGTACATGTACATCTGTGTACAGATGTAGACATGTGTGTACATGTGTACACATGTGTGTACATGTACATGTACATGAACATATATTTGTGTACATGTACATGTACGCACGCACACACACGTATACCTGCGTATACATGTGTGTACTTGTATACACATGTAAGTACATTTTTTGATGTGTACCGGCTTACTATTATATATTTGTACACATGTATGTACATGTACATACGCATATATTAAGGTATTCAACAGGTACCCCAATTAAAACTAAGGTACCCCAAGATATAATACGAAGGTACCCTGCTGTTAAGGGGAAGGTACCCCGGAGAAGGAAAGGCAAACAGACGTTAACGCACGGACGTTGATCTCTAACGTGCGAACGTTCCGACTGAAGAAGACAACTGACGCGCGCGCTTTCAAAAGGACCGTTCGCACGTTGAAGTTTGTTAATAATTTTTTCTTGAGGTACCTTCGGTATAAGGGTGTGTACCTTAATGTTTCATTGTGGGGTACCTATTTTCTATAGGCGGTACAGGGGGTACCTTTACCATTTTTTTGGGCAAATTTTTTTATTTGGGAGTTTCGTAATCTTCCATGTGTGTGTGTGTGTGTGCATACACACATTATGTATCTATATATATATATATATATATATATATATATATATATATATATATATATATATATATATATGTGTATATATCCATATATGTTTGTATATACATATATTTGTATATACATATATGTGTGTATATATATGTGGGTGTGTACATGTACATACATATGTGTGTGTGTATATGTGTTTTCATATATATACATATATGTGTGTGTGATAGACATATATGTGTGTTTATATAGCCATATATTTGTGTGTGTGTGTATACGTATATGTACATGTACACAAGTATATGTTCTTGTATGTGTACATGTACATACATGTGTACACATGTACACACATGTGTACATCTGTTCACATGTATGCACATGTACATGTGTGTGTACAAATGTACTCACATGTGCACATGTGTGTACACACGTGTACATGTGTACACATATATACATGTATATGTATACACACATGTACCTGTGTACACATGTACACTCATGGGTACATGTGTACACATGTACACAGATGTGCACAATCATGTGTACACACATATACAAATGTACATACATGTGTGCACAACATAAACCAAAGGTTCCCTTTAAAAAACTGAAGGGACCCTTTAAAAACCCGTTGGGACCCTTTAAAAAAGTTAAGAGGTCCTAGGTACTACACATATTTAATATCAACACGCGCACGTTCTCGTGAACACTCGAACGTTCGCTTTGGGCTTGGGTTCCCCCGCTTTTTTGCATTTTGCATGAGGTATCCCCACATTTTGCCTGAGGTACCCCAAACATAAACCGAAGGTACCCTTTAAAAAATTCCCTATGTTGTACACATATTTAATATCAACGCGCGCACGTTATGGGCGAGTGCGTCCGGGCGTTTGCCTATATTTACAAAGAAACAGGTCTAGCGCGTTATTTCGTCCATGCGAATCAAAGCCATCTGAAGCGCTTCATCTTCATTTCAATAAAGTCTTTTCAGGGTGGGTACCACTTCATTCTCTTCTGGAAGAGTTCCAAAGCCTATATTTCTGGTTCGAAGGTGTGACTGATGCTTTACGAACTTTACTGCTTTGATTTTATATGTTACGATTAGGGTATTAATTTGTTCATTTAGGGCTTCCGATCTATGTGTTTATTCTAATGTCTTGAAGAGGTACATTTTGCTTTATCTTGGTCGGAATGGTTTATGTTATCAGTTGCAATCAAGTTACTATTCACTTTTCCTATAAGCCTTTGACAAGTACACATCCCTATTGTTATCTCCCTAACGCGTGAATAACGCCTGCACTTTTTTCTCAAGTGTTGGGGTTTTTTTTTTTATATATATAGGGAGTGGGTTTTTTTTCCACAGAATTATTCATATTATTCACATTCTATATTATTTGCATTCGGTAGCACTCATCTTTTCTGTGTTTTTTGTGCATATTTATTTTTCTTCCTCTCTTCTTCTGAACTCTTAGATGGCCCCTAAGACCAGAGCCTCATCTTCTAAACCTAAGACATCCTCCAGGAAAGCCAATAAGAAACCCAGGACTGATTCATTTGATAATTCAATCTTCATCAATCGGAAGGCCAAGAAGATGTACGAGAATAATATCAACCACAGACAAATCTTGCTTGAAAGAGGGGTTATTCTAGAAGACTTCCCCGAGTCTATTCCTGCAGCATTTACTGGGAGAGGATGGGATAACCTCTTCACCAACTTCCTGCTCCCATCCCAACACCTAGTATATGAATTCTATTCAAACATCCACAACATCGCAGACGGTCCCGCATCCTTCGATACCTCTCTCAGAAGGCAGCCCATCCATGTAGATTTTGATACCATCACTGGGGCCCTAAGTATTCCGAGTTGAAAATCCTGAATTCCCTTATGTTGATGCTCCCTTACCACATTTGCTCAATGAAGTGGCTTCTTGCTTACTGACCACTGAGAGAGAGGGGGACTATGAGGGCAAAGCTCTGGATTCCTCCCATTTTACATTTGACACCTCATTCATATACAAAATCCAATGCTCTAACCTTGCGCCGGTGAGTCACAGATCAACTGTGCCTCCTATGAGAGCACTCTTGCTTTATGCATTGGTCAAGAGGCATTCAATTGATGTTGCCAGCATCATGATTTCGTCTATTCTTGACTCTTTTCTCGATACCAAACGTAGGTGTGGACTTCCTCTCGGGTGTGCCATTGCAAAGATAGTCAAGATGCATCAAATTGACTTCCCCGAGTATGAGTTACTTGCTCCCCTTTCTCCTATCAGTACTGCAACATATAATAAGTCCAAGAGGCAATACAACAAGTCTCATCCTCCTCCTCCACCCCCTCCCCCTGTTCCAGGGGTCCATGCTCCTGCTCCTCCATCTCCTCCCCCTGCTGGTGAAGATGCTCCTGCTCCTCCCCCATTTCCTCCCCCTGTTGGTGAAGATGCTCCTGCTCCTCCATCTCCTCCCCCCAATGTTTCTATAGGACATGAGCATGATCTTCCTCTCCCGGAGTCTGCTACACATGATCAACCTGTGGAACCTGATATTCCATCCGCATCGGCGCCTGCTCTTGCTGCTGCTCCTATTGTAGACACCCCAAAATTGCACGATTTTTAATAAATCTTGAAGGAGACAAATATTTTATTGGAATTTTCAATTCTTTGCATTGGGTTTGAAATACTTAACCCATTTGAATCCAAAACCGTAAAGGAAAAGGCTCGAATTCAATCTTTTGTGCAAAGTCAAACTTTTTCCGGTTGAATTTTGTTGACTTTTGACCCCAGAAAATGAAATATTTTTTAAAGCCAGATTTCAAGATAATTTTTCCCGGTAATCAGGTTTTTAGCCATGTTATTGCATAAAAGAATTTTTTGAGATTTTAAATCTTGACGAATACCTTGGTTTTAACATGTTGAATCTTTTTATCGGACCTAAAAAATCGGAATTTTTCCTAGAATTGGAAAGTTGACTTTTTATTCACTTGGAATTTGGGTCTGGAACTATTTTTAATGGATTCAAATGGGGGGTGTTTGCTTATTTACATGTAAAACCTATTTTTGGAGAAACAATTGCTCTTCAATTGGATGAAGGAAAATTTCTTTCTAGACTGGGGCAAAATAGTCAGATTGAAAGAGTCATCATATCTGGAGCATCAATTGACAAGCCGATGGTCATGGGAATTATTCTAAAGGTTCTGAAGGCTTATTTTGGTCTTTCTTCATTTTCTGAAATAATCTTCTCATTATTCAACTTGATTTTAATTCTTTTGGACTATATGCTAATAAGTTGTTGGATCATTTTTCAAAAACAAATATATATAAAAACACAAAAAGGCAAAAAATATATTTTTGGCCTATGATGAGCATCTATGTCTTTTCATAAAAACATTGGTTTTGCAAGTATTAGAGAATTCTGAGGCCACTAGTATAAAACCTATTTTTGTATTTGCATTCCTTTATCAGGGTTTCTTTTTGGCAAAGGTAAAACAAAAAAAAACAAAAAAAAGAGAGAAAAAGGAGGAAAAAAATAGAAAAAAAAAGAGAAAAAAGAAAAAGGAAAAAAAAGAAGGGATTATCTCTGCTGAGGGGCAAGTATTTCTTCAAGTAACCAAAAATCGGGGCATGCTCAGAGTCTTTCCCTCTGGGTTTTCATTGAAATAAATTACAGCATCTAGAAGAAGCAGTCAGGCCTTAGTCTTCGGATTTGAAAAAAAAATAAGCTTCGAAGCAATTGCATGTTTTCTCCTTTAAACAAAGGTTTCCAATTCTGAAGAAGGATTTTACTGGAACAGTAAGAAGGCATGAATGAGAGGTCACGGGTTGTAAAGGCATGAGGTTAGATCAACAGATCATGATGTTCAAATCCATCAATCAAGAAGAGGCATTCACTTGGGTAGTTGAAAAGAATGAAGGCAAGTTATGGGCAGCAAGGGCACATACGTCATTATTGAGAGAGCAAGAAGATGAAGAAGCAAAAGCAAGTTGCAGAATATTCAAGCACAGGTTTGGGCATCAAATGGCACCCAGGTATGTCATATAAAAAAAATCAAGAAAATTCAATAAAATATTTCCTTCCTTATTGTTGAGCAGTAAAGTGAAAAACCTCAAAATCAATTGAGTTTGCAGAGGTCAATTTTAAATCCACATTCTTTTCAAAATTTGCTTGTCTCAAATTTCTTTTCATAGCCACGAGAGCTCAAAGAAATCTGAGATAAGGAAGAGATGCCACCCCGTCAGACTATACACAGCAGGGGTTTCATTGGCTATCTTCAAATCCATGTTTTTTATCACTCATTTGTTTGACCAAAGCAAGTTCAATTAATGAGGTGTCTTTCAAACGTGCAATTTTGAGTTGTGTCTATTCTTTGCTGTTCATTGTGCTACAACTCCAGCAAAGAGGGGCAGTTGTAGACACCCCAAAATTGCACGATTTTTGATAAATCTTGAAGGAGAGAAATATTTTATTGGAATTTTCAATTCTTTGCATTCGGTTTGAGATACTTAACCCATTTGAATCCAAAACCATAAAGGAAAAGGCTCGAATTCAATCTTTTGTGCAAAGTCAAACTTTTTCCGGTTGAATTTTGTTGACTTTTGACCCCAGAAAATGAAATATTTTTTAAAGCCAGATTTGAAGATAATTTTTCCCGATAATCAAGTTTTTAGCCATGTTATTGCATAAAAGAATTTTTTGAGATTTTAAATCTTGACGAATACCTTGGTTTTAACATGTTGAATCTTTTTACCGGACCTGAAAAATCGGAATTTTGCCTAGAACTAGAAAGTTGACTTTTTATTCACTTGGAATTTGGGTCTGGAACTATTTTTAATGGATTCAAATGGGGGGGGGGGGGGTGTTTGCTTATTTACATGTAATATCTTAAGTAAATGGAGATTAAAAAATACGAGGACATGTACTTAAACGATATTACATGTAAATAAGTATTGCCTGTGTTAAAATTCGGATAAAAGCTTCTTCTTTTTTGTATCCGACAGATAATGTCGGATATAAAGGATCTTTATTGTATCCGACAGATAATGTCGGATATAAAGAGAATTGCTTGTATCCGACCTGACATGTCGGATACAAGCTTTGTGCTCAAAATTAGGGTTTTCCGAGAGTTTTCACTTTTTACCATCATATCCTTCATTAAAGGAGTGGAAATCTCGGAAATGGCCTTAGGGTTAAGGTTGGTGGGCTCTAGACATTATTTTGTGTCTACCATCATGCAAACCCTAACCCTAGCCTTTGCCTATAAATAGGAGGCTCTTCCTTAAGCAAATGGCCAATAACTTTTGCAAAGAACTTTTGCAATAAGTGGGAGATCAAAGAACTCCGAGTGAAGAGGGGAACCGCTATAGTCTTGCTTCCAGAAGCCCAGGTAAGCCTCAAACCTCCCTTTATTTTCCTATTCTTACATTCTAGATCTAGATCTCTTCTTCTACCTTTTTGTAGAATAAGGCCTCTTCTATGTGTGTGAAAACCCTTCCTCTACTCAAAGTACCTCGAGACTCCCCCTAGCCGTAAAACATGAAGGCGGGATCTAGGAGAAACGAGACTGAGGATTGATCCTAGTATTAGAACCTTGTTGGAATAAGCCTTTTGATTCTATAAAAACCGTTTCATATTCAAAGTACCCCAAGATTATCTTGAAGAACCGTTATACGGGGAGAGAGAACGGATTTGACTTGTATTTTGGATCTATTGCCGTCATTGTGGTAGATCTGGAATAAACAGCCCCAAAAAATTCTGGGATGTTTCTTATTGATTTTCAACATGATTTCAATCAAGTTTATTTCAAATATTGAAGGCCTCTAGGCCCAACCTCTTGGTTTTGGGCATTTTTGCTCACTTTAGGGTTTTTGGCATATCCTTTCCAATCGGAGAGGATGGTGAGCCAAACTTGTGCCCCATTTCTTCCTAGAGGCTCTTCATTATCTTTTTAAAATGATTTTGATTTGTCTTGCACGGATTCCACACACTTTATCACTGTTTAGAGTTGATTTTCTTTAAAAGGCTTAACTTGACAGCAGCTGTACCCCAACTTCGAACACTCGTAACTTCATCGTCCGGATGAATTTTGGAATGATTCCAGAGCCATGGGAAAGGTGAGGCTGTCTAGTTTATGTTTGAAATTTTTCATTAATTTTTATCAAGTGGATTCTTGACACCTCTCTTTTGAAGTCGATAGGTCAATTCAGGCCAGATTGCGGAACCTGTCACTTCGATTGAGCGCCATGTGTTTGTTTTAAGTTCGATTCGAGTGATTCTTGTTTTTGAGTTTTCCTTTGGAAGTATAATTTCAAACCCAGTTGGTTTCATAATTTTTTGACTCCATTTGTGTCGTGGGTAACAGATTTACTCAGAACTGCTCAACAACACTTTTATGGGTAAATCTGTGATCGTCGGGGCCTGTTCGGGAGGTCACCCAAGGCACATCAGAATGAATTTTCGTATGAGGCTAGTTTCATTTGAAAGATGGCCATACATATTTCATTCACACCAAATTTGATGGATTTATATGGAGCCAAGTTTTCTAAATGATTTTCCAAACTTGCCCACTTGTCACTTTTAACTATCTCCAGCAGCAGATTTCAAAGGTGAGTAACTCCTAGGATTTTAACCGGGATTTGATTGAAAATTTGCATGAGTCTTCTATTCATCATAATCTTTCAAATGAATTTGGTTTGATTCAATTTAAATTGGATTTGAATGATTTTAAGACAAATGGCACTATCTTTTACCGAATTTCTCGGATTTGACTCAACTTGATTTTGTGCAATTTTTGCTTTGATTGTCATCTATTGGTAATATTCTAGAAGTGATATTGATATAAAAGAGGATCTAGAATTCATTTGGATTTCTCATGTGGACATATCACATATTTGTTTAACCCTTTTTCAAGGTTTTTGATGATTTTAGCAAGCTTTCTCATTTTTTTTAGCATGAACAACACTTGGCAACCACCTTGTGTGGGTGAATGGGGGTGCCTATCACCTTCCCCCGTTCATAATCTAATCCCCTTACCCATCTCTGGATTTGATTTTCAAGTAGAGTTACTTTTACTCTAGTATTTGTTTTTTAACTCTTTTTGATGATTTTTGGTTCCCATTCACACCCAAAAATTGAATGGTGGCGATTCTCCCATATTTCGTTGAGCCCGTGTGTTGACGGAAGGGAATCACCCCGGTGATTTTTCCATGTCTCACACCTATAGACCAAACAACTTCCCAATTTCCTCGTGGACTCGCATCAATCCTTTCACAGGTTATGGGCATGCAATGTAAGTTGATGAATCAAACCAAACTACTTCTTGAGAACCAGGAGACGATGAAGTAGCAAATAAAACAATTGTACGATGGTCAGCTTGCATACAAGCATGAAACTGATCGCCACGTTGCTAAAATGGAACATCTTCTTCAGAACATAGAAGGTGACACCTACTCTACGAAAAAGGACGTAGGAGAACTGATTCGGTCGAAGTTTGCACAAATTGACACCAAGTTGAATTGGGTGAGGACAACAGTATGGAATGCTGATGACATACTAAAAGCAGTGCATGAGAAGCAGACCAGGCTGAACGAGATATATTGGGAGATGCAACAAGACTACAGCCAGGCCATGAAGCACTTTGAATTGGAAAATCAGGAGCTTCACAGGCTGAATAGGGACAGGGGAGAACAAAGGACAGTTGTCGATGCAGCTTCTCAAGGTGTCGTTGGAGAGCATATTCCTCCAAGTGATGTGGAGTACATTCGAGATGAACATTTGTTTCTTGAATCCCTTGAGCCTGCACACAAAGTTCCTGATCCAGCAGGGCCTGCCCCATAGTCTTGAACCTCTTTTCATGTCATTTGAGTATGGAATGCATCTAATTTGACCATCTTTTTTACTTATGTGCCTGCAAAACGTTGCGATAAGTGCATGCAAAACAACCAGTACACACACCTTGGGTCTAGCACGTCGTAGTGCGTGTACATGCAAAACAACCAGTCCAAGGTGCTGGTTATATTAGCCTATGGTAATGAACTTCCACCTATAAGACTAAGGTATTATACGAAATGATTAAAATCTGCAACGAAGGCTGTGGGAAGAGGGGGAATGCAAAAAAAGTCAGCTTATATTACGTATTAATCTTGAGATACCCTTCCAAACGCGCGGACGTTGATCCCCCAAATCAGCCCAGGGTACCCCCCACACGAGCCTTAATTTATCCACAAAAAATTCTCCAAATTAAGGGGAGAGTACCTCCAAGTAACACCTAGGTACCCCAAAAGTAAATTTAAGGTACCCCACAAGAAACCCAAAGGTACCCACACGTACAAAATAGTGGGAGCACATTCAACGTGCCAATGTTTCCTGGTAACGCTCGCGCGTACTGTGCACTTTAAAGCTGCAACGTGCGAGCGTTAATGATTAACGTCCGTGCATTTTGTTCATTATCAATTCCTACTTGGGGGTACCTCCGGCTTACTTATGGGTTACCTTAATATTAATTTTGGGGGTACCTGAGTATTACTTAGGGGTACCCTTCCATTATTTCGCATCATACTTTTTGGTACCTCAATGTTTTTATTGGGGGGGGGGGGGTACTTTGGCTTATTTGCTGATGTAAATTAGGATTATTTCGTGGGGGCCTTGGCCTTATTTCGGCATGTACTCAACTCTTACTAGGTGACACCTAAGCTTATATGGGGTGGGGGTGGTACATTGTTCTGGTTAGCTTACTCTTCACACGAACCGTACCTTCATTTTGTTTTTGGGGGGAGTACCTAATGTATAGTAACTTGTTTTAAAATTTGGAGTAATTTACAAACAATGAGTTTGATGAATCTATGGCAGAATTTAAGCAATAAAAATAACCAAGCTTTTATTCAATGGATACAATGTCTTATGTACACAATACTTTACAAAAATCTGATCGTGAAACATCATAAAAAACTAAACATGCCATAAAAGTAAAATCCAAGTGAATGCTTGATTCAGCTACAGCATTCATTACACGAACATCCTTGTTCTCAAATAAATACATATAGATTCCCCAAAAATTAAAATTTTAGTTTGACGCATGTATAATATAAAAATGTTAATACATGAACTCTCCCCCTAGGTAGAACTCTTCTTCACAATATCATCCTTCACCGTGTTTTCTTCGTGGAGGATCATCTCACTCACAATGCTTCTTCTGAAGCCTGGAATATCATTCTATTAAAAAATAACAAAACTATATTAATAATGTGATCATTTGGAGCTTTTGAAAACACAACTGGATAGGTTAGGAGTTATAGCGTACCTGCGTGAATCGAGGAGAAAGTTCTCCTCTCCAGTAAGCGGCGAACTTCATGGCGAAGATTCCACAGTCATGGCTACAAACGATGCGATTACAAGTTAATGCTATTAATATCATATCGTAGTAAGGATAGAAAAGAAAGTATAGGTGGAAAATGTACGGGTTGTCTTGCCAAGGAAGCTTAAGAGTCTCTGCTTTCGTCCTTGGAAATTTGCTTATTAAAACTTCCTTTTCCCATTGCTAGGTGCATATAATATCTACTGCTTTTAGTTGAAATATAAAAATTGATACTTAATAACAACATTAGTGACATAAGAAATTATTACGCTGATCACTTACCACTCCAGTGAGAACTTCGCGGGTTCTACACACCTTCATTGAGTTCAAAAAAAATACTTTCTTCTTATTCATATCAACAACACACATGTACCAATGTTCTTGCTCCAATATGGGGAAAAACAACTGCATACAAACATATTTATTAGCCCTACCCTATTAAAAGATCCCAGCAACAATGGTGAGTTAAGCTTACCATTTTGTAGTTCACCACATTCAGTAGGTACGATGGATCAAATTGATCATTAAGTCTGGTAAGGTTTCGGTTTTCTTCTGCCTTGCAAAAAGTCTGAAAAGTTATAATATAAGTCCAACAGGAGTATTATAGACATTGTCAAATGATTTTGAAGAATGTCGTAGTAATTACCCCAATATCTGACATGAAGAAGTAGCATGAGCCTCCAACCTGCCGTTCCTGGAAATTCAGCATCTGCATGTAGCAATCCAAGATCTAAATAGAAAAAAATAAAATCTAAGAATCCAAATATTTATGCAATCTGACAAGATACTTAGGTTGTTAGACTCCTACCCAGTTGGTAACCAATTTCTCGGGCTTCAAACACTCGAACTCACTGTGGGCAATGAAGATATCGAAGAATCTCACCAAAACCTCACTACATATATATCCCACAAAAGGAATAGTCAAACCATACGCAACAATTTACAAAGAAACAACGCATAAAACATAAATATGCGAAAGCACGTACTCTGGATCGAGATCCTCACGGAATGCATAGTTGCAGACTGCGCATTCAACATCCACCAGAGCCCTACTAGAAGATGCCTCCACTGGTTCGCTTCCCTACAAGTTTATTAAAAATTCCAAAAAATGAATATATGTCTGTCAACCTAATTCTAACTGAAAAAAATAAAACAATTCCTTTAGAAAAACTGAGAACAAACATACCAATGGCTGTATGGCCGGATCTGCAATGTTCAGATCCAGCAACAACATAGCCTCCGCACGTTTATCATCGTCAGATGGCACCTGAAATATATTTCATGTAGGTCACACGATCATTACATCGACAATTTTGCTCTTCAATCTACTATAGTAAAGTTTTACATGAATGGTTGACATGCAATTAGACATCCAATTATATACTACTTACCGTTTGCGTTGGCCTCTCGGCATCGAGCGATTGCTTACTCTTTTTGGCCCTCTTCTTTTTCTCCCCGGTGATGGTTGTAAAAGGACTCCTTTTTGCCTTGCCGGGCACCTTCATTCGTTTCAATCTCGGAGCTTCAACGGGTTGAAATAGAATGATTGACCCTTCATATTCTCCCGCTGTTGGATCCGGGATACATTCCGCCCTAAGTTCAATATCTTCCATCGACGACACTGGGCAAAGGCCCTCCGGTGCAGAAGCAACGTTCACTAGAACCTCAAATGGTTCCCGTGGACATTCAGGGGCAGAGTAGCTTCGGTAGTCACGAGCATATCCAACAAGCTTCAGAACCATCTCTCTTAATTCAGCTTGCCCTACTTCAATATTGCTTATCATCAACTTCAATTTCTCCGCCTAAACAAATCAAGCCACAAACATTTGCATTTCTATAAGTGTGAGACATGGGAAAATTGTAAAACCCTGAATTTTCAGTAAATAAATAAATAATAATTATTTATGAATATCTTGAATGTCAATATATTTGTCAAAATAACTTAGAGAATAAACTTGGAAATTTCGGAAGAAATTGAATGGGTAGATGTGAAAATATTAAGAGAAGGGTATTTCGGTCAATTCACATTAGTTATCGGTAAGTAATTAAATACGTTAATTACAATTTGTTATTAGACTTGAGAAATAATAATAGATTTAAATTGGGGTTTAGATTGTCTATTAACCATGATATTTAAAGCTTAGTAATTGTAATAATGGCGTATTGGTAGTTATACTTGATTTGAAACCTGAAGTCGAGGAGAGGAGAATTTTGTTGAAGGATATTAATTATAATTATAGATGATCACACTGATAGAGGAGATCCGGAGTTTGACGCAGATCTGACCGTTGGATCGTGAGATATCAAGGAAAGAGTGGATTAACGGTCCTTATTAAGTCTAATGAATGGGTAAGTATGGAACCTGATCCTAGGGAGATGCGTGGGATCAGGGAAGAATAAAATAGGGTTGAATAGTTTTAGTTGTATTCGTAGGATGCCTTATGCGTTGAAGTTGGGAGGCTGCAGCGGAAGAGAAGAAGAACGAGAGAGAGAAAGGGAGACTGAGAAGGAGGAAGAGGGCATATCTCTGGTTTCTCACCGTTCCTGGAACATCTCTTGCCTGCGAAGAGGAGAGGAAGTCTCTGGTTGGAAGAAGAAAGGATCGTGAGCGGACGGAGGTAGGTAGCACCGTTTTCTCGTTCGTTTTGATTTCCTGCAGTTTATTCGATTCGATTGCATGATTTATGGTTATATAAGTATGTAGATAGATTGATTGTATGCTTATATGAATGTTAGAAGCAATTTGAATACAAAAAAATTACTTTTCGAAACTCCGTTCGTCGTTTTGGTTAGAGCGCCGAGCTCGCCTGCACTCAGCGCTCCTAGGCGATGTTCGGCGTTAGTTAAAAAATTTTGAGTGCCCCTGATCACTTAGTGACGGTCGCTCGGCGCTCGTGTTATTTAAAACAAATAACGCGTTTCCGAAAACGCAGGAACGCTGAAGACCGCTGATCGCGATGTCAGGCGGTAGTTGAAAATAAAATGAATTCGATGGGTGCCATCATGACAAGCCTAATTCTTAATAACTTTTATTAAAATTTAATCAATAACACTCATTTGTAATAAATCTCTTTTTACTTTATCTGACTTAAACTAAAACCTAAATAATTCTATTTGTCTTTTATTTGACTTAAACTAAAACCTAAATACTTCTATTTGTCTTTTTGATCATGACTAAACCTTAATAACTTTAAAAAACACAAACCAATTTAAAATCATGCTATGTACGTGAATTCCTCCCCCATATCCAAACTTGAATAATTTTTATATTATAACCGAATCTTAATTAAATTGTATTACCTTAAAAACCACTCACCTATACTGTTAAACAATTGAGTATTAATGTAATTAATACATGATTAGAACCGCACTCTAGCGTACGTGTTATGCATCAAATTTCTTACTTAATTAAATATCTACCTAACACTAAATTGGGTTAACATGCTGAAGATATTTTTATATACTAAACAAAATATTATGATTAATAAACTGGGGAACTGTTTAGAACCGGACCTTGAACATGAACCTAATATGTTATAAATAATAATGGAATTGAGAACTATCTGTGATGGCTTGGTGGCCAGTTTTATAAATAACCCGCTTGGTGGCGGAGACCCTAACCCGCTTGGTGGCGGAGACCCTAACCTGCTTGGTGGCAGAGATACCCGCTTGGTGGCGGAGACCCTAACCTGCTTGGTGGCAGAGATACCCGCTTGGTGGCGGAGACCCTAACCCGCTTGGTGGCGGAGACCCTAACCTGCTTGGTGGCAAAGATACCCGCTTGGTGGCGGAGACCCTAACCTGCTTGGTGGCAGAGATACCCGCTTGGTGGCGGAGACCCTAACCTGCTTGGTGGCAGAGATAACCCGCTTGGTGGCGGAGACATTACCTCCTGCGGGAGAGATTCATTACCTCCTGTGGGGCAGATGTATTTCCGATGGATTGCATCCTACAGGAGAGATACCTCATGTGGGGGAGATGTGATTATGCGTGATCGCATCCCACATGGAGGATGGGTGTGTGAGTTACCACTGGAAGGTGAGGAAGCTATCTCCTACGGTAGACGTAGATACTAGGTGTTCACATCCTGCGGTAGAGTTATGTTGTCTCCTGCAGGGGGTACCTGTAGTCTTAGAGATGTGCATTCTCCTGCGGAGTTTGTGTGGATACTGGGTGTTTACATCCTGTGGTAGAGATAGGCTACTACCTGAATGTTGGCTTTTATTACTGATATGATGATTGATTCTCAGGTTGATGGATTTTTATTTAAAAGGAAATCTTGAAATGTCATAATTGAACAGAACTGCTATGATTTATGTGAACTGTTAAAATGGAATATTATGGAATCATGAATAAATGTGGAACTGCTCTTAAGAAGACACTACAGAAAATAAACCAGAAATCATGGGAATGTGAAATATAATACATTGTCCTTTAAATTGAAATGAAACACACATGATTAACTTCTTTTAAATTCGGGCATTGATTAAATGTTTGTTTTATCGTGATTATTCGTTTATCTCATTGACTGTAATTACTCGCCTATTTTACCGTGCATGAAACCACTGTTATTTTCTATATGTATGAACTATTTCCTCATGCATAGTGTTACCTACTGAGATAGTTGTATCTCACCCCTACTTCATATTCTACTTTTCAGGTTATCTTGGAGAGGACGCCACGGGTTAGACAGATAGTGGGTTGAAGTCTAGAAATTCCATATGAAAAGAGTAGGGTGATTTTATATAGCTGTATTTATTTTATTGGAATCGTAATAGATGATTTTGTAGGATATTAAGAGTTAGTTAAATTTGTAGTTGCCTTTCATTTGATTAGTTAATGTAATTGGATGACTCAGCTTCTAATAAATGATTTAAGCTTCCTAGTACTCTGATAAACCTTAGTTCTTTATTTCCTTATGTTTGAACTGATTGTAATGTACCACAAGTTAATGCCTTGATCCGAGTCAAAATGAGAAAAAAAAATGACCCGGATTCGGGGCGTTACAAAAATCACCGGAATGATCATCCCTCCGTCAACACACGGGGCTCGAAATAAAAGTGGGAGAGTCGCCACCATTCATAATTTTGAGGTGAGAATGGACACCAAAATGTTCAAAATCATTAAAAAGTGCAAAAATGCCAATTCTAAGGTAAAAATAACTCTACTTAAAAATCAAATCCAGAGATAGGTAAGGGGATTAGATTATGAACGGGGGAAGGTGTTAGGCACCCCCATTCATCCACACAAAGTGGTTGCCAAGTGTATGTTCATGCAAAAAATAGAAAGCTTGCTAAAATCATAGAAAACCTTGAAAAAGGACCAATGTATGATATTTTCACATGAAGATCTAAATGGATTCTAGATCCTCTCTTATGTCAATATCATTTCTGGAATATCTCAAAAGATGGAAATTAAAGCATAAATTACTCAAAAATCAAGTTGAATCAAATCCGGAAAATTCGGTGAAAAGTAATGCCATTTGTCTTGAAATCATTCAAATATAATTTTAAATCAAATCAAACCAACTCTAAAATATAATTTTAGGGCTTCCAAAGGTCCCAAAGAATGAGAAATGTCTAAAATTCAGAGGCTTTTAGACGGCCCAAATGATATATGTCTATAATTCAGAGGCTTATAGACGGCCCAGAGGATATGTGTCTAAAATTCAGAGGATTTTAGATGGCCCAAAAAGGTTGTGTCTAAAATTCAGAGGCTTTTAGATGGCCCAAAAAGGTTGTGTCTAAAATTCAGAGGCTTTTAGATGGCCCAAAGGATATATGTCTATAATTCAGAGGCTTATAGACGGCCCAAAGGATATGTGTCTAAAATTCAGAGGCTTTTAGATGGCCCAAAAAGGTTGTGTCTAAAATTCAGAGGCTTTTAGATGGCCCAAAGGATATATGTCTATAATTCAGAGGCTTATAGACGGCCCAGAGGATATGTGTCTAAAATTCAGAGGCTTTTAGATGGCCCAAAAAGGTTGTGTCTAAAATTCAGAGGCTTTTAGATGGCCCAAAGGATATATGTCTATAATTCAGAGGCTTATAGACGGCCCAGAGGATATGTGTCTAAAATTCAGAGGCTTTTAGATGGCCCAAAAAGGTTGTCTAAAATTCAGAGGCTTTTAGATGGTCCAAAAAGGTTGTGTCTAAAATTCAGAGGCTTTTAGATGGCCCAAAAAGGTTGTGTCTAAAATTCAGAGGCTTTTAGACGGCCCAAAATAGATTGATGTTTGAAATTCATAGGCTTTCAAATGGCCTACAATTTTTTGATTTGATTGGTAAAAAGAAGACCAACCAAGGGTTCATGGAATATTCTAGGGCTTCCAGAGGTCCCACTTTTTTTGACTTGATTGGTAAAAAGGAGACCAACCAAGGGTTCATGGAATATTCTAGGGCTTCCACAGGTCCCGCTTTTTTTGACTTGATTGGTAAAAAGGAGACCAACCAAGGGTTTTGATGGAATATTCTAGGGCTTCCAAGTGTCCCACAAATGTTTTGATTTGATTGGTAAAAATAACCAACCCAAGGTTTCTTGGAATATTCTACGGCTTCCAAGTATCCCACAAATGTTTTGATTTGATTGATAAAAATAACCAACCAAAGGTTTCTTGGAATATTCTAGGGCTTCCAAGTGTCCCACAAATGTTTTGATTTGATTGATAAAAATAACCAACCAAAGGTTTCTTGGAATATTCTAGGGCTTCCAAGTGTCCCACAAATGTTTTGATTTGATTGATAAAAATAACCAATCAAAGGTTTCTTGGAATATTCTAGGGCTTCCAAGTATCCCACAAATGTTTTGATTTGATTGATAAAAATAACCAACCAAAGGTTTCTTGGAATATTCTAGGGCTTCCAAAGGTCCCATTTTTTTTTTGACTTGATTTGATTGATAAAAATAACCAACCAAAGGTTTTTTTTTTATTTATTTTTTTTCAAATTTGCTGAATTTTCTCAGTTTTCTAGTTCAAAAGTTTAACTGACACATGTTTGAGTTGAGTTGGTGTCAAAAAATATGACACCCTTGTTCCTTCTTTGAGTTTCGAAATTAGGTTAAATCTTGAAAGAATATTTTTTTTATTTGTTTTATTTTATTTTATTTTTTGCCATTTTTATATTTTCTTTGGGGTGCCTCAGGATTATACACAGTGTTTAGGCATTTTTATTCTGAAAATTCGAGCTGAAAAAGCCAATTTGTGCATTTTTCGAATGTATCCGGTATTAATGACTGGATAAGGGTATGGCTTAATGTATCCGGTCACAATGACCGGATACACGCATAGCCCTTTGTATCCGGCATTATATACCGGATATGCACAAGGTTATTATTAACCGGCCTGAGTTGCCGGTTACGGCCGAAATGGCCATTTTGACTCCTTTTTTTCACCAGATTTGTTTTTTTTTCATTCCCACTTGGTGTTCACGTTATCTTGACCTTCAAAACATGCCCCAAATTGGGCTTGGACATCATACTTGCAAAATTTCCCAAATTTAGGAAAAGAACATGGCTTTACCTTGCCACCTTCTATTACCTTCATTCAATATGGTATTCACATTATACCTTGGCCTGTAAAACATGCAAACGGCCTTCCCACATTTACACCCAATTCCCCAAACGCAATTGTGTGCTTTTAGCTGAAAACGTGTTTCTCCACCTTCAAGCGTATGGTTTTTGGGTTTTGGCTTAATTGGCAACTTAGAACTCAAGTCTAGTGATGCCCGGAATCGAATCACAGATCCCATTGTCATCACATCATTGACCCAAATTCTAAGGTAAATGTTTTCACTTTCGCTTTCCGAAGTCACGACCTCGGTGCGCCAAGCTACACACATTCATGGTTCAACTTCCTAATAGGTAAAGGGTAGGCTGTGCAAATTGTTTCAAGTGCTCAAGTGCAATTTTAAAATTGTGGTAACATTCACAACGTCCCAGCCCCTTGCCACTATTTTTCATAGCCATGCATTCATTCCAAGCCAAGGCATATATGACAAAATAATGAAGCTAAATACAAGCAAGTAAGCACCAAAACAACCAAATATGCACAAAAAATACTACATGCCCAAAAAGTAGTATACAAAACATGATATTTGTACAAAAAACAATTAACTCATGTAAGCATGCTTGAAACCCAAAAGCATTCCTAAAATTCCAGATTTCATGCTCTTTTTCATGCTCAAAGTGTACCATTTCTACCCAAATTGGAGCCTAAAATTTTAGCACTACTTGACATGGTTCAAAAGTGTTTCAATGAGGTAAAACATGCTTGAAATCCCCCAAATATACACTGAAATTTCCAGAATTTTCATGCTCAAAAGTGCTTCCCTTATACCCCAAATTAATGCCTAAAAATTTAGCAACTACTTGACATGATACAAAAGTGTTTTAATGAGGGAAAACATGCTTGAAAACCATCCTAATGGCTACTGTATTTACAGATTTATGCTCATTGTTTACATGCTCAAATCATGTCATCATATACCCCCAAAATCCCAAGCATGGCATAAAGCAAACATTGAGCACAAAAAAAAAACTTTATTCATGGGAAACATGCTTGAATACCCAAGACAAACCTGAAATTTCCAGATTTCCAACATTGTATATTTTTCATGGCATTCTAACCCCAAAACCAATGCTAACACACAATATAGCAAAGTCATATAACAATGTGGGTTTTTCCCTTAAACCAAATCAAGCAACATGACCATGCCTTTATCCATGAAAAATTTTAAACATCCCATTCAGATTTAAGATACAAAAATATTCACACAAAAAAAAAAAGCAAAATAGCAAGCATTCAAAAGTGAAGAAAAAGCATGAATATACACAAAATGGCTTAAATCCACAAATCCCCAGTAGAGTCGCCAGTTGTGAGACATGGGAAAATCACCGGAATGATCATCCCTCCGATCCCTCCGTCAACACACGGGGCTCGAAATAAAAGTGGGAGAGTGTAGACACCCTAAATTGCACAAACAATCATCAAAAATCATTATCTCCTGGAAAGCCAGCACAGAATTTGAAGAAAATATACTTTTACCTGTATCCGGATACTCAATCCGGATACAAGTACTCTTTCCCGTATCCGGATACTCATACCGGATACATGTGAGCCTTAGCGTATCCGGTACCATGTACCGGATACCTTAAGGCCCTTTGTTATCCGGTCTGACATACCAGATACCTTAAGTTTGCTCAAAATTAGGGTTTTCCGAGAGCTTTTCACTTTTACCATCATGTCCCTCATTAAATGAGGGGAAATCACGGAAATAACCTTAGGGTTTAGGTTGGAGGGGTTCTAGACATTAATTTGTGTCTACCAATGACCTTAGCCCTTGCCTATAAATAGGAGCCTCCTCCTTGAGCAAATGGAATAGAACTCTTGTTTTGAATTCTCGCAAAGAAGAACTCCAAGAGAAGAAGAAAACCGCTGTGGAATCGCCTCCAGAACTCAGGTAAGCCTCAACTTTTCTTTTTATTTTCTGTCTTTACATTCCTAGATCTAAATCTCTTCTTCTACCTTTCTGTAGTGTAAAGCCTTGTTTGTATGTGTGGAAATCCTTCCCCGGCTCAAAGTATCTCAAGACTCCCCTAGCCGTAAAACGTGAAGGCGGATCTAGGAGAAACGAGACTGGGGATTGACCCTAGTGCTAGAACCTATGTAGCATAAGGCCTTTTTGATTGATTGTAAACCGTTCCATATTCAAAGTACCCTTGATTATCTTAAAGAGAACAGAGGGAACGATAATGGAACGGAACCTTAGGCTATGCTAGAACCTATTTTGTTGAATCTATATGCATGTGTATGGATCTTGCTTGGTTTTTTCACTTTTGCACACATATCACTATTTTGGCGGGATAGGCTCATATTTGGGGTTTATTGCATTTATTGTGATAAAGCTCAAATATATGGCCTCAATCAAATTCTGGAGTGTTTTAAAATGCTTTTCAAAGGTTTTGGATTCATCTCACACGAATCACACACTTTTTGTCAATTTTCGGATTTGGTTTTCTTCAAAAGTGGCTTAGCTTGACAGCACCTGTACCCTTACTTCGGACGCCCATAACTTCATCATCCGGATGAATTTTGGGGCGATTTCAGAACCATGGGAAAGGTGAGGCTGTCTAGTTTATGTCCACCAAATTTCATGAATTTTCATCTAGCGGATTCTTGACACCTCTCTGTCGAAGTTGAGTGGACAGTTCAGGTTCAAGTACAGAACTTGTCACTTCGACGGACCGCCATGTGTTCGTTTTAAGTCCGATTGGAGTGATTTTTATTTCTGAGTACTGCTTTTTGAGTCTATTTTCAAATCCAGTTGGTTTCATAATTTTTGGATTCCATTTGAATTATTGGTAGCCGATTTACTCAGAATTGCTCATTTGCATTTTTCTGGGTAAATCTGTGATCTTCGGGGCCTGTTCGGGAGACCACCCAAGGCACATCCGAAGGGATTTCTGTATGAGGCTAGTTTCTCTGGAAAGATGGCCATACAGACTTCAATCACACCAAATTTTGTGGATTTCTATGTAGTGGATTTTTCTAGACAATTTTCCAAAGTTGCCCACTTACCACTTTTAAAAATCCCCAACAGCAACTTCAAAGGAGTATAACTCCTAGGATTTTTATCGGATTAACTTGAGATTTTGCATGAGCTCCTTATTTATCATAATCTTTCAACTAGAGTTGGTTTGAATCAATTTGAAATTGGATTTGAATGATTTCAAAACAAAGGACCTTATTTTTTACCAAAATTCCCGGATTTGCCTCAACTTGGTTTTGGCCACTTGTGCTTTGATTTCCGTCTTTTGAAATACTCCAGAAGTGATATTGACATAAGAGAAGATCTAAAATCCATTTGGATCTTCATGTGAATATATCATACACTTGTTCCTTTTTAAAGGTTTTTTCATGATTTTTAGCAAGCTTCTTATTTTCTTTTTAGCATGAACATACACTTGGCAACCACTTCGTGTGGATGAATGGGGGTGCCTAACACCTTCCCCCGTTCATAATCTAATCCCCTTACCCATCTCTGGATTTGATTTTCAAGTAGGGTTATTTTTATCCTAGAATGTTTCTTTTGGCTATTTTTGCCTACTTTTGAATCTTTGGTGTCCATTCTCACCCCAGAATCATGAATGGTGGTGACTCTCCCAATTTTTGCGTTGAGCCCGTGTGTTGACGGAGGGATGATCACTCAGGTGATTTTTTCCCATGTCTCACAACTGGCAACTCTGCTGGGGACTTGTGGATTTAAGCCATTTTGTGTATATTCATGCTTTTTCATCACTTTTGAATGCTTGCTATTTTGTTTACTTTATTGATGTATATTGGTGTATTCTAAATCTGATTGGGATACTTTTAAATTCTACATTGATGAAGGCATGTGTGTATGCTTGGATATGCTAAGGATCATGTTTAGGGCCTTACTTTGTTGTGCATGCCTACTTGCTTTTTGTTTGCCTTGGGTTAGGAGGTTCTTAGTGCTATTATTTGAGCATGAAAACATTGAGCAAAAATCGGTAAATTCAGTAGCCATCATATGGGTTTTCAAGCATGTTTTTACCATCAAAACTCTCCTTATACCATGTCAAGTAGTTGGTAAATGTTTGGGCATTAATTTGGGGTATAAGTGATGCACTTTTGAGCATGAGAAATCTGAAAATTTTAGTGCATATTTCTGGAAATTTTAAGCATGTTTTACCTCATTGAAACACTTTGGTATCATGTCAAGTAGTGCTAAAATTTTAGGCTCCAATTTGGGGTAGAAATGGTATACTTTGAGCATGAAAAAGAGCATGAAATCTAGGATTTTAGGGAATGCTTTTGAGTTTCAAGCATGCTTACATGATTTAATGGTTGTTTGTACAAATGACACGTTTTGTATAACACTTTTTGGGCATGTAATATTTTTTGTGCATATTTAGTTGTTTTGGTGCTTGCTTGCTTGTATTTAGCTTCATTATCTTTGTCATTAGTACCTTGGCTTGAAATTGAATGCATGGCCACGAAAAAGAGTGGCAAGGGGCTAGGACGTTGTGAATGTTACCACAATTTAAAATTGCACTTGAGCACTTGAAACAATTTGCACAGCCTACCCTTTACCTATTAGGAAGTTGAACCATGAATGTGTGTAGCTTGGCGCACCGAGGTCGTGACTTCGGAAAGCGAAAGTGAAAACATTTACCTTAGAATTTGAGTCAATGATGTGATGACAATGGGATCTGTGATTCGATTCCGGGCATCACTAGACTTGAGTTCTAAGTTGCCAATTAAGCCAAAACCCAAAAACCATACGCTTGAAGGTGGAGAAACACGTTTTCGGCTAAAAGCACACAATTGCGTTTGGGGAAATTGGGTGTAAATGTGGGAAGGCCGTTTGCATGTTTTACAGGCCAAGGTATAATGTGAATACCATATTAAATGAAGGTAATACAAGGTGGCAAGGTAAAACCATGTTCTTTTCATGAATTTGGGGATTTTGTAAATATAATGTCCAAGCCCAATTTGGGGCAAGTTTTGAAGGTCAAATTAAGGTGAACATCAATTGGGAATGAAAAAAAATCAAATCTGGTGAAAAAAATGAGTCAAAAAGGGCCATTTCGGCAATAACCGGCAACTCAGGCCGGTTAATAACAGCTCTAATCATATCCAGTACATATTTCCGGATACAAAGACATATGCGGATATCCGGTTAGGTTGACCGGATACAATAAGGCATATTCTTATCCGGTATATTATACCGGATACATTCAAAAATGCACAAATTGGCTTTTCAGCCCAAATTTTCAAAATAAAATGCCTAAAACACTGTGGATAATCCTTAGGCACCCCGAAAAGAACATAAGAAATGTTCCCAAAAATACAAAAAAAAAGAAAAACAAAAAAGAATAAAATAAAATATTCTTTCAGGATTTAACCTAAGTTTGAAAATCAAAGAGGAAACCAAGGTGTCATATTTTTTGACACCAACTCAACTCAAACATGTGTCAGTCAAACTTTTGAACTTGAAAACTGAGAAAATTCAGCAAAAATAAAAAAAAAGAATTAAAAAAAAAAGAAACCTTTGGTTGGTTATTTTTATCAATCAAATCAAAACATTTGTGGGATACTTGGAAGCCCTAGAATATTCCAAGACACCTTTGGTTGGTTATTTTTATCAATCAAATCAAAACATTTGTGGGATACTTGGAAGCCCTAGAATATTCCAAGACACCTTTGGTTGGTTATTTTTATCAATCAAATCAAAACATTTGTGGGATACTTGGAAGCCCTAGAATATTTCAAGACACCTTTGGTTGGTTATTTTTATCAATCAAATCAAAACATTTGTGGGATATTTGGAAGCCCTAGAATATTCCAAGACACCTTTGGTTGGTTATTTTTATCAATCAAATCAAAACATTTGTGGGACACGTGGAAGCCCTAGAATATTCCATGAAAACCTTGGTTGGTTATTTTTATCAATCAAATCAAAAAAATTGGGACCCTTGGAAGCCCTAGAATATTCCATGAAAACCTTGGTTGGTTATTTTTATTAATCAAATCAAAAAAAAAATTTTTGGGACCCTTGGAAGCCCTAGAATATTCCATGAAAACCTTGGTTGGTTATTTTTATCGATCAAATCAAAAAAAAAAATTTTTTGGGACCCTTGGAAGCCCTAGAATATTCCATGAAAACCTTGGTTGGTTATTTTTATTAATCAAATCAAAAAAAAAAATTTGGGACCCTTGGAAGCCCTGGAATATTCCATGAAAACCTTGGTTGGTTATTTTTATCAATCAAATCAAAAAAAATTGGGACCCTTGGAAGCCCTAGAATATTCCATGAAAACCTTGGTTGGTTATTTTTATCAATCAAATCAAAAAAAAAATTGGGACCCTTGGAAGCCCTAGAATATTCCATGAAAACCTTGGTTGGTTATTTTTATCAATCAAATCAAAAAAAATTGGGACCCTTGGAAGCCCTAGAATATTCCATGAAAACCTTGGTTGGTTATTTTTATCAATCAAATCAAAAAAAAATTTTTGGGACCCTTGGAAGCCCTAGAATATTCCATGAAAACCTTGGTTGGTTATTTTTATCGATCAAATCAAAAAAAAAATTTTTTTGGGACCCTTGGAAGCCCTAGAATATTCCATGAAAACCTTGGTTGGTTATTTTTATCAATCAAATCAAAAAAAAAAATTTGGGACCCTTGGAAGCCCTGGAATATTCCATGAAAACCTTGGTTGGTTATTTTTATCAATCAAATCAAAAAAAATTGGGACCCTTGGAAGCCCTAGAATATTCCATGAAAACCTTGGTTGGTTATTTTTATCAATCAAATCAAAAAAAAAATTGGGACCCTTGGAAGCCCTAGAATATTCCATGAAAACCTTGGTTGGTTATTTTTATCAATCAAATCAAAAAAAATTGGGACCCTTGGAAGCCCTAGAATATTCCATGAAAACCTTGGTTGGTTATTTTTATCAATCAAATCAAAAAAAATTGGGACCCTTGGAAGCCCTAGAATATTCCATGAAAACCTTGGTTGATTATTTTTATCAATCAAAACAAAAATTTTGGGACCCTTGGAAGCCCTAGAATATTCCAACACAATATCCAAAAAAAAAAAAAAAAAATCGGGATTGGTGCTCACCTAACCTACTGGTTTACATATATAGGGGTGTGTTTCAAATCAAATGGAAGCTGACTTGTGTCTTTGTTTTTCTTACTCAGGTACATTTACTTTTGACCCAGGTGCACTTATTTGCAGTCATTGCTCCCGTGACCAGATCCAAAGCAAGAGCCATGAATACTGAAGAGAACCAAGCCCAAGCTACTGTCCCCGCTCAGGACTTTACTCAGCTGCAGGAGCAAGTGGCCGGTCTGGCCAAAATGCTGGGAGACTTGCTGGTGGCTCAGGCCCAGCAGGCCCAAGCCCAAAATCAGGCGTCTACTTCTCATCCGGCACCGCCACCTCAGGCCTATATTCCGCCTCCGGCTCAGCCCATGCCTGAGCCCATTTCTGAACCAGTCCCTGAGCCCATTCTGATCAGGGAAAATACAGTCGAGTCTGAGAAAGAGCTGGAAAAAGAAAAGGCGAGGGATGAGATGGAAAAGAAAATGCTGCTGAGGATAGAGAGGATCCAGGCGGAGTTGAAGGAAGTGAAGGGGGGAGGCAGCCATGCAGGCACCACCTTCGAGGACCTATGCATGTACCCGGACATCTGTCTACCGGCTAAGTTCAGGTGCCCAGACTTCGATAAATTTGATGGCACGGGCTGCCCATTGAGCCATCTGAAATTATACTGCGGGGCCCTGTGCCAGTTTGGCCGGGATGATGGCATACTGATCCAACTCTTTCAAAGGAGTCTAACTGGGTTAGCCCTTCGGTGGTTCGCTACAGTGGACCATGGAAGAATCAGGAGGTGGAAGGACCTAGCCGACGCTTTCCTGGACCAATATAAGTTCAACTCTGAGATCGTGCCGGACCGGTACGACATGATGAGGATGACCAAGGGGAAGGATGAACCGGTACGGCAGTACGCCAAGAGATGGAGAGAGGCCGCCTCCCAGGTCAGGCCACCTATGCAAGAGCCGGAGATGATCTCCACATTTATGGGCACACTGGGGCAGCCCTTTTACAACCATCTGGTGGGTCAGATCACCACCGACTTTGCAGCCCTGGTACAAGTAGCGGACCGGATTGAGGAAGGGGTCAGGTCAGGAAGGCTGATAGACTACTCTACTCTGACTGGGCAGTCTGATTCCTCTGCCTCCATGGCCCAGAAGAAAGGGGCCGGGTTTAAAAAGACGGGGGCCCGAAAAGAAGGGGAGGTGAACCTAGTCCAGGCTCCTCCAGCCAAGAAGCCACTGCACGTCAGCATCTCTGCACCCCAACAGGCCCAGCAGGCCCAGCAGTCGTACCAGACCCCGCTGAATGTCAACTTCTCTCCCTCTGTGCCAGCTAACACAAGGAGGACTTTTTCTAAGGAGGAGCGGGATGCCTGGTTCGCAGCAAGGAAGAACCGAGTCTTCACTCCTCTCCCGATATCTCTGTCCCAACTACTGCCAACCCTGCTGAAAGGGGAATACTTGACTTTGAAGGAGCCTAACCCAAATGCCCCGAAGGGGAGAAATTTTGACACATCGGTCACCTGTGATTTCCACATGGGTGCACCGGGGCATTCTACCGATACCTGCTGGGTATTGAAGCATGCGGTCCAGGACCTGTTGGACCAGAAGGCCTTAGTGTTCAACACTGCTGCACCGGCCCCGTCCGGGAATGATATTGGGCAGAACCCTCTGCCTTACCACAATGGGGCAGGCCCATCCAACTCCATCACAGCCATATCCACCACGAGAAGGGCCTTTGACCCATCTCAGCTTATAGCACCTGTGGGGAATACAGTCCAGGTCCGATTTTTCCCAGAAGAGGAAGAGGAGGAGATCAACATGGTCTCCAAAAAAAATAATACAGCTGCTGAGGACATAAGTTCCTCTTTGAACCGGGTCTCATCTCTTATGACCCAGATGAATACTGCAAGGCCCACATTGGTCTTCAATTGCAGTCCACCCACTTATTCTCCATCCAAGCCGTCTAAGGCTCCCCTGGTCATCAATCTTGACCCCACCACTGCTTCCATCACTTCTTCTGTCCCCACCAAATCCAAACTTCAACCCTTGGTTGTAAATGTGCAGCCAGCCCATACTATCCCTAAACCGGCCCATACATCCCGGTCCAAACTCCAGCCACTAGTGGTTGACATCCCTAAATTAGCCTATTCAGAGGCCGCTGTACCATGGAACTACAGCGAGGGAATCACGGCTACGGTTCCAATGGTCAGGGACCAGAACCAGGAGGAGGTGAACCTCATGACGAGGTCGGGGAAATGTGCAGGGGGTGAAGAAAAAGAAAAGGAGACAGAAGCAGAAAAGGAGAAAAAAGAAAATGATGAAAAAAGAAAACAAAAAGGAAAAAATAAAGTGGGAGAAGACACCCCCCAGGGTGCAGAAAATGAGGCAGCCGACCTCATAAAAATAATAAAGAAAAGTGAATTTAATCTTGTGGATCAGCTGAACAAGGTCCCGGCCCAGATTTCAATACTGGGCCTTTTGCTGAATTCCGAAAAGCATAGGGATGCATTGTTAAGGGTGCTACAGAGTGCACACGTATCCCAGACTATTGATCCAGACCAGCTTGGCAAAATGGTTGGTCAAATCTTGTCACATAATGTGATAAGTTTCTCGGAGGGTGAGATCAGCCCAGGTGGGTGTTATCATGTGGACCCTTTGCACATCACTGTGCTTTGTAAGGGCTGCATGGTTGCACGGGTTTTAATTGACAACGGGTCGGCGTTAAACGTTTGCCCGTTAATCACTTTTGCCAAGCTGGGTCTGGACCAGTCAAGGATCAAACAAAATGGGCGGATAGTAAGGGCTTTTGATAGCTCCAAGACCCACTCCCTAGGGGAGATTGAACTGCCGGTCACAATTGGGCCGAATATCTTTAACATCACATTTGAAGTGATGGATATACCCGCAGCATTCAATCTGCTCCTAGGAAGGCCGTGGATACATTCGGCTAGGGCAATACCATCCACGCTCCACCAGAGGGTGAAATATATAAGAGGGCAAAGGGTGATCACAGTCCTAGCCGAAAACTTGGTGCCGCCCATCATGTCACCTGATGTACCCTTGATCAATGTGGACCTAACTGTCGACAAGATTGCATTCCACTCATTCCAATTTGAGGCGGTCAATTACATACCTGGGGGGTGTGAGAAAAAGAAGGAAAAGGGGACCACTGCAGAAAAGATGGTCAAGAAAGTGATGGAGAAATACCACTTTCACCCAGGGAAAGGCCTGGGGATCAATCTGCAGGGGATGGTGGAACCAATCACGGCTAAGAAACTGATCCCCAAGGTAGGGTTGGGCTTCAAGCCTAGAGGCTGGAGAAGAATGAAATATGAAGAAGGGGAGAGCAGAAGCAAAGGAAAACTCCCGCATCTGAGGGTGAACTTTCCAAAACCCTCCTACATAATCCAAATTTCTCCTCCCATGGACCAGTCCAAGCCTCCATACCGAAACATTAACCCATTTCAAAAGCCTTTTGTTTCGGCCCTACAACCCTATAACCCATCTCCAATACTAGGAGCAGTGGATGGGCCTGGACCACAGCCCGAGCAGCAGGTGGACTTTTCTGAAGATGTTGGTGCATTCTTCGCCATGACTGAGGGCGAAAAGACAGGGGCAGACATGGAACTGCCATTCATTGATTGGGCCGCAGTAAAGGTTCCAGACAAGGTCATTTCTGGAATGGGCCCTGTAGCAGAAAAGGGCAGTACCCACCCGGTGATGATGGCATCGGATTCTGGGTTTGAAGAGCAGGCTTTCCCTATTTCCCCTGCTCCCCAAAATTTTGTAATGAACAATTGGGAGGAAACTCCCCTTACCTTTGAAGCAGCGTTAGTTCGGCAAACTGACGCGGCTTCCAAAAAAAAACTCCAATAGTGGATTGCCATTTCCCTGAAGGTTCTAATGGGCCTTCGTCTTCAGGGGAATTATGTTTAGAAGGCCCACAAAAAACCCAAAAAGATTTTTCTATTTTTTCTAGAAAATTTAAATTTTTCAAAAAGGTCCAAACCACTTATGAACCATATAATCAGACCGAATTGGACCAGGTTGAATATGACTTCGACCTTGAGCTCGACTTTGATCTTATGGGGGTCGAAGAAGAGACCGAGGTTGAAGAAGAAGACGTTCCAAAAGAAATTGAATACCAATTGGAACGTCATGAAAAGGGGGTCCAACCTAATATTGAGGAGACCATATCCATAAACCTTGGGACCAAAGATGACCCAAAAATTGTAAAAATCGGGTCATGCTTGTCTAATGTGCAGAAAAATGAAATGTCACAGTTCTTGGCAGATTACAAGGATGTGTTTGCTTGGTCGTATCGGGACATGCCGGGGTTGGACACTGACATGGTGGTGCACAAGTTGCCAATTTTGCCAGGGGTTAAGCCGATTAAGCAGAAGCTGAGAAGATTGAAACCGGAATGGACCTTGAAGGTCAAGGACGAAGTGGTCAAACAATTTCAAGCCGGATTTTTGGCAGTCTCTACGTACCCAAAGTGGCTCGCAAATATAGTGCCGGTACCAAAGAAGGACGGGAAGGTCCGAATGTGCGTGGACTATAGAGACTTGAACAGGGCAAGCCCAAAGGACGATTTTCCGCTTCCACATATCGACATTCTGGTCGATAATACTGCGGTACACAGCCTGTTCTCTTTCATGGATGGGTTCTCTGGATATAATCAGATCAAGATGGCTAAGGAGGATCAAGAGAAAACAGCATTTATCACACCTTGGGGCACATTCCACTACACAGTCATGCCGTTTGGGCTTAAGAACGCTGGGGCAACATACCAGCGGGCCATGACAGCACTATTCCATGATATGATCCATAAGGAGATGGAGGTCTACGTGGACGATATGATTGCCAAATCATGCAAAGAGGAGGACCACTTGATCAATCTGAAGAAAGTATTTGATCGGCTCAGGAAGTACAGTCTACGGCTTAACCCGGCTCAATGCGTCTTTGGGGCTACATCAGGGAAGTTACTGGGGTTTATAGTGAGCCGAAGAGGAATTGAAATTGACCCGGCAAAAGCCAAGGCCATAATTGAAATGCCAGCACCCAGAACCGAGAAGGAGGTCAGGGGGTTTCTTGGAAGAATTCAATACATAAGCCGGTTCATAGCACAGCTCACTGCTATCTGTGAACCAATTTTCAAGCTTCTGAGGAAGGATAACCCGACGGTCTGGAATGAGGATTGCCAGCAGGCATTTGATACAATAAGGAGGTATTTGCTGAACCCACCTGTGCTAGTGCCACCAACTCCAGGAAGACCACTGATCCTGTACTTGTCAGTGTTGGAAACATCAATGGGATGTGTCTTGGGGCAGCATGATGAAACTGGTAGAAAAGAAAGGGCAATTTACTATCTGAGTAAAAAATTCACGGAATATGAAGCCAAATACACACCATTGGAAAAGACTTGCTGTGCTCTAGTGTGGGCCACTCAGAGGCTAAGGCATTATTTCCTTAGTCACTCCAAACTATTGATATCCCGGATGGACCCACTAAAGTACTTATTTGAGAAACCGGCATTGACTGGCAGGACGGCAAAGTGGCAACTGCTACTGTCCGAGTTTGACCTCACATACATCACTCAGAAGGCGATCAAGGGTCAAGCCATAGCTGATCACCTGGCTGCACATCCTCTGCCAGAATATCAACCCTTGAAGTCCAACTTCCCAGATGAGGCAATCCTGTACACTGAAGAGGAGGACAGTGAGAGTTCTTGGCAGATGTTCTTCGATGGGGCCGCCAATATGAATGGGAACGGAATAGGGGCAGTCTTGGTTAAACCAGATGGTTCACACATCCCGATTGCAGTAAAACTGAGATTCCAGTGCACCAATAACATAGCAGAATATGAAGCATGCATAATTAGATTGCAAGCAGCCATGGATCATGGAGTAGAGGAACTTGACGTATACGGGGATTCGAGTCTTATCATCTTCCAAACAACTGGTGAGTGGAAAACCAAGGATCACAAATTGATCCCCTATCACCAGTATTTGGAAGAAATAAGCACAAATTTCACTCGAATTTCCTTCAACTATATGCCAAGGGCCAAGAATCAGTTCGCGGATGCTATAGCAACATTGGCTTCAATGGTCAGCATACCAGAAGGAGTAGACATCAGACCACTGGAAATTGAGGTCCGAGATGAACCGGCTTACTGTCTCGTTCTAGAGGGAGCACCAGAAGAAGCACCATGGTTTCAGGATATCAAGAACTTCTTGAACAATCGGAGTCTGCCAGAGAATGCCACTGCTACTAAGAAGAGGACAATACAGAGATTGGCTGGTCAATTTCTGCTAAGTGGTGGACATGTGTACAAGAGGTCACATAGCGACATTCTGCTAAGATGTGTAGCCAAGGCTGAATCGGAAAGATTGATCGAGACTGTACATGGAGGAGTCTATGGGCCCCATATGAGTGGACACATGCTGGCTAAGAAGATCCTGAGGCTGGGATACTACTGGACAACCATGGAGCATGATTGCTGTATACATGTCAGGAGGTGCCACCAATGTCAGATATACGCAGATAATAAGCATGCACCCCCAGGTGAGCTGCACAACATGACATCACCCTGGCCCTTCTCTATGTGGGGCATAGATGTCATTGGCATGATCTCCCTTAAGGCATCGAACGGGCACAGATTCATCCTGGTGGTGATTGACTACTTCACTAAATGGGTGGAAGCAGCTTCATATGCGAACATCACAAGCAACCATGTCATTAAATTTTTGAAGCACAATATCATTTGTCGCTATGGACTGCCAAGTGCCATAGTATCAGACAATGCTTCAAATATTAAGAACAAGGACATGAAGAAAATGTGTGAGCAGTTTCAGATCACCCACCATAAGTCAGCTCCATACAGGCCAAAGATGAATGGGGCAGTGGAAGCAGAAAACAAGAATATAAAGAAAATCATTCAGAAGATGGTAGTGAGCTACAAAGATTGGCATGAAATGCTGCCACTTGCTCTACATGCCTACAGAACCTCGATCCGGACTTCAACTGGGGCAACCCCATACTCCCTAGTCTATGGGATGGAAGCAGTCTTGCCCGTGGAAGTAGAGATCCCATCACTCCGAGTGCTCATGGAAGCAGAACTAGAAGAAGCCGAATGGATCCAGTCGAGACATGATCAACTTAACCTGATAGAAGAAAAGCGGTTGAAAGCGCTTTGCCATGGACAGTTGTACCAGAAGAGAATGGCCCGGGCTTACAATAAGAAAGTGAGGCCCAGAACTTTCCAAGAAGGAAACTTAGTGCTAAAGAAAATCTTACCATTTTTGGAAGATCCTCGTGGTAAGTTCAAGCCCAATTGGGAAGGCCCATATGTCGTCAAGAAAGTCCTATCAGGGGGAGCACTCATCTTAGCAGAAATGGATGGGTTAGATTTTCTTGAGCCCATTAACTCTGATGCGGTAAAAAGGTATTTCCCTTGAGTGAATATTTCTAGGAAAGGATCCGAGGCCATTTTTCTTTACTTCCTTCAAAATTTCCATCCCTAGTCTAGCCAAGTTGAGCCGGTTCATTTCTTTGATCAACCCAAACCGTATTTACAGTCAAATTGGGGCAAAATCAATTGGGGCAAAAGTGAGGAAAGAAAAAGAAAAAGAGAGGAAAAGCAATGGAAATGGCAAATGAAAGCCAAGTGTGAAAAAAATGCAAAAAATGCAATTTGGGGAAAAAGGGTTAAATTCATCATGACTGTAAGTCCGGTTGACCTATCTCTACACTTGAAAATTTTTGAGCCTTTAATACCCTTTCTTTCATAAACTGAGCCTAGCCTTTACTTCGTCCTATTTTTAAGCCCTCGGTGATCTTAGCTTGTTCATTCAAATATCAGAGTAAAGATGAGTGATGACGGAATTCAGAAGCCGGCCCTAGTGAAAACCGTAACTGGCACTAGGGGCAATATTGGAAAAAAAAAAAAAAACCAAAAGAAAAAAAATAAGAAAAATGAAAGAAAATCAGAGGTTGAGTTGATCATGAGGATCTGAGCCTTAAGAAAAGTTGGCATGAGCAGAATGGGGCAGTTTTGGCATTTGGGGATGACTCTAAAGGTCCTAAGATGGACGGTTCTGATCCCTCAGTATTTTGTGGACTACCCTTTTCATCATTTAACCTGGTTTTAATTCCTTTAATTATAGGTGATTAAGTGCATGGACCAAATTTCAAAAAAAAATATAAAAAGGAAAAATTATACTGTCGCCAGTGATGATAAATCAAATACTTTTCATAAAACCTTTGTTTTTACAAGCATCTGAGCATTCTGAGGCCAATAATATAAAAACTTTATTTTGAATTAAATCCTTTGTATTTCCACTATTGGAGTTCAATTTTGTACAAAGGTATGAAAAATGTGCAGGAAATAAAGCTAGTCTCCTAGCCGCTCCTCAAGCTCCCGAATCCGAGCTGCCTGAGCTGCAATGACTCCTGAAGCCCCCTCTGCAGCGGGATCACTCAAGAAGGAAATGACCTCATCTGAAAGGGCCTGCTTGATCCGCATACTCCTAAGGCTGGCCAAAGTATCCTGGTACTTCTGCCGGATCATACGGACCTCAAAGCAACGAGCCTGCCTCTGCTCCTCTAGCTTTTCTTCCACGGCAATACGGCGGGAGATCTGCTCCTCAAGCTGCCTCTCCAGATAAGCGCCCTGTATCCTGAGCTCCTGGGCCTCCCGTACCCATATCTGCTGAAGCCGCTTATGAGAAGCCCGCTCAGACTCTAGAATGTCCTCATAGGTGGGAGCCAAGACTACAGGAGGATCTTCGGGTACTGGGGCCTGAGTCTGTATCTGTTCCTTGATCCAGAAGAGATAATCCTTCACATGGGCTTCTGAGAAGACTGGACCATGCATAAAGCGGACATAAGACCACTCCTTCATCAACCAGGCATTCAGCTTCATAGAAAGAGGCCCAAGACGATCCTCATATCCACATGGGAGGATAATCCCCTGGGTCGCTCGGAACTGACGAAGGACCCGCAGAGGAAGATACAGCACTGCATGCTTCAGGCCCGCTAGGATCAGAAAGTTGCGATCACGGAAACTAATCACTGTCGCTGCATTGGGCTGATAAGTGCCAGGCCATCTTACTTGGTCCTCCTGAAGTGAGCCCAAGAAAGTGAACCAGCCCTGTTTGCCCCCTGGAATATCGGGGCACCCCCTGTTGCTCATCAAGAGAGGGACTTTCAGACTCGGGAAGAAGTGTCGATTGATCTCTTCAATCTGGCTTAAATGATCAAGTAGCCAAAGCTGCAAAGGAAGAGAGAGGTGTCAGCACATTGTATAAAAAAAAAAAAAAAGAAGCAAAAAAGGCAAAAAGAAAGCCAAAAAGCAAGAAAAAAAGAAAAAAAAAAACTTTTTTACCTGCAGGATCTGGGCACATGCTAGGAAGCGTTTCGACTTCCTATTGTAGCAGTCGGTTAAGGCATGATATATCCCAGCTAAAATCATAGGGGCCAACCTCTCCCGCTCACTAACCTGGCATATCACGGAAATCAAGGCCAAGTCCACCTCGTCATCCTCCCGTGGGAAAAGCAACTGGTTGACCACTATTAGGGTCAACGCATTGAATCGGGCCTCCTTATCTTCTCCCCTCAAAAGCTTCTCAGTCAAAAAAGCCTTAGATAGGGTCAAAAGGGTGTCAGAATCCCCCAAGTCCTTCTTCCCTATGCCCAAAAAAGTAGAAGCTTCCTTCTTGTAACTGGGCCTAAGAGGTGGATTCACCACCTTCTCATCAAACCTCAGGCCCAGGATGGTTTCCACCTCTTCAATGGTTGGGGTCATCTCATGGGTCCCAAAACGGAACAAGTTGAGATCAGGAACCCAATGACCAATCATGGCCTCTATAATCTCCCACCTGAAGGGAACCTTGGGAATGAGCAGGGTATGGCCTAGATTAGTAGAACCCCATCTCATCTCCTCATCTAGGGACATAGAGTTAACCCACCTTGTGTAAAAGGAATCCACAGGGTTGTACCTAGTGAGATTTGGGGGTTTTGATCTAAAAGGCTGTTTTGCAGGGGAGGCAGTGTGGACAGACAATAATGGGGCAGAAGATGATCCGGATTCCATTGGATTTGACGGGAGCATGCTAGAACTCAAGAGGAGGAAGAAAAAGGCGAAAAAGGGGGTTTCTAAACTCAAAAACTCGTAAAAAATGCTCAAATCCCGAGGCAGGTTGCATTTATAGCATCTTTTAACATATCCGGTAACTCAGACCGGATACAAAGGCTTTAGTAATATCCGGATAAGTATACCGGATACAGAGGATTCCATGAATATCCGGTATGACATACCGGATACAAAGACCAATCAATGTATCCGGTATGTCAGACCGGATACCGAGAAAAAATGCAAAAAAGGAGCTAAGGATGAAAAAATCCGAATTTTTTACCTGTTTTACCTGCTTACATGTCATAATTGCATAAAATTGAGAACAAAAGACGTGCAAGACAAGATAGAATGAATAAAAAGTTTTCTTTCATATATATGCAAGTTTTGTACAAGGAATGATGAGATCAATACATAAAAAGAAGAAATCCTAATCTACTGCTACTGTGCAGGATCATCCCTACGTCCTTTCCCTCGAAGCGCTCTGCCCCTAGAGTAGGCAAGAATACGCTCGACTGCATGACGAGGATGCCGACCCACCACCTGCTGAAGCTGATACTCCAGGTAATACTCCTCGATGTCTGGGGGTAGAGCAGGAGCAGAATCTGGGGAGGAAACCTCTGGCCCAGCAGGTACGGGCTCAACTTGACCCTCAGCCATAGCAGGCTCTGCTCCCGCAGCTCCAGAAGGCCCGGCATCAGAAGAAGGGCCAGGATCAGAAATATCTGCACAAAATGGAAAAAATCAGGAATTGGGATACTAAAAGGAATAAAAAAGAGGAAATTAAGGAAAACACACCAACAGGCACTATGGGATCCGGATCCACCGGGTCGGCAGCAGGGACCTCTCTGGCTCAGGAACCGTCACTGGAGCATCACCAGGATCAGCAGCTAGGACATCCACAGGAGCAGTAGCCCAAATGGGGGATGGATCAGGGGCAAGGAAGTAAGGCTCGAAAGCAGCATCCTGATCATGGGCTGGGCCCTGCACAAGTCAAACAAGCATATCAGAATAGCAGAAACAGGAAAATGAAAGAAAAAATATAAGAAGGCCAGGTACCTGTCTAGCCTGAAGCTCAGCAACCAGGGCCTCTAGCTCCCTAATCCGGGCATCCCGCTAGGCCACGACCGCATCGTGCTCAGCGATCATATCATCGATCGCGGCCCGTTGACTCTCAAACCGGTCCCGGATGGTATTCAGCTCGTGTACCTGCCAGCAAGAACAGAAGCAGGATCAGAAATACATAAAGGAAGAAAAGATGAAGATATGAAAAGTACAAGACTTACTGTGTCCTCATGGATCCGGATGTGGATCCCGCCAATCTCTGTCACCCCAGCACGAGTGGGTCGATCCATCAAGCATCCAATAGATACCCTCTGGAACCACTCGTCATAATCTCCGGCTACTGTGAGCCCCTCTGCATCCAGGAAGTGATCAAACTGATCAACATCAAAACCCGGGAGGAGTGTGTCGGGACCCACAGGAGGAGGAGGGACGGGGATGCAAAGTGCGCTTGTGTGCTGGAAGTACAGGCGCTCCCCTAAGTACATCACCCTACCAAGCCTCCCGAGGAAGCACTGGTAGGGCTGACGTCGTCGATCTCTATCGAAGGCGTCCTGTACCGCCATCTCACGAGCCACTCCAACATCCACGTCATCAAATCGGGACAGAAAGAGCTGCAAAAAAAGGGGAAACTGTCAGGTACATTCAAGATACAGGAAAGGAAAGAAAAGAAAAAAATAAGGCTTACATCAGATCGGCAGGCACGGTCTAAGTGCACCCGGGCAGTACGAGGCTGACTCCTATCAGCATCCCGGACCTGGGCCGACCATCGCAAAGCCACTGGAAAATCTGCGACCTCAGGTACCGGGGAGGGTCGGAAGAAGGTCATATAGGTGTACATGAACACCTAGCAAAAGAAAAATCAGTCAAGAAAAGATAAAGCCTAAGGAATTAAACCAGACAGATGAATGCAATACCTGTAGAATCTGCCAGAAGAACCGACTGCTGACTCCATCACCTCTCGGAGACGCTAAGCCCCGAACCGCTCGGCACAGCCCGGCCAAGATGGTCCCATAGATAAGCCGACCCCATGCCAGCTGACGGGTCTGGCGGAGATCTCTCAAGGCATCCAAGAAAAGTGGGCTGACACCGGTAGTATCCTCCGAGAAGAAGCAGCTCCCCAACATCAGCAAGAATACGTGCCGGAAGATAGGAACAAAAGCAGCATCATCCACAACCACAGTCCTGTGTCTCCCCTCAAAATGTCGAGCCAGACTCTCCCGCAGCCAGCTAATGGAGAGCCGGCCGCTCCGCCCATCCCAAGCAGTAGGTGGCAGGGCCTGATACCCCAGAAGGAGGCCAATATCCTCCGCAGAAGGCCGCTCCAAGATGATGGTCCGCCTCGTCAACGGAATACCGGTAATCATCACAAAATCGGAGGGGCGGATCCCCAGCTCCACGTCCGGCAAATGAAATGACTGCGTCTCTGGGAAATATCTCTCCATCATGGCAAAAATAAGCAGACGGTCGGCTCTGAATGATGGAATACTGAGGAAGTGGTCCAGGTGGCACCTCCCAAACTCCCGCCTGAGTGCCGGAGAAAGCGACTGAGCTAGATCACTAAATCTGCCCCAGCTACCTCGCAAGTGGGAAGAATGGTATGGAAGCGGCACATCGGCCCTGATGCACATGGAAGGATGGCTATCCAAGCCATGGAGGAGCTCTGTATCCTGAACAGAGGCCCTCAACTCCTCAGAGACCCCTGCCAGAGCCACAGCAACCCCCTCCTGAGCCATATCTCTGGCTCTGCCTGGCCTCTGCCACGGCCTCTCTCGCCCTCAGGGGCCTGATCCTGAACTCTGCCTCTGCCTCGGCCTCGACCTCGAGCAGGTGCAACCACGGGCTAAATTTCAAGAACAAGGTGAAGATTTGTGTAGAAAGAAGATAGAAGAGAGAAAGAAATTTTGTTTGAAAGCCTACCTCAGCAGAGCTCTCTCGAGAATCGCCTAATGGCTCGGACAGGGTGGCACTAGAACTAGTCTCAATCCGAGCTCGAGAAGAAGAAGGCCGGTCGGCCGGGTCAACCTCCTCACGCACACGAGAGCGACTCCTAGCCATCTACATACAACAGGGAAGTGTCCTATGAGATCTAGTCCTACATTGCTTTGAATCTAAATTCAGTTTAAATTCATCAGGAATTCTACTTTGTTTTAATCTAGATTCATTGCACATTTGTTAGGAACAATACTTGGCTTTTGGGTCCAGATTCAATTCATGTTTAATAGGACCTTGGTCTCTTCAAAGCTATTGTCAAGAATTCTAACTCAATTTTGTGGTCTGTTGCAGTTCAAGTGTTTCTGGAAAAATTTGAGACAGATACAATAGATCATAATAAACAGTTCTCCAGACACAAGCTAGTCTCAAGAGTCATCAAGGATTAACAAGGAAGGAAAAATCAATTGCAAGAAAAGAAATACCACATGATCAAGAAGTGGCCATCAAAGCCGAAAAGAGCTAATGGCAGTACAATGTCAGTAATTCAGAGAAAACATCAAGGTGATCATGCAAAGAGAAGTCAAGAACAGGTCATTGACAGACAGAGCATCACATTATTCAGAATAGATTGGAAAAAAAAAATCCAAGCATACACCAGCAGTCTAATTATAGCAAATGGGACCAAGATCAGAGCATGCAACCAGGAAATCCAGCATACAGTCAAGAAAATTGGCATGCAATCAGTAGGATACCATCAGAGGAAACCATGGTGATCAAATATTGCAGCATAAAGTCCGAAAATTCCAGAATCAACAGAGCAATCAGACCAAGGATCCAATGGCAAATGAACATTTCAAGCATGATCACGAAGCAATCAAGAGCAATTGACAACAATTCACAAAATGAAAAAGTGGGAATTCGGCTTGGGCTAAATAAGAACATGTCGATTGAAGCATGCCAAGCTGTGATCATTGTTTGATTAGCAATAAGAAAAAAGGAACCTGATTGGAGGTAAAGGAATCGGATTGGTCGCCGGAGGAGGATGGTTCAGATCCAAAAATCGCCGAGCTCGTCGGAAATCAGATGCCGAGCTAGGGCTCGGCCACTGTTGTGAAGGAAGAATCTCCGAAATCAGCACGTCGCCGGAGCTCAGAGACTCGCCGGAGGTCGCCGGAACTAGTGAAGTTCGTCGGAGAAGGAAGGAGGATCGTCGGGCGTCGAAGCAAAGAAGAGAGTAGCCGGTCTTTGTAATCGGGGAAGAAAGAAGAGAAGGGGAAAAGTCGCGGTCGTGCGCGACTTATAAAACATGGTGGATCCGGATACTCAGACCGGATACCCGCAGGCCCTGGATTATCCGGATATACATACCGGATACCAATGAAAAAAAAGAAAAAAAATAGAAAAAAAAACAGAAAAAATAGAAAAAAAAACAGGGAAAATAGAGAAAAATAAGAAAAGAAAAAAGAAGGAAAAAAAGAAAAAATGAAAAAAAAGAGAAAAGAAAAAATAGAAAAAAGAAGAAAAAAAAAAAGAAAAAAAGAAGAAAAGGAAAAAAAAAGAAAAAAGCAAACTTGTGCTATAATTCTGACTATTTTCTCAAAATCCTATTTTTGTCTTGAAATCCACCTCACAGCCACGAGAGCTCTGTGGAATTTGGGACAACTTTGGGAAATGTGCCTAGTCAAAAGGATGATATCCACTCAATTTTCAACTTGGTTTAATAAAAAATCAGTTTTTCAAAAATCCTATTTTTGGGCTTAAAATCCACTTCACAGCCACAAAGGGCTCAGTGGAATTTAAGAACTCTTGGAGAGATGCCCCCTTAAAGTGAGGGCTTTTTGGCAAATCTCCACTCAAAAATGGTTATCTACAGAAATTGAATTAAACCGAGCAAATCATGCTCAAGGGAATGCAATTTGGGCTTGTCTACTCTTTGCAGCTCACTGCTTCGCAGCTCCCACAAAGAGGGGCAGTTGTAGACACCCCAAATTGCACAAACAATCATCAAAAATCATTATCTCCTAGAAAGCCAGCACAGAATTTGAAGAAAATATACTTTTACCTGTATCCGGATACTCAATCCGGATACAAGTACTCTTTCCCGTATCCGGATACTCATACCGGATACATGTGAGCCTTAGCGTATCCGGTACCATGTACCGGATACCTTAAGGCCCTTTGTTATCCGGTCTGACATACCGGATACCTTAAGTTTGCTCAAAATTAGGGTTTTCCGAGAGCTTTTCACTTTTACCATCATGTCCCTCATTAAATGAGGGGAAATCGCGGAAATAACCTTAGGGTTTAGGTTGGAGGGGTTCTAGACATTAATTTGTGTCTACCAATGACCTTAGCCCTTGCCTATAAATAGGAGCCTCCTCCTTGAGCAAATGGAACAGAACTCTTGTTTTGAATTCTCGCAAAGAAGAACTCCAAGAGAAGAAGAAAACCGCTTTGGAATCGCCTCCAGAACTCAGGTAAGCCTCAACTTTTCTTTTTATTTTCTGTCTTTACATTCCTAGATCTAGATCTCTTTTTCTACCTTTCTGTAGTGTAAAGCCTTGTTTGTATGTGTGGAAATCCTTCCCCGGCTCAAAGTATCTCAAGACTCCCCTAGCCGTAAAACGTGAAGGCGGATCTAGGAGAAACGAGACTGGGGATTGACCCTAGTGCTAGAACCTATGTAGCATAAGGCCTTTTTGATTGATTGTAAACCGTTCCATATTCAAAGTACCCTTGATTATCTTAAAGAGAACAGAGGGAAACGATAATGGAACGGAACCTTAGGCTATGCTAGAACCTATTTTGTTGAATCTATATGCATGTGTATGGATCTTGCTTGGTTTTTTCACTTTTGCACAGATATCACTATTTTGGCGGGATAGGCTCATATTTGGGGTTTATTGCATTTATTGTGATAAAGCTCAAATATATGGCCTCAATCAAATTCTGGAGTGTTTTAAAATGCTTTTCAAAGGTTTTGGATTCATCTCACACGAATCACACACTTTTTGTCAATTTTCGGATTTGGTTTTCTTCAAAAGTGGCTTAGCTTGACAGCACCTGTACCCTTACTTCGGACGCCCATAACTTCATCATCCGGATGAATTTTGGGGCGATTCCAGAACCATGGGAAAGGTGAGGCTGTCTAGTTTATTTCCACCAAATTTCATGAATTTTCATCTAGCGGATTCTTGACACCTCTCTGTCGAAGTTGAGTGGACAGTTCAGGTTCAAGTACAGAACTTGTCACTTCGACGGACCGCCATGTGTTCGTTTTAAGTCCGATTGGAGTGATTTTTATTTCTGAGTACTGCTTTTTGAGTCTATTTTCAAATCCAGTTGGTTTCATAATTTTTGGATTCCATTTGAATTATTGGTAGCCGATTTACTCAGAATTGCTCATTTGCATTTTTCTGGGTAAATCTGTGATCTTCGGGGCCTGTTCGGGAGACCACCCAAGGCACATCCGAAGGGATTTCTGTATGAGGCTAGTTTCTCTGGAAAGATGGCCATACAGACTTCAATCACACCAAATTTCGTGGATTTCTATGTAGTGGATTTTTCTAGACAATTTTCCAAAGTTGCCCACTTACCACTTTTAAAAATCCCCAACAGCAACTTCAAAGGAGTATAACTCCTAGGATTTTATCGGATTAACTTGAGATTTTGCATGAGCTCCTTATTTATCATAATCTTTCAACTAGAGTTGGTTTGAATCAATTTGAAATTGGATTTGAATGATTTCAAAACAAAGGACCTTACTTTTTACAAAAATTCCCGGATTTGCCTCAACTTGGTTTTGGCCACTTGTGCTTTGATTTCCGTCTTTTGAAATACTCCAGAAGTGATATTGACATAAGAGAAGATCTAAAATCCATTTGGATCTTCATGTGAATATATCATACACTTGTTCCTTTTTTAAGGCTTTTTCATGATTTTTAGCAAGCTTCTTATTTTCTTTTTAGCATGAACATACACTTGGCAACCACTTCGTGTGGATGAATGGGGGTGCCTAACACCTTCCTCCGTTCATAATCTAATCCCCTTACCCATCTCTGGATTTGATTTTCAAGTAGGGTTATTTTTATCCTAGAATGTTTCTTTTGGCTATTTTTGCCTACTTTTGAATCTTTGGTGTCCATTCTCACTCCAAAATCATGAATGGTGGCGACTCTCCCAATTTTTGCGTTGAGCCCGTGTGTTGACGGAGGGATGATCACTCAGGTGATTTTTTCCCATGTCTCACAGAGAGTCGCCACCATTCATAATTTTGAGGTGAGAATGGACACCAAAATGTTCAAAATCATTAAAAAGTGCCAAAATGCCAATTCTAAGGTAAAAATAACCCTACTTAAAAATCAAATCCAGAGATAGGTAAGGGGATTAGATTATGAACGGGGGAAGGTGTTAGGCACCCCCATTCATCCACAAAAAGTGGTTGCCAAGTGTATGTTCATGCAAAAAATAGAAAGCTTGCTAAAATCTTAGAAAACCTTGAAAAAGGACCAATGTATGATATTTTCACATGAAGATCTAAATGGATTCTAGATCCTCTCTTATGTCAATATCATTTCTGGAATATCTCAAAAGATGGAAATCAAAGCATAAATTACTCAAAAATCAAGTTGAATCAAATCCGGAAAATTCGGTGAAAAGTAATGCCATTTGTCTTGAAATCATTCAAATATAATTTTAAATCAAATCAAACCAACTCTATTTGAAAGATTATAGTAAATAAGGGTTTCATGCAAAATCTCACTTCATTCCGATAAAAATCCTAGGAGTTATGCTCCTTTGAAGTTGCTGCTGGGGATTTTTAAAAGTGATGAGTGGGCAACTTTGGGAAATTGCATAGAAAAATGCACTCCATAGAAATCCACGAAATTTGGTGTGATTGAAATCTGTATGGCCATCTTTCAAAAGAAACTAGCTTCATACAAAAATCCCTTCGGATGTGCCTTGGGTGATCTCCCGAACAGGCCCTGAAGATCACAGATTTACCCAGAAAAGTACAAATGAACAGTTCTGAATAAATCGGCTACCAATAATTCAAATGGAATTCAAAAATTATGAAACCAACTGGATTTGAAAATAGACTCATAAAGGAGTACTCAGAAACAAAAATCACTCGAATCGGACTTAAAACGAACACATGGCGCTCCGTCGAAGTGACAAGTTCTGTATTTAAACCTGAACTGTCCACTCAACTTCGACAGAGAGGTGTCAAACATCCACTAGATAGAAATTTATGAAATTTGGTGGACATAAACTAGACAGTCTCACCTTTCCTATGGTTCTAGAATCGCTCAAAAATTCATCCGGACGATGAAGTTATGAGCGTCCGAAGTAAGGGTACAGGTGCTGTCCAGTTAGGCCCTTTTTGAGTAAAACCGACTCAAAACTGTGATCAAGTGTGTGAGATTCGTGTGAGATGAATCCAAAACCTTTGAAAATCACTTGAAAACACTCCAGAATTGATTGGGGCCATTTATTTGAGATTTATCACAATAAATGTAATAAACCCCAAATATGAGCCTATCCCGCCAAAAGAGTGTAATATGTGTGCAAGAGTGAAAAACCAAGCAAGATTAATACAACAACATATCATGCATATAGATTCAACCAGATAGGTTCTAGCATAGCCTAGGGTTCCGTTCCATTATCGTTTCCCTCTGTTCTCTCTCCCCATTAAACACGGTTCTTCGAGATAATCAAGGGTACTTTGATTATAGAACGGTTTTCAATCATTCAAAAAGCCTTATGCTACATGGGTTCTAGCACTAGGGTCAATCCCCAGTCTCGTTTCTCCTAGATCCGCCTTCACGTTTTACGGCTAGGGGAGTCTTGAGATACTTTGAGCCGGGGAAGGATTTCCACACAAAAAAAAAAGCTTTATTCTACAGAAAGGTAGAAGAAGAGATCTAGATCTAATAAATTAAATACAGAAAATACATGAAGGTTGAGGCTTACCTGGGGTTCTGGAAGCAATCCGGCAGCGGTTCCCTTCTTCACTCGGAGTTCTTTGATCTCCAAAAACTTGGTCCTTTGCTTGAGGAGGAGCCTCCTATTTATAGGCAAAGGCTAGGGTTGTTGGTAGACACAACTTAATGTTTAGAACCCCCCAACCTTAACCCTAAGGCTGTTTCCGAGATTTCCCCTCATTAAATGAGGGATATGATGGTAAAAAGTGATTTCTCTCGGAAAACCCTAATTTTGAGCAAAAACTAATGTATCCGGCATCTCAGGTCGGATACACTAGAGCTTTAATGTATCCGGCCTATGATGCCGGATACACTAAAGGCTCCTTGTATCCAGCACTTGAGACCGGATACAAAGGAAAGTACTTGTATCCGGCCTGAGTTGCCGGATACAAGGAAAAAAGCCTTTTTTCCAAATTTTAACACAGGCAATACTTATTTACATGTAATATTGTTTAAGTAAATGTCCTCGTATTTTTTAATCTCCATTTACTTAAGATATTACATGTAAATAAGCAAACACCCCCCCATTTGAATCCATTAAAAATAGTTCCAGACCCAAATTCCAAGTGAATAAAAAGTCAACTTTCCAGTTCTAGGCAAAATTCCGATTTTTCAGGTCTGGAAAAAAGGTTCAATATGTTAAAACCAAGGTATTCGCCAAGATTTAAAAACTCAAAAAAATTCTTTTATGCAATAACATGGCTAAAAACCTGATTATCGGGAAAAATTATCTTGAAATCTGGTTTTAAAAAATATTTCATTTTCTGGGGTCAAAAGTCAACAAAATTCAACCGGAAAAAGTTTGACTTTGCACAAAAGATTGAATTCAGGCCTTTTCCTTTATGGTTTTGGATTCAAATGGGTTAAGTATCTCAAACCCAATGCAAAGAATTGAAAATTCCCATAAAATATTTCTCTCCTTCAAGATTTATCAAAAATCGTGCAATTTTGGGGTGTCTACAATAAGATCTGGAACTTATAATGAATAATGACAAAAACCGAATTCCATTACCTCCTTCTCCAAAGCCTTCAATCTCGGGTATTCGGCTACCTCACGCTGAAGGGCAGCAACTACCTTCGTTAGCTTCTTTATCGCTGCCCTCAATTTATCCTGCTAAAACACACAATCAAGTAAAATTTATGTCCATGTACGTATAATGAATATTGATATTGAGTACCCCCTATTCGAAAATATAAATACAATATAATATAATATACCTTCTTCCTCCCCTTTGATTTATCGGACTCCGGAACATTTTCATATTCAATATGTTCCGGAGTTTTCATGTCCTTTTCCTTTCCTTCTTTCTCCCTCTCCAACACATCCTCATCATTCCACACGGTGATGAGAGGAGCTGTTGCATCCAAGTCTATCGCGGTCCCATCCATGCGTAAACATTCATAATAGAACATTAGCGATTAAGTAAACATTTCTTCCATTACAATTTAAGCATACCAAATATATGAAATGTGTGTATAACAATAATTTACCTTTAGAAAAACCAAACAACCACCGACATATATTTGGCGCTTCTCCTTGTATCAGTGGATTGCGGCAATGAGCCAATCAAAAACCAACTTCGACCAGTTGAGGGTACAGAGTCCCTCCATACCTATTACGAGATTTAAGAACTTTGTGCTGGCGTTCGGCTTAGCTTGAGGGCATAAAAATGAGCCCAATGCAAGCAATACAAGAAGCCTCAAAAAATATTCATCCGCCGTCTCCTTCTCTTGCAGTCTTCTCTCCAGTTCTCTTAAAGGTATCTTACCCTTATCATCACAATACATTTTCTTTAATTCTGTGAGGCCGTTTTCCACCTCATCGATTTCTATAGTCTCCCCGGCAGAGGTCACCCCCAATATCCGCTCAACATCAGGAGGTGATATATCAAACGTCCTTCCACTTACTTCAAGCCAACATTTATCAGGATCAAATGAAGCCAATAAGGACACAATGTTGCCCTTATAACAGTGTTTAATCGTCATATCAAGAAGGTTTCCCAGCCCAATTTCTCTAACAGCTAGCCTCTGGGACTCATTCAACCTTTCGATGATTTTTAGCAGTCATTGAGGAGTACATCTATTGCGAACTCCTTCCCCGCTTGGTGCCATTTATCTACAAATAAATATACAAATTGATAAAAAAAACTTTGCAATGTGACTATTTACATGTGCCATCTATAAAATCAAAATGTAAATTGAAATACGCCTTATGTACCCCACAAATATGCATTTTGTACCCCACAAATATGAATTGGGTACCCACAAATAGGCCCCCTAAATTGGTTTACCTACACCTACAAATTGGCTTACCAAAACCCAATTAAGCCTTAGGTACCCCCAACAAAATAAGGCTTTCGTAACCCACAAATAAGCCTTGGGTATCCCCAAATATCCCCCCCCCCCCTCAAAAATGTTCTAGGTACACCCCAAAATGTCTTGGTACAAAAAAGTGAGCCTTAGGTACCAGCCCCATAAGCCTTGGGTAACCCACCAATTATAAATTAATTGGGGAGGGGAGCGGAATCTAAGCCTTACTTCACAAGATTTTCATCACGATTAAGTACAAGATTAATCGTGACCTGACAATTAGGTGCCGCGATTAATCAGACGACTAATCGCGGATTAGCAATTAACTGTAAGCAGTGAAACATTGTCTCTGTTTCGTAGCGATTAGGTCTCAGGACAAATCGCCGAATCACGATTTCAGGAAGTACCTTAGCCTTATATTGGGGATACCTTGAGCTTATATTGTGGGTACCGTAGGTTTAGGGGTACCTTAGGCTAATTTTGGTGAGTGGGTTTGGTTTACCATGGGGTACCTTAGGTATGGGAGGTACCTTAGGCTTATATGCGATACCTTGGGCTTAGAGTGGAGTACCTTAATCTGATTTGTGGGGTGTATGTATGGGTTATTTGACTGGGGGTACCTACGCTTTATTTGGGGGCGCCTGTGAATTAAATGGGGATGTAGCTAATGCTTATTTGGAGGGTACCATAGGTTTATTTGTTGACTACGAAAATGTTTTTTGGGGAGCTCTTTGGGCATACCTAAAGCTTAACTCGGCAGGTACCCATCGTTATTTGGAGCAGTACCTTTGGCTTATTTCGCCTGGTACCCATGGCTCCTTATGTATACATTTGGTCATTATATTATAAAATTAAATAAGGACTTATAGTCGTCTTTTAATGAGGATGGTGGCTGTCATGGTGGTCCCTCGCTTACGAAGTTCTTGTGATGGTGGTGGTCCCTTTCTTTCGTCAAGTGGGCGCGCGCGTTTGTAAGAAAGGGAAATCTCTGTGAAGCAAATGGAGTATGATCCTGTCCTTTTCGTATGCGATGAGGATGACGAAGACGAAGAAGGTCCAGAAATGTCGGGTAAGGTGCGGACATGGAGAGGATCCTAAATTAAATAATATGTTTTGCACGTTGCGGACGTGGAGAGGATCCTAAATTAAATAATATGTTTCGCACGTTTTCATCGATACAAGGAGATTGCCGAGGACAAAGCCGAGGAGAATTTTAATAGTTTTTTAAGCGTTTCGTTCAAAATTACGCTACTACCCTTCGCTTATTTTGGTCCGTTGGATTGCGCTTCACAGACGATGCGTTGCTTCACAGAGGATGCGCTTCACAGAGGATCCGAGCGCAATCCCATTCGGCACCACATTGGTATCTTAAAGAATATTTCTCTTCTTTAAGATTATCTTCCTTCATTTTTAAGATTTCTAATTAGAAGCATCAATTTTTTAGTTTTAACAAAATAACAGTTTAAATTTAATCAATGCCCTCAACTATAATTACTAAATTTATTTTAGATAGTAAACTATTTATTTTTCTTATTTATATCCGTTTCTTTTATCTTAAAACATATTTTCCTTTCACTACAAACTCCAAAACGTAAACCTATATCAATTAATCCAACGCACCCCCTCCTTTAAAAAACAATTTCTTTTATTTATTCTGTGAATTAGACTCAATCCAATACAAGCACCGCATTTTTATCTTTCAGAATATTTCCCTTCTTTAAAATTATCTTCCTTCATTATATATTTAAAAGGTATACTCTTATTTTATTTTATATTCCAACAACAATAGTTTCATGATTCGTTCTTAAATTAAATTAATTTGTTTTTACATATTAATTGACGCCCCCTAACTCTAAACCTTAAGACATTCCAAGAATATCAGCATATTTGAAGACATTAACACACTATTTCTGATTTAATTAAAAAGGATCATATCATAACAGAATTCAGCCTTATTGAATGTTCTGGTAACAAGGTTCGAGTGCGGAGGATTTGTTCTTGGAATGTGTATGTCCAAATTATTGTGTGATGGGAACTCGTTGGGAGAGTTCATGGTTTCTTGGTCTGAAATTGCTAGGGGCTTATCGTTAACATCGGCTCCATTTCTGGATAGATCCATTTTGAGAGCAAGACCACCTCCTAAGATTGATTTCCCTCATCATGAATTTTCAAGGAAAAAGGGTCGTGATGTCATGTGGATGATCAGAGAGATGCCATGGGATCCTCCATTAATGGTCGCGTGGTCTTTTTGCTTCAATCCAAAATTATTGACTCAAATGAAATCAAAATTAATCTTGAATGATCACTCCATAAGGTTCCCAACAACCTTTGAACTTGTTACAGCTTTAGTGTGGCGTAATCGAACCCAAGCACTTAAAATAGAATCAGGCAGTAAGGTTGGGATTTTGATTTGCGTAGATCTGAGGAAGAAAACTGGTCGAATGTTTCCAAAAGGGTATTTTGGCGTTGGTGTCGCAAGTTCTATGTGTTACTGTGATGCAGGTGACTTGGGTCAGAAACCGCTATCATTTGTAATAAAATTGATTCAGGACACCATAAGCTCGGTGGCCTCCAGAGCCTATGTTCAGTCCTTTATTGACTATTTTGAAGCTACAAGAAGTGACTTTGAATTTGAAAATACTTGTTCTATTGTTATACTACATAGGCGGGCCCCTTTATGAATCAGATTTTGGTTGGGGGCACCCTACACAAGTTGCACCTGCAATACTGGCAGATGGAGAAATTTTTTATCTTCCTCAAGGTAAAGATAGTGAGAACATATTGTTGTCTCTCGGTTTGCCTGAATCTTCCATGAAGACCTTCCAAGAGTTGATGCAATCAGAATTCAACCAAGACCATTCGCATCTTCCAGGCATTGGTACACCATGACGATTTTTTTAACCAAACCGTTGCCAATCCTTTTAGGACTTAGGCCTAATTCCGCTTCAATTTGACTTGTCGGCCCTCCAATGGAGGTCCACCCGATCGAAAAAACTTCGCACATGACATTAATGGTGAAATGGAGGCAAGAAACAAAGAGAGACAAAGAGGACAAATTTGGCTTTATGTTTGTCTCCTGTTGCAACGTGCGTTCCGTTCTAGATAGTCATGTGATCAATAGATAACGTGACAATTCTACTGATTGGATGCTCGTATCTTTAGTTTGGCCAAACATTTTTTATAATTTTATTTTTTATATATCGTTATGTTTCTTCTTTGGTAGTAAGCTAGCTTCTAGGTATGATGGCAGATATTTTTATAGGGAAAATTAATTTTTAGTCGTCCTTTATTAAAATATTTAAGATTCAGTTTCCTAAGTTTCCACTTGTATGTTTCAGATCACCTTTATCAAACTATTTAAGATTCAGTGGTCTTTTACTATTCCAACCTCCTTTCTTTCGATAATGCCCTTTTCTTCTTTAAATAAATTTAAAATTAAATAAACAAGCCTCCTTTCTTCCCATAATGCCCTTTTCTTCTTTAAATAAATTTAAAATTAAATAAATAGGTTGCCAAGATTGCCCTTCTTACGTTTGAAAATGTGTATATTTCCAAAAGTGCCCTTTATCCCAACTTTCTTATTTTTTCTCTATATTTCTTTCAAAAAATAATAAAGAAAGAAAAGGAGGAAAGATAAGGTCTTAACAAAATGACTTGTACAATATTGTATCTTGACTTATACAGTTGTAAGAGAACTAGTACCACTTAATCAATATATATATATATATATATATATATATATATATATATATATGTATATATATATATATAATATGTCTATTGGAGGTTTGTATATCTTTATCAAATGACTTGTAGAATTTTATGTACCAACTTGTATGGTTCAATCAAATGACTTGTACCTTCTACCAATTGACTTGTACAATAATACATACTAACTTGTATGACTAAATAGGCTTATACCTCCATATCAAATGACTTATACAATACAATGTAATGACTTGTACCTTTATAGGAGTATCTGGACCACTCAGTTACATGACTTGTACCTTCTAGCAATTGACTTGTACAACAATATACATTAATTTGTACGATTATATAAACTTGTTAAATGACTTGTACAATGCTAAGAACTGACTTGTACATTTATAGGAGAACCTATACAACTAAATTAAATGACTTGTACATTTTACCAATTGACTTGTACAACAGTATATACTAATTTGTATGACTAAATACAAGTACCTTTATATCAAATGACTTGTACAGTACAATGTACTGACTTGTACTTTTATAGGGATACCTGTACTACTCAATCAAATGACTTCTACCTTCTATCAATTGACTTGTACAACAATATACACTAACTTATACAATTATATAGACTTATATCACCTCTATTAAATGACTTGTACAATGTTAAGTACTGACTTGTACATTTATAGGAGGACCCGTATAACTTAAGCAAATGACTTGTACATTCTACCAATTGACTTGTACAACAATATACACTAATTTGTATGACTAAGTAGACTTTTACCTCTCTATCAAATGACTTGTACAATACAATTTTCTGACTTGTACCGTTATAGGGGTACCTGTATCACTCAATTACATGACTTGTGTCTTCTATCAATTGACTTGTACAACAATATACACTAACGTATACGATTATATAGACTTATATTTCTCTATTAATTAACTTTTACAATGTTAAGCATGACTTGTATATTATAGGAGGACCTGCAGAACTCAATCAAATGACTTGTACTTTCTATGATGGACTTATACACCGACATATACTAATTTGTATGACTAAATAAACTTACACCTCTTTATCAAATAACTTGTACAGTACGATGTACTGAATTGTACCTTTATAGGGATACCTGTACCACTCAATCAAATGACTTGTACCTTCTATCAATTGACTTGTACAACAATATACACTAACTTATATGATTATATAGACTTATATCACCTTTATTAAATGACTTGTACAATGTTAAGTACGGACTTGTACATTTATAGGATGACCTGTACAACTCAAGCAAATGACTTGTACATTCTGCCGTTTGATTTGATAGAGAGGTAAAAGTCTATTTAGTCATACAAGTTAGTATATATTGCTGTACAAGTCAAACGGTAAAATGTACAAGTCATTTGCTTGAGTTGTATAGGTCCTCCTATAAACGTACAAGTCAGTATTTAACATTGTATAAGTCATTTAATAAATGGGGTATAAGTCTATATAATCGTACAAATTAGTGTATATTGTTGTACAAGTCAATTAGTAGAATGTATAAGTCATTTGATTGAGTGCTACAGGTACCCCTATAAAGGTACAAGTCAGAATATTGTATTGTACAAGTTATTTGATATAGAGGTATAAGTTTATTTAGTCATACAAGTTAATATATTTAGTTATAAAGAGGTAAAAGTTTGACAGAATATTGTATTCTATCAAACTTTTGCTTAAACAGGTTTTCTTGTTTCTGGGTCAAAAAACCACCGAATGAATTAGGCAGATTTCTTTTTGATGATGTTCGTGGAATTGTATTTGAAAGACAGTATAAGGTTTAATGGAATTTTTGTTCTTTGATTACCCAAAAAAAAAAAAAAGGTTAATATATATTGTTGTATAAGTCCATCATAGAATGTACAAGTCATTTGATTGAGTTGTGCATGTCCTCCTATAAATATACAAGTCAATTAATAGAGAAATATAAGTCTATATAATTGTATAAGTTAGTGTATATTGTTGTACAAGTCAATTGATAGAAAGCACAAGTCATGTAATTGAGTGGTATAGGTACTCCTATAATGGTACAAGTTAGAAAATTGTACTGTACAAGTCATTTGATAGAGAGGTAAAAGTCTACTTAGTCATACAAGTTAGTATATATTGTTGTACAAGTCAATCGGTAGAATGTACAAGTCATTTGCTTGAGTTATACAAGTCCTCCTATAAATGTACAAGTCAATACTTAACATTGTACAAGTCATTTAATAGAGGTGATATAAGTCTATATAATCATATAAGTTAGTGTATATTGTTGTACAAGTCAATTAATATAAGGTACAAGTCATTTGATTGAGTGGTACAGGTATCCCTATAATGGTACAAGTCAGTACATTGTACTGTACAAGTTATTTGATAAAGAGGTATAAGTTTAATTAATCATACAAGTTAGTATATGTTGTTATATAAGTCCATCATAGAAAGTACAAGTCATTTGATTGAGTTGTGCAGGTCCTCCTATAAATATACAAGTCATACTTAACATTGTACAAGTTAATTAATAGAGAAATATAAGTCTATATAATCGTATAAGTTAGTGTATATTGTTGTACAAGTCAATTGATAGAAGACACAAGTCATGTAATTGAGTGATACAGGTACCCCTATAATGGTACAAGTCAGAAAATTGTATTGTACAAGTCATTTGATAAAGAGGTAAAAGTCTACTTAGTCATACAAGTTAGTATATACTGTTGTTCAAGTCAATTGGTAGAATGTACAAGTCATTTAATTTAGTTGTACAGGTTCTCCTATAAATGTACAAGTCAGTTCTTAGCATGTACAAGTCATTTAACAAGTCTATGTAATCGTACAAATTAATGTATATTATTGTACAAGTCAATTGATAAAAGGTATAAGTCATGTAACCGAGTGGTCCAGATACTCCTATAAAAGTACAAGTCAGTACATTGTATTGTATAAGTCATTTGATATGGAGGTATAAGCCTATTTAGTCATACAAATTAGTATGTATTATTATACAAGTCAATTGGTAGAAGGTACAAGTCATTTGATTGAACTGTACAAGTCGGTACATAAAATTGTACAAGTCATTTGATAAAGATATACAAGCCTCCTATAGACATATTATATATATATATATATTGATTAAGTGGTACTAGTTCTCTTACAACTGTATAAGTCATGATACAATATTGTACAAGTCATTTTGTTGAAACCTTATCTTTATTTATTATTTTTTGGAAAGAAATAAAGACAAAAAATAAGAAAGTTGGGATAAAGGGCACTTTTGGAAATATACACATTTTCAAACATAAGAAGGGCAATCTTGGCAACCTATTTATTTAATTTTAAATTTATTTAAAGAAGAAAAGGGCATTATCAGAAGAAAGGAGGCTTGGTTATTTAATTTTAAATTTATTTAAAGAAGAAAAGGGCATTATTGGAAGAAAGGAGGCTGGAATAGTAAAAGACCACTGAATCTTAAATAGTTTGATAAAGGTGATCTAAAACATACAAGTGCAAACTTAGTGGACTGAATCTTAAATATTTTAATAAAGGACCACTAAAAATTAATTTTCCCATATTTTTTCCTTTCTAGCTTTCTTTATATATCTCTATGGTAATTAAGTTTTTACCCGTGGTAATTAACACAACATTCATACGTGCATATACAATCATTTGAATTTCATGTCATATTTTTCGTATGCATGCTTGAAGTTGTTATTTTATTTATTTTTTAACAGATTCCTTAAAATAAAACAAAAAAAATTTTTTTATTTTATTTTAAATATCATATGATATCATCACATGCATGTGAATGAATTTATATATATGCCTACCTTAAAATTACAAAAATCTCTTTTATTTTTTATTCTATTTTTCATTGCACTGCCCACATTAAGTGAAAATCCTGACTCTGCATATCATCACAGGCATGTGAAGAGCAAGACAAAGTTAATATTTGTCCGCTTTGCTTAAAATTTTGCACCACAAGATTCCCATTGGGGCCACAGTTTTTGCTTTATATATCTTTGATGTTTCTTCTTCGTTCACGCAGATCGAGCTTGTAGTTTCAACTTAAGCTCTTGTCTTCGGCTCTTCGAGGTTGGTTGGAGATTTTCTTTATTAAAAGTCAGTTTGGTTAATATATCTTTTACTTTCTGTATTTGGGTCTCCTTGTTCTTCGTTTCTACCAAATTAAGTTCAAAGTAATTAAATTTAATTGTTGTATTAACAATAATTTTATGTTCGTGAATGAATGGTGCAGTAAAAATGGGAGATTCAAATAGAGTTGACGAAATGTTTACCATAAAGAAGACGGAACCTATCTTGATTCGTCCCCCAAGGAAAACACCAAAGGGCAATTATTTCTTATCAAATATGGAGCAAAATTGGTATTATCATTATGATTTTATATTTAGTTTCAAGGCAAATGGAGAAAAAAGGAGTACTGATACTGTGTTTGAGGTGATGAAAGGTTCCTTGGCTGAGGCTTTGGTTCATTTCTATCCTTTAGCAGGGCGTGTAATCATGGACTCAGATGGAAAATTTGTTGTAGACTGCACGGGAGAAGGAGTGCCATTTGTTGAGGCACATGTTGAGACCAAGATGGATGTGTTGGGTGATATTTCATTTATAGATTCTGTTATGCTTCCACAACTTATTTATTCTCCCGAGGGAGCAATCACTGCTTTCGACAAACCTCCTCTGATGATACAGGTGAACGTTCACTCAGTCTGTCCATGAGTACTGTTTCTCATGGGGAAGTGACATATTTTTTAATTCATTAATTATATGAAACTTTGTCTGCGATACCTAGTTCGCAGTCTTTAGTTACATGGATGTTCCATGATAGTTAACTGGAATATTCTCTGACCAAGTAACACTACTATCTAAGTTAACATTTGTAGTTTTTTTACACTACTATAACATTTGTAGTTTTGTTTGTGTCTTGGAACAAAGGAGACCTTGATGTCTCTTCGTATATATTCTGAAAGCAATATTTGTACCACTTCTTGGAAGAGTGATCTTGATTGTCATGGTACTTGCCCTGTGCTTGAGTAGATTAGATACGAGTCCATCTCCTTATCATTGTGTTGCCCATGAAAGGTTTGAGTTTGTGTTGAGGAATATAGCTATTCTTGTTTAGTTAATAAAAAGGATCATATCATAACATATTTCAGCCTTGTTGTATCTTTAGGTAACAAGGTTCGAGTGCGGAGGATTTGTTCTTGGAGTCTCTATGTCCAGCTTATTGTCTGATGGAAACTCGGTGGGAGGATTCCTAGTTTCTTGGTCTGAAATTGCTAGGGGCTTACAGTTAACATCTCCTCCATTTCTGGATAGATCCATTTTAAGAGCTAGACAACCTCCTAAGATTGAGTTTCCCCATCATGAATTTTCAAGGAAAAAGGGTCGTGATGTCATGTGGATGATCAGAGAGATGCCATGGGATCTTCCATTAATGGTCGCGTGGTCTTTTTGCTTCAATCCAAAATTATTGACTCAAATGAAATCAAAATTAATCTTGAATGATCACTCCATAAGGTTCCCAACAACCTTTGAACTTGTTACAGCTTTAGTGTGGCGTAATCGAACCAAAGCACTTGAAATAGAATCAGGCAGGACGGTTGGGATTTTGATTTGCGTAGATCTGAGGAAGAAAATTGGTCGAATGTTTCCAAAAGGGTATTTTGGCGTTGGTGTAGCAAGTTCTATGTGTTACTGTGATGCAGGTGACTTGGGTCAGAAACCGCTATCATTTGTAATAAAATTGATTCAGGACACCATAAGCTCGGTGGCCTCCAGAGCCTATGTTCAGTCCTTTATTGACTATTTTGAAGCTACAAGAAGTGACTTTGAATTTGAAAATACTTGTTCTATTGTTAAACTACATAGGCTGCCCTATTATGAATCAGATTTTGGTTGGGGGCACCCTACACAAGTTGCACCTGCAATACTGGCAGATGGAGAAATTTTTTATCTTTCTCAAGGTAAAGATAGTGAGAACATAGTGTTGTCTCTCGGTTTGCCTGAATCTTCCATGAAGACCTTCCAAGAGTTGGTGCAATCAGAATTCAACCAAGACCATTCGCATCTTCCAGGCATTGGTACACCATGACCAGGCCTTTGAGACATCAAGTGGATATTATTGAATGTATTAATTATGTTGTATTCGGCCCGACGATATATATTAATCTCTAATTGTACTGCTGTAACGTAGGAGCAAATTTACTTTATAAACAATGAAATACTTGCCTCACTGATTTAGTGAGAAAGTATCCCAAATATATTCTCTTTATCATGGTATCAAAGCAATAAACGATTAACCTTGCAATGGCTATATATATTATCTGCTGATAATTGCCGCTAAACATTAATGAAAAGAATCCCAAAACTCAAAAATCAAATAAATGAACCTAACCAAGGTTCTTAAAGTACACATCCATTGTCAAAATAAAGCCCGTCTAACAATAAAATAGTTCATCCAAATGTTTGACTAACATATATATCCATAATAAATTACTAAAAACTATCTAATGGTTGTTTCCTGAAATGGTTAAAATAACATATATAGTTCATCAGTCTCTTCCCTGGAGAGCTAGATCCCTGATTGTTTCCTGAAATGGTTAAAATAAAAGGGATGAGTAAAACTTAGTAAGCGAGGCTATTACTTTTCGTATGATAAGCACCCTAGTTCTGCACCAATTTTAAAGTTCAAAGTGTGCACATGCAGCTAAACATTAAAAGAGGAAGAAACTAGGAATCGCCCTCGAAGTACTGAAGGCAAGACAACTATAATTTGGAGACATTGAAATTTCATTTATTCACTACCAAATAACACACTTTTACAGCCATTGAAGGCAAAAAACTGCCGATTCAGGTTTTACCGGCGGTTTCCTCTACTGCCCAAAAATGGCTTGCTAGCAAAGCCTTTTTGTGACATACACTAGTTCAATTCCAGTATCTTATGGATTAAACTACAGAATTACTAGAATTGGTATGTCGAGCGACAAGTAAATTCGGGTAGTAATTAAAATTTAAGACAATAAATCCAAATTCACTCATCTATGAACACTACCAATCATCTGATACCAACAGATAATCTATGCTCATCAAATATATCAAAATGCAATAAATCAAATAATGGTAAAGCGGAAGACTTAATATAATATCTATCTCGAATCATAATCTCAGAATGTAAAAACATTGAAATGACATTGTAAACACCCCAAAATTGCACGATTTTTTTTAAATCCTGAAGGGAAGAAATATTTTATTTGAATTTTCAATTTTTAGCATTGGGTTTGAAATCCTTAACCCATTTGAATCCAAAGCCGCAAAGGAAAAGGTCCAAATTCAATATTTTATGCAAAGTCAAACTTTTTCGGGTTGAATTTTGTTGACTTTTGACCCTAGAAAATGAAATCTTTTTTAAAGCAATATTTCAAGATAATTTTTCCCGGTAATCAGGTTTTTAGCAATGTTATTGCATAAATGAATTTTTTGAGATTTTAAATCTTGATAAATACCTTTGTATCAACATGTTGAATCTTTTTACCGAACCTGAAAAACTGGAATTTAGCCTGGAACTGGAAAGTTGACTTTTTATTCACTTGGAATTTGGGTCTAGAAATATTTTTAATGGATTCAAATGGGGGGGGGGGGGGGGGGGGGTGTTTGCTTATTTACATGTAATATCTTAAGTAAATAGAGATTAAAAAATACGAGGACATTTACTTAAACGATATTACATGTAAATAAGCCTGGCCTATGCAGTTAAGGCTCAAAACCAACCAAAAATGTGCTGACCGCAGTATATGTGCGGTTTTGGTTAATTTGGTCTGAACTGCCTTGTGTGTGCGGTTTCGACCGTGCACACAGTGCGGTTTGTGTTCATGCTTCTTGCGTGAGCTGCCACGTGGCTTCTAGAAACTTTGGTTGTTCGGCCACGTCGACAGAAATCATGAGGAGCGTAACCTAATTGGAACCGCCCTGTATGTGCGGTTGAGGAAAATTTGCACGAAAACCGCATTTAGAGTGACGGTTTTGTGGAAACCGCACTGTGTATGCGGTTTTGCTTGTTTCGTGCATTTGTGAAAAGGCTCAATCTCTGAGCCTTATTTACGAACATTACCTCTCTCTCAGGGACTTGAACTCCCTATTTGTAGACACCCCAAATTGCACTGCCAAATGAGAAAATAATAAAAACCTGTAATTAGAGCTTAAAACAGGTCAAAAAAGCCTAAAAATAGAATGAACAGGCTTTGCCCGTATTTTCTTCACGGGCCCAGCGCGCCCGAAAATTATCTACGGGCAGGCGCGCCCGTAGTACCAATACGGTCACCATTGGACCGTAAAACATTTACGGGCATTAAAGACACGTGCAAGTTTTGTCCTTCTCTCGATTTCCGAGCTTTATTTGAAGTCCAATATATCTTTAAACGAGCGAATTAAGTGTTTTATTCGCTGAAGCCACCTTGGTTGGCTATGGATGGGCATTATCTCTGTATTTCACTCTATCCTAAAGACCAGGCTATATCCTTCTGGACCAACCATACCCCTGGGTGTGTCTATAAATAGAGGCTCTCTCCTCTAGCTTAGGGCCACGAAATTTTGAATAATCAAAAGCTCCAAGAGAAGGAAAGGAATTCCTGCTGCTCTGCCTGCTCAATCCAGGTAAGTCCCCTATCCTTTTTTATTTTCTGTCTTCAATTCTATAAGTAATAGGATCATCTCTATTGCTGTAGAATAAGGCCATATCTGTTTTTGTATTCCTAAACCTGCCTCTAAGTACCTCAAGGGTCTCTCTAGCCGTAAAACGTGAAGAGAGAACTAGGGGAAAGGGGAACAGGTGGATCCCTAGAATAGAACCCTATATCTGTTTTTTTCTTTTTCATAGAATAAGGCCTGTGATTGTGTTTGTGTAACCAAACCTATCTCTAAGTACCTCAAGAGTCTCTCTAGCAGTAAAACGTGAAGAGAGAACTAGGGGAAAAGGGTAACAGGTGGATCCGTAGGGTAGACCCCCATGTGCTCTAATTTGTGAGATATGGCTGTTTTAAATATCTTGATCATGTTTTAATGCTTTTTATGATGAATCTGAATGAATACATGAATCCATGATGTTTATAGCATGAGAACCCCTATTTTTGATAAAATTTGGATTTTTGCCACTTTTGCACCTACAGCACTGTTTTCGTGATTTTTGTGGTATTAGGCTAAGATCTTGGATTTATCATGATCAATATGGTAGATCTGAATCCAGAAGCCTGAAAATAAATTCTAGGGTTTCATGATGTTGTTTTTGAATTGTTTTTCATTATTGAGATAAGACCCTACGGTCTAAATTCTCTCTTTTTGGTGTTTTTCATCAACGTGGGTATTTTTGGTTTTGATTTTCAGATTTAATGTGAAATTTGGGCTCTACCTATGTCCTGGACTATTCAAGTTCAATTTTGAAATATTTTATAAAAATCATATTTTTCTAGATTTCTAGAATTTGACTTGAAGCCAGATTTTTGGATTTTTCACTTTAAATTGATTTTATTTGATTTTATCTCAATTTTATTTTGATCATGAAACCCCAGGAATGGTATGATCATATTTGAAAGTTCTGGATCAATTAGAATATTCATATGAAAAACCATATATTTTTGCCTTTTTTGTGATTTGTCCTGATTTTTATAGCAAGCTTTTTCCTTTATTTTAAACATGAACAATACCTGGCAACCACCTTGTGTGGATGAATAGGGGTGCCTAACACCTTCCCCTGTTCATAACCTAATCCCCTTACCCATCTCTGGTTGTTTTTAAAGGAGGGTTATTTTTACCCTAAAATTGCCTTTTGTGCTTATTTAATATTTTGGTGTCCATTCACACCTAAATTGAATGGTGGCGACTCTTTGTTTAATATAATCCCGTGTGATGATTGAGGAAATCATTAAATTTGATTTTTTCCCATGTCTCACAACTGGCGACTCTGCTGGGGACTTGTGGATTTGAGCCTTTTGGTGCTTTAGTTCATGTTTTTGATATTTTTGGATTTGCTTGCTATTTTGTGTTCTTAAGCATGTTGAATATGTTTTAAATCTGAATTATTGCTTAAGAATTCATGGGGGTAGAAACATGTTTAATTTTGATTTATAGGATTGTTTCTACAAACATGTGTAGGGGAGGTTCGTTTTGTTGAACCATGCTTATTTTTTGCTATATTTTTATAATAGCATGTTTTAATTTTCAGCATGATCTCCATGATGATTTTGGGTGTATAACATGATCATATGTTTGCATGATTAGATGATTTTTTTTTACGAGCATGTTTTGGGTGCTATAGGATTGCTTTATTTACTTGTTTATTTTAAATATGCTTTCCTATTATGCCTTGGTTTGTTTATGCATGGCTGCGAAAAGAGTGGCAAGGGTTTGGGACGTTGTGAATGCAACCTATTTTTACAATGCACTGTGCACCTTTTATTTTTACACAGCCTACCCTTAACCTATAGGAAGTTGAACCCGAATGTGTGTAGCTTGGCGCAACGAGGTCGATACTTCGGAAAGCGAAAGTGAAAACATTCACCTTAGAACTTTGAGCTAATGATGTGATGATAATGTGGATCTGGGATTCTGGTCATCACTAGGCTTGAGTGCTAAGTTGCCATTAAGCCAAAACCCAAAACCCCTACGCTTGAAGGTGAAGTAACACGTTTTTGACTAAAGTACACAATTACGTGGGGATATGGGTTTGTATGATTGTGGGAAGGCCGTGTGCATGGCTTACAAACCAGGGCATAATGCGGATGCCATATTGAAGGTAAACAAGGTAACAAGGTAATCCTATTGTTTTGCATTATTTTCATGTCATAGGGGTGTCATGGTGCCCATTGGTTCGGGGTAAAATTGGTCCCAAAATATGCATATTTTCTAAAATTGGTGCAGCCCATAGGAAGAGTCTCTAACTCTGTTTAGAATCAATCCTACCCTATGTTCATACAAGAGGCAACACAAGGGTACCAAATTCTAGAATATGGAGTCAATTCAGAGGGTACATGTGCCCTCCTAAGCATGTGTTTTAGCAAAAAGGTCAAAGTCCACTTTATGACAGTTTAGAAGCCTTGCACTGGGTGAACCGTATGTTTGGATGAGCAATTAAAGTGATCAAACCACTAAAAACTGGAAAAATATAACAGGGTTCCGTGAAACCGCATTTAGTACACGGGCTGGGCTTGCCCGTATTGGTTATACGGGCTAGGCTCGCCCGTGGATTGCATACGGTCACGGCAGGCTCGTAATTTGAATACGGGCAGGGCTGGACCGTACTGTGTATACGGTTTTCTCGGAATATTCAACTTTAATTAGTTTTTCCCACTAAAATCTTCCTTTGACCTTTAAATAATGATAAAGGGAAACAAGTTTGAATAAAATGCTTCAAAAAAAAAAACAAAACAAAATAATTGAAAAAAAAATGTGAGAGAAAGGTTCCTTGGGCTTCTGAGAGCCTTTGAATTTCAGACATTTTCAAAACTCTTGGGCTTCTGAAAGCCTTTGAATTTCAGATTTTTCAAAAATCCTTTGGGCCTCTGAAAGCCTTTGAATTTCGGACTTTTTCTCAAAAACTCCTTGGGCCTCTGAAAGCCTTTGAATTTCAGACTTTTTCTCAAAAACTCCTCGGGCCTCTGAAAGCCTTTGAATTTCAGACTTTTATCAAAAATCCTTGGGCCTCTGAAAGCCCTTGAATTTCAGACCTTTTCCAAAAATATCTTTGGGCTTTTGAAAGCCTTTGAATTTCAGACTTTTTCTCAAAAATCCCTGGGCCTCTGAAAGCCTTTGAATTTCAGACTTTTTTCAAAAATATCCCTGGGCCTCTGAAAGCCTTTGAATTTCAGACTTTTTCCAAAAATTTCTTTGGGCCCCTGAAAGCCTTTGAATTTCAGATCCTTTTTCCTTTTCGGGACCTGTTGGAAGCCCTAGAATATTCCAACAAACCTTTTTTGGGCCGTCTATAAGCCTCTGAATTATAGACACATTTCTTTTGGGGCTGTTTAAAAGCCTTTGAATTTTAGACAAATCTTTTTTTTGGGCCGTCTAAAAGCCTCTGAATTTTAGACAAATCATTTCTTTGGGCCGTCTAAAAGCCTCTGAATTTTGGACAATCATTTTTTTGGGCCGTCTAAAAGCCTCTGATTTTAGACAAATCATTTATTTGGGCCGTCTAAAAGCCTCTGAATTTTAGAAATTCATTTCTTTGGGCCGTCTATAAGCCTCTGAATTATAGACACATATCCTTTGGGCCGTCTAAAAGCCTCTGAATTTTAGACAATCATTTCTTTGGGCTATCTAAAAGCCTCTGAATTTTAGACAAATCACTCCTTTGGGCCGTCTAAAAGCCTCTGAATTTTAGACAAATAATTTCTTTGGGCCGTCTATAAGCCTTTGAATTATAGACACATATCCTTTGGGCCGTCTAAAAGCCTCTGAATTTTAGACAAATCACTCCTTTGGGCCGTCTAAAAGCCTCTGAATTTTAGACAAATAATTTCTTTGGGCCGTCTATAAGCCTCTGAATTATAGACACATCCTTTGGGCCGTCTAAAAGCCTCTGAATTTTGGACAATCATTGTTTTGGGCCGTCTAAAAGCCTCTGAATTTTAGACAAATCATTTATTTGGGCCGTCTAAAAGCCTCTGAATTTTAGACAATCATTTCTTTGGGCCATCTAAAAGCCTCTGAATTTTAGACACAACTCCTTTGGGCCGTCTAAAAGCCTCTGAATTTTAGACAAATCACTCCTTTGGGCCGTCTAAAAGCCTCTGAATTTTAGACAAATAATTTCTTTGGGCCGTCTATAAGCCTCTGAATTATAGACACATATCCTTTGGGCCGTCTAAAAGCCTCTGAATTTTAGACAATCATTTCTTTGGGCCGTCTAAAAGCCTCTGAATTTTAGACCAATCATTTCTTTGGGCCATCTAAAAGCCTCTGAATTTTAGACAAATCATTTCTTTGGGCCGTCTATAAGCCTATGAATTATAGACACATATCCTTTGGACCTCTGAAAGCCTTTGAATTTCAGACTTTTTTCAAAAATATCCGTGGGCCTCTGAAAGCCTTTGAATTTCAGACATTTTCCAAAAATATCCCTGGGCCTCTGAAAGCCTTTGAATTTCAGATCTTTTTCTCTTTTTGTGAGACCTGTTGGAAGCCCTAGAATATTCCAACAATTCAAAAAAAAAAGAAGCAAATAAAGAAAGAAAAAAATCCAAACTCGTGTTCACCCAGCTTGCACATAGGCATTCCTAAGCATGTGAATGAGATTAAATTGGCACTGATATTTTCTCTTTATCAATCCAGGTACCAAGTACGCTTGCAACCATAGCTCCTGTAACCAGATCGAGAGCTCGCACCATGAATCCCATTGAGAATGAAGCTGATGCTCCTCACCCAGATTTAGCCCTGCTTCAGGAGCAAGTGGCAGGACTAGCCCGAATGCTAGAGAACATACTATCGGTGCAGGCCCAACAAGTTCAAGCCCAGAACCAAGCACCTCCACCTCCAATCAATATCCCACCTCCGGTTCAACCTATTCCTGAACCCATTTCTGAACCTACCCCTGAACCTATACTGATCAGGGAGGAGATGGTTGAGTCTGAGAAAGAGAATGAAAAAGAAAAGATGAGGGATGAAATAGAAAGAAAATTCATGCACAGGCTGTTGATGATCCAGGATGAAATGAGGGAGGTGAAAGGGATACGTAACTTTGGGGGCACCAATTTTGAAGATCTGTGCCTATACCCCGATGTATGTCTACCGGCCAAGTTTAAATGCCCAGATTTTGATAAATATGATGGCACTGGCTGCCCAATGAGCCATTTGAAGTTATACTGCGGGGCTTTATGCCAGTTTGGCCGGGATGACGGCATACTAATTCAGCTCTTCCAGAGGAGTTTAACTGGAGCTGCTTTGAGGTAGTTTGCCACTTTGGATCATGGGAAAATAAGAAGGTGGAAGGATTTAGCAGATTCCTTTTTGGCACAATACAGGTTCAACTCTGAGATTATACCAAATAGGTATGACATGATGAAGATGACGAAGAGAAATGATGAGACCATAAGGCAATATGCTAAAAGGTGGAGGGAGTTGGCTGCACAAGTCAAGCCACCCGTGGGAGAACCAGAAATGATTTCAACCTTCATCAGCACACTGGGGCAACCCTTTTACAGTCACTTGGTGGGTCAAACTACCACCAACTTTGCTGCCCTAGTGCAAGTGGCAGACAGAATTGAAGATGGGATCAAGTCTGGGAAAATAGCTGATTACTCTGCAGTGTTGAACCAGGAAGCTTCCACCACTTTCTCTACACAGAAAAAGGAGAATGGTAATGGAAGAAGAAAGAATGAAGAAAGGATAGAAGCAGAAGTGAATATGGTGCAACTTCCCAGGGTACCCTTTCAAATCAATGCCCATCCACCTCCTATCAAGCCAACCCATCAAGTTCCTTTGCTGCCTATTCAAATTAATGTCCCTTCTGCACAGCCTGTGAAGGAGGAAACAGAAGTAAGGAAGAGAAGGGAATTTTCTAAACTGCCTATGAGACCATCTGAACTTTTGCCTACCTTACTTCAAAAGGGTTATGTGACTTTGAGGTTGCCAAATCCTCATGCAAGCAAAGGGAAGGGTTATGATTCATCTGCAATCTGTGAGTATCATATGAGTAGTCTAGGGCATACCACAGATCGTTGCTTGGCCCTAAAGCATGCAATTCTGCAATTCAGGATTTGCTGGATAATAACTCTTTATCATTCAATTCAGTCACCCCCATCCCACCAACCGATAACAATGGGGCAGGTAGCTCAAATGCAATAGGGGCAATTTTTTTTGGAGAAAGAAGATTTGACCCTTCTCAGCTTATCGCTCCTATTGGTTCAACAGCCAGGGTTTATCTTGAAAGAAATGCTCCTGGTTATGAGCAGGAAGGCTTGCCTTACTCAGCAGGAGAAAGAAATTATCAGAAAAAGGGAGAAAAGTCAACTTTTGCCTTTGAGAACAGGGGCAGTTTTCGAACTCCCATGTTCTTTGAAAAGAAACTCCCATAAGAAGAATGCACATTTCCTGAGGATCCTAAGGAGCCTTGCTCTCAGGAAGTGATTTTAATAAAGGCTTTTCAAAAAAAAAAAAAAAAGATTTTTCCCTTTAACATTTTTCTAAAAAAAAAAAAGAAAAAAAAAGTTTTCAGCAAGGTCCTTTTACTTATGAATCATATCTCTTATTGAATTTCATTGAGTTGAATATGACTTTGACATTGGACTCAATTTTGAGACCAAAATCGAAGAAAAAGACATTTTATATGAAAATTCAAATCTTTTTAAATGTCATGAGAAGAATATTTTGCAAAATTATGAAGTGACCAATTTTATGGCCTTTGGAACCAAAGATGATCCACAGTCTTCAACAGAAAAAATAGAAGAAGATTTGAAGTTTTTTGCATTAGAATACAGAAAGGATCACATCACTTGCTGATTCGTTCAAAAGGAAGTTGATAATATTGTTTGAAGAAATTTTGGGGCTTTGCACTTGAAAATATGGGAGAAGATCTGACCTTTTCGTGGGAAATAGAATTGGACATTATTTGATGGAAAGAATCCAAATTCATAAGATTGATCAAAAGGTGAAGAACTTGTTCATAATAGAGATCTTATTTGAAGAGACTTTCATGTTGACAGAAGTTGATTAAGAAGGAAAAAAAAAAAAAAAAAAAAAGAAGAAAAAATCCTGAGCCAGTCATGTAGTACAACTTTACCAAGTCTAAAAATTCAATTTTTCTTAAAATGATAAGAGGCCTTTCTTTCTTATATCCCCAAAATTTTTGAAATCCCTAGTTAAACCCTTTGAGCCTAATACATTTTTCCAAGTAACCTAAATTGAGAATTGTAACCCCACACTGGGGCAAATTTATTAAGGCATAAAAAAGGGAATGAAGGGACAATTATTGAAGTTCAAAAGGGATTTTGAATATGTTTTCGGAAAATGGGGCAAAGAAATGAAAAAAAAAAAGAAAAAAAAAAAGAAAGAAAAAAAGATAATCAAATACTATTTGGAGAATGTCTTCAAAATTGTGAAGAAAAGAATGGAAAAAAGAAGTTCAATACTGGAGAATAAGTTTCAAATGAAGAAATCAAATTGAGGGAATAACTTCATTACTGGGGCAATTTTGTATTCATTCCAAAGGAAAAAATGCCTTAAAAATTACAATTTCAGTTAACCCATTTGATTATAGGGTATTTGAGCCTTTTATTCCTTTTCTTTCTAAACTAACACCAAGCCTTCGTTTCGTCCTATTCATAAGTCCTCTTTGATTAAGAAATTTTGAATTAAGACAGCTTTGACTACATAGTTGCTGGTGATGAAGGATTAAAAAAAAAGAGAAAAAAGAAAAAGGAAAAATGAAGGAAATGTAGTGAAAACCCGAAAGGGCGCTACATGACAAATAATCAGCTATCTACAAGAAGGAAATCGTCAGAGAGGAAAGTCCAGAATTGGTATAGATCCAGGTGAAGTCCTCATGTTGGTGGTTATTTTGAGATACATCCACTCTTCAAGTGATTGAGAAAATTCTCTTTTCAAGACTGAAGCAACATAATCAGAACTATGATATGAATCATCTATGAACAAGTTGATGGCCATTAAGAAATTGTTATTGAAGTTGAAGTCATAAATTCTCATATCATGGATACAATGGAGAAACAATTGCTCTTCAATTGGATGAAGGAAAATGTCGTTCTAAACTGGGGCAAAATTGTCAGATTGAAAGAGTCGCCATATTTGGAGCATCAATTGACAAGCCGATGGTCGTGGGAATGATTCTAAAGGTTCCGAAGGCTTATTTTGGTCATTATTCATTTTCTAAAAAAAAAAAATCTTCTCATTATTCAACTTGATTTTAATTCTTTTGGACTATATGCTAATAAGTGATTGGATCATTTTTCCAAAAAAAAAAAGAGCAAAAACTATATTTTTGGCCTATGATGAGCATCTATATCTTTTCATAAAACATTGGTTTTGCAAGCATTAGAGGATTCTGAGGCCGCTAGTATAAAACTTATTTTCTTATGTTTGCATTTGCATTCTTCTATTAGGGTTTCTTTTTGGCAAAGGTAAAAAAAAAAAAAGAAAGAAAAAGAAAAAGAAAAAGAAAAGAGAAAAAAAAAGAAAAAAAAAGAAAAAAAAGAGAAAAAGGAAAAAAGAGGATCATCTCTACTGAGGGGCAAATACTTCTTCAAATAATCAAAACCGGGGCATGTTCAGTGTCTTTCCTTCTGGGTTTTCATTGGAATGAATTCCGACATCTGGAAGAAGCAATCAAGCTTTAGTCTTCGAATTTGAAAGAAAAAAAAAGGCTTCGAAGCAATGGCATGTTTTCTTCGTTAAACAAGGGTTCCCAATTCTTCAATTATGAAGAAGGATTTTACTGGGGCAGCAAGAAGGCATGAAAGACAGATCATGATCCATCAATCAAGATGGGGGCATTCACTTGGGCAATTAAAAAGCATGAAGACAGGTTATGGGCAGTAAGGGCACATACATCGTTATTGAGAGAGCAAGAAGATGAAGAAGCAAAAGCAAGTTGCAGAATATTCAAGCACAGGTTCGGGCATCAAATGGCACCAAGGTATATCAAATAAGAAAATCAATCAGGAAAATTCAAAAAGTGAAAAACATCAAAATCAATTGAGTTTGCAGTGGTCAATTTTAAATCCACATTCTTTTCAAAAATTGCTTGTCTCAGATTTCTTTTCATAGCCACGAGAGCTCCAAGAAATCTGAGATAAGGAAGAGACGCCACCCCACTTCAAGCAGGGGTTTCATTGGCTATCTTCGAATCCATGTTTTTATCATTTCTTTGTTGGACCAAAGCAAGTTCAATTAATGAGATGTTTTTCAAATGTGCAATTTTGAGTTGTGTCTGTTCTTTGCTGTTCATTGTGCTACAACTGCAGGCCACCCAGAAAAATTGTCTTTTTTTATTATTTTCTCCGCACTTTTCAGGAGATTAATGTTTATATTAGTTGTAAGTTGCAAGGATTGCCACCAATACTCACTTTTGTTTAAAAATTTTGTCTCAAATCTCACTTCATAGCCCACAAGTGCTCAGTGAGAGGAGAGAGGAAGATTTGGCCCTTAAGCTGAGGGATTTCTTAGCAAATCTTCCACAATCAATTCTTTTTTCAAAAATCATCCATTTAATCCTTGCAAAGTGCAATTGATTATACAAAAATCTCAGAAAGTGCAATTGGTGGGTCTTTTTGCTCTCTGCTTGTAATTGGTTCCAATTACCAGCAAAGAGGGGGTAGCTGTAGACACCCCAAATTGCACTGCCAAATGAGAAAATAATAAAAACCTGTAATTAGAGCTTAAAACAGGTCAAAAAAGCCTAAAAATAGAATGAACAGGCTTTGCCCGTATTTTCTTCACGGGCCCAGCGCGCCCGAAAATTATCTACGGGCAGGCGCGCCCGTAGTACCAATACGGTCACCATTGGACCGTAAAACATTTACGGGCATTAAAGACACGTGCAAGTTTTGTCCTTCTCTCGATTTCCGAGCTTTATTTGAAGTCCAATATATCTTTAAACGAGCGAATTAAGTGTTTTATTCGCTGAAGCCACCTTGGTTGGCTATGGATGGGCATTATCTCTGTATTTCACTCTATCCTAAAGACCAGGCTATATCCTTCTGGACCAACCATACCCCTGGGTGTGTCTATAAATAGAGGCTCTCTCCTCTAGCTTAGGGCCACGAAATTTTGAATAATCAAAAGCTCCAAGAGAAGGAAAGGAATTCCTGCTGCTCTGCCTGCTCAATCCAGGTAAGTCCCCTATCCTTTTTTATTTTCTGTCTTCAATTCTATAAGTAATAGGATCATCTCTATTGCTGTAGAATAAGGCCATATCTGTTTTTGTATTCCTAAACCTGCCTCTAAGTACCTCAAGGGTCTCTCTAGCCGTAAAACGTGAAGAGAGAACTAGGGGAAAGGGGAACAGGTGGATCCCTAGAATAGAACCCTATATCTGTTTTTTTTCTTTTTCATAGAATAAGGCCTGTGATTGTGTTTGTGTAACCAAACCTATCTCTAAGTACCTCAAGAGTCTCTCTAGCCGTAAAACGTGAAGAGAGAACTAGGGGAAAAGGGGAACAGGTGGATCCGTAGGGTAGACCCCCATGTGCTCTAATTTGTGAGATATGGCTGTTTTAAATATCTTGATCATGTTTTAATGCTTTTTATGATGAATCTGAATGAATACATGAATCCATGATGTTTATAGCATGAGATCCCCTATTTTTGATAAAATTTGGATTTTTGCCACTTTTGCACCTACAGCACTGTTTTCGTGATTTTTGTGGTATTAGGCTAAGATCTTGGATTTATCATGATCAATATGGTAGATCTGAATCCAGAAGCCTGAAAATAAATTCTAGGGTTTCATGATGTTGTTTTTGAATTGTTTTTCATTATTGAGATAAGATCCTACGGTCTAAATTCTCTCTTTTTGGTGTTTTCATCAACGTGGGTATTTTTGGTTTTGATTTTCAGATTTAATGTGAAATTTGGGCTCTACCTATGTCCTGGACTATTCAAGTTCAAATTTGAAATATTTTATAAAAATCATATTTTTCTAGATTTCTAGAATTTGACTTGGAGCCAGATTTTTGGATTTTTCACTTTAAATTGATTTTATTTGATTTTATCTCAATTTTATTTTGATCATGAAACCCAGGAATGGTATGATCATATTTGAAAGTTCTGGATCAATCAGAATATTCATATGAAAAAACCATATATTTTTGCCTTTTTTGTGATTTGTCCTGATTTTTATAGCAAGCTTTTTCCTTTATTTTAAACATGAACAATACCTGGCAACCACCTTGTGTGGATGAATAGGGGTGCCTAACACCTTCCCCTGTTCATAACCTAATCCCCTTACCCATCTCTGGTTGTTTTTAAAGGAGGGTTATTTTTACCCTAAAATTGCCTTTTGTGCTTATTTAATATTTTGGTGTCCATTCACACCTAAATTGAATGGTGGCGACTCTTTGTTTAATATAATCCCGTGTGATGATTGAGGAAATCATTAAATTTGATTTTTTCCCATGTCTCACACTATTTCACCCTCCGAAATTTCTAGATTTACAATAATTCAAGGCTTTAACTTGAATTGGAACAATCTAGAGGGATTTTTGGGCATACCCTTGGGACTTTTCTACCCTTGGCTATGCCTATAAATAGAGGGGTCCTCCTCTTGCAAATGGCTAGCAATTTGAAGCATTGAAGCTGTGCAAGAAGAAAGGAAACTCTGCTGGATTGTCTACTCAAGTGCTCAAGCTACCAAGGTAAAGCTCCATTTGATTTTCCAGCTTTCTCTTTACATTTCCAGCACTAGCTCTCTCCTTCTACCTTTCTGTAGTGTAAGGACTTGGTGTGTGTTTGAAGCCCCAAACCACTTCCAAAGTACCTAGGAATCCTCTCTAGCCGTAAAACCTAAAGAGAGAGCCTAGGGAAAAAGAAGTTGGAATTGAACCATAGGTTTAAAACCCATTTTGAATAAGATGCATATTGATTTCATATTGTTCTTATGTTTGCTGTGATTTGGATTTGAATATGGAGAAGATGTAAGGATCCCTACTCTCAATAGCAATGGATCCCAATCTTCTCCTAGAAATGTGATTTTCCACACCTCTTCACACATTTTTCACTATTTTCATCAAATAGGCTAGATCTTGGACTTTCCATGTTCAATATGGAAAATCTGAGATCCCGGACCTTAGAATGAACTTTTAGGACTTCATGAGTTGTTTTTCATGATTTTAAGTTGTTTTGGTCGAATCCACTTGCACACATGCACTGATTTTGGCTTTTTATTCAAAGTTCTTCAAAACAGGACAGCATCTGTTGCCTGTCTTAGAATGCTTATAACTTCATCCTCCGGATGAATTTTTGAGTGATTCCAAAGACATGTGATAGATGAGCATGTCTAGTTTGTATCTGGAAATTTTCATTCATTTTTATGGAGCCAATTTTTTACACCATCTATTCAAAGTCTATAAGTCAGTTCAGCCCATATTGCTGAACTTGCCGCTTTGATGGTGCACCATTTACTCAATTTTAATCCGTTTTGAGTGATTTCAGTCTCTGTGTTTTCTTTAAGGAGTCTATTTTCCATTCCAATTAGTTTCAACAGATTTTGATCTGATTTGTGGTTTGTGTACTTGATTGACTCAGAGTGGCTCTGTAACAGAGTTCTGGTTTAATCTATAATCCTCTAGGCATGTTCAAGAGGACACACAAGTCACAAATGGATTGAGTTTGGTGCAAGGTTTATTTTTGTTCAAATATGGCACTACATACTTCATCCATGCAAATTTTTACGAATTTATATGGAGCCAAACTCCACAAATAGAGTTTCAAAAATGCTTACTCGTCTCTTTTCTTTGAGTTACAACAGCAGATTTTCAGAGAAGATTTCTCTCTTGTTTTAAATCAGATTGAGCTGATTTTTTTTACTGAGTATTTTACTTCATGCTAGTTTTCAAATGGCTTTGGTTTCATTGGATTTGAAGTTAAATTGAGTGATTTGTGGTTAATCGAAGCTTTCATGTTCTTATAATCTGATTTTTCCAGATTTGCCTTGAATTGGTCTTTCTTCAAATTTTAATTGGATTTTCCTTCACTCATGAAGTTCTAAATTGATATATCCATGAGGAGAGCCCAAATCCATTGGATTACTCATGTGGAATTGTAGACACCCCAAATTGCAGAGTAAAAACGAAGAATAATTGGCAAAAATTATTATTCCCTTTAAAGCCAGTACAAAAGTTGGGAAATGTGCATTTTTCCTTGTATCCGACAACTCAGGTCTGATACAAGCATACCTCTTCATATCCAACATAAGTTGTTGGATACAAGTATACCTTAATGTATCCGGCAACATATGCCGGATACGTATAGGTGCTCATGTATCCGACCTGATATGTCGGATACATGCTTTTTGCTCAAAATTAGGGTTTTCCGAGAGTTTTCACCTTTTACCATCATATTCCTCATTAAAGGAGTGGAGATCTTGGAAATAGCCTTAGGGTTAAGGTTAGTGGGCTCTAGACATTAGTTTGTGTCTACCATCCCACAAACCCTAACCCTAGCCTTTGCCTATAAATAAGAGGCTCCTCCTTAAGCAAATGGCCATTAACTCTTGCCAAGAACTTTTGCCAAGAAGTTGGAGATCAAAGAGCTCCGAGTGAAGAGGGGAACCGCTGCAGTCTTGCTTCCAGAAGCCCAGGTAAGCCTCAAACCTCTCTTTAATTTTCTGTTTTTACATTCTAGATCTAGATCTCTTCTTCTACCTTTCTGTAGAATAAGGCCTCTTCTATGTGTATGAAAACCCTTCTCCTACTCAAAGTACCTCGAGACTCCCCCTAGCCGTAAAATGTGAAGGCGGGATCTAGGGGAAACGAGACTGGGGATTGATCCTAGTATTAGAACCTATTTGAATAAGCCTTTTGAATCTATGAAAACCGTTTGATATTCAAAGTACCCCAAGATTATTTTGAAGAACCGTGTTTAACGGGGAGAGAGAACTAAGGGAAACGATAATGGAACGGAACCCTAGGTTGTTCTAGAACCTTTTTGATTGATCTAAATGCAAGCTATATCTTATTATGTTGGAATAAGCCTTTTGATTTTATGAAAACCGTTTCATATTCAAAGTACCCCAAGATTATCTTGAAGAACCGTGTTTAACGGGGAGAGAGAACTAAGGGAAACGATAATGGAACGGAACCCTAGGTTGTTCTAGAACTACTTTTGATTGATATGAATGCATGCTATATGTTGTTATATTGTTCTTGAATGGATTTTTATACACATGCACACATAGCACTTGTTTTGTCGGATTTGGCTTGTATTTCGGATCTATTGCCGTCATTGTGGTAGATCTGGAATAAATAGCCCCAAGCAAATAATTCTGGAATATTTCTTGTTGGTTTTCAATATTTTCAAGCAAGTTTTGTTGAGTATTGAAGGCCTCTAGGTCCAACCTCTCGGTTTTGGGCATTTTTGCTCACTTTTGGGGTTTTTGGCATATCCTTTCCAATCGAAGAGGATGGTGAGCCAAACTTGTGCCCCATTTCTTCTTAGAGGCTCTTCAATATCTTTTGAAAGTGATTTTGATTCATCTTGCACGGAATACACACACTTGGTCACTATTTTAAATTGATTTTACTCAAAAAAAGGCTTAACTTGACAGCAACTGTACCCTAACTTCGGACACTCGTAACTTCATCGTCCGGATGAATTTTGGAGTGATTCCAGAGCCATGGGAAAGGTGAGTCTGTCTAGTTTATGCCTGTAAAATTTCATGAATTTCTATCAATCGGATTTTTAACACCTCTCTGTCGAAGTTGATAGGTCAGTTCAGGTCTGAATACGGAACCTGTCACTTCGACTGAGCGCCATGTGTTAGTTTTAAGTCCGATTCATGTGATTCTTGTTTCTGAGTTTTCCTTTGGAAGTATAGTTTCAAATCCAGTTGGTTTCATAATTTTTTGACTCCATTTGTGTTGTTGTTAACAGATTTACTCAAAACTGCTCAACAGCACTTTTCTGGGTAAATCTGTGATCTTCGGGGCCTGTTCGGGAGACCACCCAAGGCACATCCGAATGAATTTTTGTATGAGGCTAGTTGTTTTTGAAATATGGCCATACATACTTCATTTCCACCAAATTTCATGGATTTATATGGAGCTGATTGTTCTAAATGATTTTCCAAAGTTGCCCACTTATCACTTTTAATTATCTCCAGCAGCAGATTTCAATGGAGAATAACTCCTAGGATTTTAACTGGATTTAATTGCAAATTTGCATGAGTCTTTTATTTATCATAATCTTTCAAACGAATTTGGTTTGATTCAATTTAAATTGGATTTGAAGGATTTCAAGCAAATAGCATTATCTTTTACCGAATTTTCCGGATTTGACTCAACTTGGGTTTTGTGCAATTTTTGCTTTGATTTTCATCTATTGGTGATATTTCAGAAGTGCTATTGACATAAAAGAGGATCTGGAATTCATTTGGATTTCTCATGTGAAAATATCACATTTGTTTAATCCTTTTTCAAGGTTTTTGATGATTTTTAGCAAGCTTTCTTATTTTTTAGCATGAACAACACTTGGCAACCACCTTGTGTGGGTGAATGGGGGTGCCTAACACCTTCCCCCGTTCATAATCTAAGCCCCTTACCCATCTCCGGATTTGATTTTCAAGTAGAGTTATTTTTACTCTAGAATTTGCCTTTTAGCTCTTTTTGATTATTTTTGAATCTTATGGTGTCCATTCACACCCCAAAAATCTGAATGGTGGCGACTCTCCAATATTTTACGTTGAGCCCGTGTATTGACGGAGGGGAAATCATCCCGGTGATTTTTCCCATGTCTCACAATTGGCGACTCCGCTGGGGACTTGTGGATTTAAGCCATGATTGGTGTATTTTGTTCATGCTTTTTCTTTATTTTTGAATGCTTGCTATTTTGCCTATTTTATTGGTGCATGTTGTGCGCACCCAATTTCGGTCGCACGACGAGGCGCACGTAAAACGATGCGTGCCTCGGGATTGTTTGGAGTCGCCACTACCTGATGGGGTGCAGGCAGACACCTGGGTGCCTAAGTTCTTCTACTAAGGCTTGGTCTGCGGCTTGAGATTCTAAGTAGGTTCTCGGTTGTGGTCTGGGGAAGTCCGTAGACACCCCAGTCCACCCCGTCAAGTGATGGGTCCCATAAGTTTCCCTGGTTTGAGTCAACTTTGGTCTCTCACTCACCCAATTCCTATTCTAGCATGTAATTTGATTAAGTCTGGCGGGACCGCCAAAGTGGTGTGGGTCCCTTTACTTGATTTTATCTTCTTAATTAAAGTGATGTGGGTCTGATTGGGCGGGCCCCGTTGGAAGGCCCGCGGATTCCTTGGTGGGCTTGGTTGAGCCCACGTGTCCCTTGTGGGCCTTAGTCTAGCCTGAGAGGCCCTTTGGGCTTTGGTTCAAATGAATTGATTTTACTTTAGGGTTTAAGTTGGATTATTTAAATGGATCTCATGCCAAAAGTGGGCTGGGATTGCTTTGTGGACCCTTGGGTGGGCCTCACCCTGGTTGCCAAGTGTTTTGAGTTATTCTTGATTAACCTTAGCCAAAATGGGCTAGGCCTGGGGCTTGGGGCCCTTTACCTGGGCTCGGGCTTGAAAGCCCAAGACTTTCTGAGATAGGGTTTGGAAACCCTACACTTGTTTGGTTTAATGGGCTTAGTGGGCCCGACAGGCCCTGCCCATGGTCTCGGCCAAACCATGCCTAAATCTAGATCAACATGCTTCCAAGACGGGCTTTGGTGGGCCTCAAAGGGTCTGGCCCACTCAACTCTTTTAATTGTCTTATTTAAGCACAAATAAGTTGGTCGGGCTTGGTGGGTCCCGTTGGAAGGCCCACCGGAAATCAATTTGGACCGAGTTGGTCCATGGCCCATCTTGGGTTTCCGGGTGACCCGGAAACCCTTCTGGTTCACTCAGATTGATCAAACACATCAAGAAAATCACACAAGCTCATCAAAATGGCAAAAATGGTATTCTGGCAGTGTAGCCGGCCTGAGATGCCGGTTACACACAAGTCTCTGTGTATCCGGCATCTTTAGCCGGCTTCACCTTGATCTAAGTGTATCCGGCATCTATTGCCGGCTACACATAGATCTCTGTTGATCCGGCCTCAGTTGCCGGATCAACATATAGAACCTATTTTTCTTGGATTTCTCCAATGGGGTTGGTTTCTTAGGCTTCTCAGATGTTCCAGGGGTTGTGTGGGCTCCTGTGTGAGCCCACATTGGTTCTGGGAATGGGTGATCTCCCCCACTATGGCTTCTTTTTGGGGGGCTTAAAGTCAAGGCCTAGAGGGATGGATGAGGATCCAATTTCCCTCCCCTTTAGACCAAACTTAGCAAATGAGCAGGGACTTAAGTGTCCCTACTTTGGTTCCTTCTCACTCCGAAACTATAGAAATCATCAAACAGAACTAAATAAACATGGAGATCATCAACTATAATCATGTGCAAGAAAATAAAGAACCAAATACATCAAATAATACTCCTACCACAACCATGAAAGACCAAATCACACACCTAGCTAAAAAGGGTCTAATGAAGGGAATAGGGGGGATTAGATTGGGATACAATAGATGATCATGCTAAGGGGAACAAGCTCCCCCACAAATAATCAAAACAAATCCCAAAACAGCAACTTAGAAGACATGAAAGTATGTAAAAATAAGACTCTCATGCTCCTATGAAACCAAACGTGGGCCCCTTTTACTTTTGGTGGCCTTCGTGTGGTGAAATGAGGGACAAACACATGCCACAAAGTCCCCAGAATAGGCTTACAGCAGGGGAGAAACTCATGCTCATTGATATGCTTAGAAAACCTCCATTTTTATATATGTGCAAAGAAACTCAACGAGAAGCCATACCTGAAGGTCGGAACCCTTTTTTGTTGAGTATGGAGCTCCTCTTGAAGCTTGAAAAGCTGCTGGAGCAGCACCTCTCCCCTCCACCAACAGCAACTTCTTCTCTTGGTTGTGAGGAAATGGAGGAAAATAGGGAGAAAAGGGGTTGGGTAGTGTCTAGGTGGTGTCTTGGGTGATATGGGGGCAATGAGGGGTGAGAGTGGTTAGTTTCGTACCAGGAAGTATGGGGGAGAAGAGGTGGAAATAGCAAAAATAAAGCCAACCACGGAAATCAGGCTGCTGTTTCCCTTTTATAGGCAACTTAATGTATCCGGCAACTCAGGCCGGATACACTAAGTGCTCTTCATATCCGGCCTTCATGGCCGGTTACACAGAGGCTTCTTTGTATCCGGTCTTCAATGCCGGATACAAAACATAATCATTCAGAAAATTAATGCCGCCGCGAATTTGTCGGGCGATCGGCGAGAATCTCCCGCCAAAATCTTTTTGTATCCGGTATTGGAGTCCGGATATACACAAGGGTATGTGTATCCGGTATATGTGACCGGATACAAATCAAAAAATTACGGATTTGCCCCTCGACTTGACCGATTCGACCGATTTGACACTTTTGGATATCTACGGATTGCCCCCTGTGAATTTTGGATATTTAAGATTTAGTCCCTGAGATATTTTGCTGCGTTGGCTGCCACGTGGGCAGTTGCTGCGCCACGTGTGCAGTTTCCGGCTTTGCTGCGCGGAAACTTCGACAGCTCATATCTCCTTCATCCAAACTCCGATTTGAGCAAACTCAGTTGCGTTAGACTTGTATCGGAGCCCTCTATCCAATGATGTAGGGCTAAGCACTTGGCACGGGGTTCGAGGAAAAGTCAACTTTCGGCTCATCCTCAAGTTTGACCGGCCCACAGAACCCTCATCCGGACTCCGATTCCTGCAAACTCAGTTGCGTTGGACTCGTGTCGGGATTCTTTATCTATTTAGATAAATTAAGGTGGCCAATTATCACTTGATCAAAAGGTCAAATTTTCATCCCTTATGGTTTGACTTTCTATTTAGGGTTTGCATTTCCGGCTCTTTCGGGAGCGCAAAAATGAGGTGCTTACACATGTTGATGTATTTCAAATCTGATTTGTGTGACTAGAAGGTTCATAAGGATAAGGTCATGTGTGCATTATTTGTGTATGCCTATAATCATGTCTTGTCATACATGTTTATATATTGTATTCTATAACATGCTTTGCTTTAGGGGTATAATGCCACATTTTGAGCATTAAATTGAGGAGCATAAATTCAGCAAACTTAGTGGGCATTTTGGGGGGTCTTTCAAGCATTTTTTCCCCAATTAAGACACATCTTGTACCCTATTGTAGTTGCTGGATTTTTTCTTAGGCTTTAATGATGCATGTTGAACATAAAGAATTAAGAACAAAAAAAAATTTCTGGAAATTCAGTAGGTATTTTTCTTTGGGTTTTCAAGCATATATTTCCCAAACTAAAAGCTTTTGTATCATGTTGTTATTTGCTGAGTTTTAGGCTTCCATTTGGGTATAAAACAATGTAATTTGAGCATCCAAATGAAGAACATGAAATCTAGAAATTTAGTGCATATTTTGGGAGTTTTCAAGCATGTTTTCCCCTAGCAAAACACCTCATGTGCCATATTGTTAGTTGCTGGATTTTTAGGCTTCAATTTGGGTTATAAACAATGCACTTTGAGCATGAAACCATAAAACCCAGAATTCAGTAAAGGTTTTTAGGGGTTTTTCAAGCATGTTTCCCCGGTTAAAAGCTTCTTGTACAATGCATATAGGTGCTGTATTTTTAGGCCTTCAATTTGGAGTGTAAATGATACACTTTGAGCATGAAAAAAGAGCATGAAATCTGGAAATTTAGGGGATGTTTTGAATTTTACAAGCATGCTTTTCATGTTCTAATGGTTGTTTGTACAATATGATAACATGCTTGTATGATGCCTCTTGAGTGTGTAGCAATGATGTGCATATTGAGTTGCTTTTGCTACCTTGCTTGATTGTGTTCTTACTTTCAATATAATGTCATATGTCTTGGCTTGAAATTGTATGCATGGCTACGAAAAAGAGTGGCAAGGGGCTGGGACGTTATGAATGCACCTTGAATTTCAAATGCACTTAAGCACTTTAAACTATTTGCACAGCCTACCCATTACCTATAGGAAGTTGAACCATGAATGTGGGTAGCTTGGCGCACCGAGGTCGATTACTTCGGAAAGCGAAAGTGAAAACATTCACCTTAGAATTTGAGTCAATGATGTGATGACAATGGGATCTGTGATTCGATTCCGGGCATCACTAGACTTGAGTTCTAAGTTGCCAATTAAGCCAAAACCCAAAAACCATAGGCTTGAAGGTAGAGAAACACGTTTTCAGCTAAAAGTACACAATTTCGTTTAGGGAATTGGGTGTAAATGTGGGAAGGCCGTTTGCATGTTCACAGGTGAAAGAGTAGGAGACTACTCTACAGGTCCACGATCTACAACAATTAAGAACTTAACTATGCGGAAACATACACACAGCAATTATACGAGGAAACCTGAATCCAGATCCAGGAAAAACCTCGAGTCTATATGAGGCGACTAACCCTTAGAATCTCCACTATTGAATGAAAGTCAATTACAAAGGAAGACACACTTAACCTCTACAATTGAACTCACTCAACAGCAATCCAAAGCTCGAATCCACGAACTATAGCACAACTTGAATCCACAAGCTGCAAGTGACGATCTATCCAGATCCACAGCTCGAATCCACGAACTGCAACACAAATTGAATCCACAAATTGCAAGTGACGATCAATCCAGATCCACAGCTCGAATCCACGAACTGCAACACAACTTGAATCCACAAGTTGCAATTCACGATCAATCCAGATCGTGACAATCACCTCAGAGTCCACTGAGATGATCCAATGCAATAGGAATCCACCTATGCATCAAACAAACTCGATCACCAATCCAGGAGATCGAACGATCCAGTGAAGTTACGAACTGAAGAAGAATCCTCAAACTTCAAGTCCAGGTGATCTCTCTCAGATCTCCCCCTCACTCGATCACTGACTCTCTAAAGATCAATTGATTGAATCTCGAACACCTCAAGATCCAAATCGGATTAATCAAAAGAAAAAAGTCACTTCAAAAAGAGTACAGCTCGTCTATTTAAAGAAGAAATCTCAGATCGCGTCGAGCGCTGGTGGCGTCGTGGCGCGATCGGGGTAGACGGCTGGAAGCGAACTCAAATCCCGCTCAAATCCAAAAGACTCAGTTAAGGGTGCTAGCGGGAGGGAACGCGGCATGTGCACAGCTGATTTGTAGACTCTTCAATATTGCTCTGTGCTACCAGCGGCGTGTCGGCGTCGCCTTACGAAGCCGGTACGCGTGCTTTAATTTCAAAGTGCTATTTCACTTATGCGCTGCCAGCGGAGTGGTAGCGGCGTTGATCCTTGCAAGTGCCTTTACGAAATGTTCTTTCTTTAGAAATCTTTACATTTCCTTGAGCTACCAGCGGCGTGGTAGCTGTGTGGCAGCCTCACCGGTGGAGAAGAGACAACCGGAGAGGTTCTTACTAGTGGAGAAGAGGTGGAAGGAGAATCAGTTCTAGACTTCTTCTTGGGAGGCATGATGAAAAAAAACAGAAAAAAATAGACGAGAGAGAAGAACACAGGCAAAGCTCGACAAAGCCCTAATGGCAGAACAATCTACCAAACCCTAACTTAGAAGAACGAGAGAAGAACACTGTAAAAGGAAGAAGAAAAAATGAAGAAGCAAGACGAAGACAGTAAAAAAAATTTTACCTGAACAGTGGACAAGATGACGGAAGGTAAGAACGAAGGCAAAGAATGACCACGACGTGAGGAGCGAGAAGAGCCGCAGGTAAGAAAAAAAAACAGAGGTAAAAAAATGAAACAGATTTCACCTTTTTATAGACAAAATGAACACGCTGCCAGCGTGCATCCGACGACGCTTAACAGGGCAGGTGCCAAAGCATGAAGACAGGAGAAGGCTACCGGCACGCTTCTAGCGACGTAGAAGGTGCACATGCACACACAAGAAAAAACACACTCACAAGGCAAAAATTTATAAAAAGTGTTTGAACTATTCTTCATGAAAAACTCATACCTCTAAACACAAAGCTAAGATTTTAACTAAACTAAAAATCATCCAGATAATCAACTTTTATTCAATCTAAGAAGTACTTATCACAAAACTGATCTTGAAGAACCTATCAAGGTTAATTCAGATGTGACACATTTCATATCTATGACAAAAATTTCCTTCATGGTTTCTCATACTATAAATTTTCTTCAAGATATTGAGCACACACGCATATTAATGAAACATTGCTTGTGTAGTGTGTGAAATATTTTTGACTTTTACACTTTATGCATATGGAAGGCTATTTTAGTGTAATCATACTTGGAAAGTATAGACATACCCCAAACTTCATTTTGGTGGCTTTCGCACATCAGAGATAGGTAGCCTTTTCTGATCTCTTTTTCTTTTCTTTTTGTAGAAGGCATTGACCCTTAAAAAACCTGAGTTTACAGTTCATTCCAAGAATATACCTTCTTTCTCTTTTTCTTTTTGAGACTTACAGTGGCTTTCACTCTAATCTCTATGGTAGCCATTTCCAAAACTTTTCTTTTCATAAAGGTGATAGCCTATAGATCCCAAGCTTCAACACACAATAAACTTCAATACACAAAGGTGTTTAAGACAAAAGTGATAGTTGAGAACACAACATTTCTGTCAATATGCATAGACTCAAGCTTCCTGAATTAAGATTTTAGTATCAAGAACACATAAATTCATTTTGAACAGACATGTAAATCATTTTACATCTAAATTAACTCAAAACAGAACCTGATTTTCAGTTTTGAGAGCATACTCCTAGGGATTTCCTAAGAGTTTCAAATCTGTTCTGATCTAAAGGCTTAGTGAAAATATCAGCTAACTGTTTTTCAGTAGATATATATTCAATCATAACAGTTTTGTCTTCAATTAACTCTCTTATAAAGTGATGCCTGATGTCTATATGTTTAGTCCTTGAGTGTTGAACAGGATTTTTGGAAATATTTATGGCACTTTGATTGTCACAGAAGAGAATCATTTGGTCCTAATCTAAACCATAATCAGATAGCATTTGTTTCATCCAAATTAGTTGAGTACAACTGCTTCCTGCAGCAATGTACTCTGCTTCAGCTGTACTCAGTGAAACTGAGTTTTGCTTTTTGCTTAACCAAGCAATGAGGTTATTACCCATATAAAAGCAACCACCAGAGGTGCTTTTTCTATCATCCATACACCCAGCCCAATCAGCATCAGTGTATTTAGTAAGATATGGGTTTGTTTCTTTGGAGAACCAAATTCCCAGATCAACAGTTCCATTTACATACTTTATAATCCTTTTCACAGCATTTAGATGAGATTCTTTAGGATTAGCCTGATATCTTGCACAAACTCCAACACTAAAACTTATATCAGGTCTACTTGCTGTTAAGTACAGAAGACTTCCAATCATCCCTCTGTACAAGGTAGGGTCTATATCCTTCCCAGATTCATCTTTTCCAAGCTTTAAGCTAGTACTCATAGGAGTCCTAGCATGTTTTGCCTGAATTAAACTGAATCTCTTGACTAGATTTCTAGCATATTTTGCTTGAGAGAAAAAAATCCCTTGTTGAGATTGATAAATCTGAAGTCCTAAGAAAAAATTCAGTTCACTCATCATACTCATCTCAAATTCACTCTTCATTAAGTCTCCAAAGGAGTGAGCATGATTTTCAAAAGTAGATCCAAACACTATGTCATCAACATAGATTTGAGCAATCAAAATATGCTTGGACTCTCTTTGAATAAAGAGAGTTTTATCCACATTTCCTCTCATAAATCCAGATTCAAGTAAGAAAGAGTTGAGTCTCTCATATCAAGCTCTAGGAGCTTGTTTGAGTCCATACAAGGCCTTGTTCAGCTTATAAACATGTTTAGGATGATTTGAGTCCTCAAATCCTTTAGGTTGCTCTGCATAAACCTCTTCATTCAGATATCCATTCAAGAATGCACTTTTAACATCCATTTGAAACAGTTTAAACTTCAGATAGCATGCAATAGACAAAAGTAATCTGATTGATTCTAACCTAGCTACAGGAGCAAAGGTTTCATCAAAATCAATTCCTTCTACTTGGGTGTATCCCTGAGCAACAAGCCTAGCTTTATTTCTGGTTACAATCCCATTCTCATCAGATTTGTTCTTAAAAATCCATTTGGTTCCTATCACATTCAGATTAGAGGGTCTTTCAACCAATTCCCATACATTATTTCAAGTAAATTGGTTTAGTTCTTCATGCATAGCATTTAACCAAGATTCATCCAACAAGGCATCTTTATAAGATTTTGGCTCATATTGAGATAGATAAGAAGAAAATCTTACCTCATTATGTAATTGATGTCTTGTTCTTACTCCATTTGAAATATTTCCAACAATTTGCTCAGTTGGGTGATCTTTGAGAGTTTTTGTCAGAGGAACAATTTCATTGCTTGAGGAAGAATCTCTGATTTCATCCTCTTCATCTACAACCTGCAAAAATTCACAGTCAATTCCTTCATCATCTATTAACACATTAATAGACTCCATTACAACAGATTTTTTCAAGTTAAAAACTCTGTATGCTCTACTTGAAGAAGAATATCCTAGAAAGATTCCTTCATCACTTCTAGAATCAAATTTTCCTAGATTTTCTCTGTCCCTTAAGATATAGCATTTACTTCCAAAAACTCTAAAATATTTCAAGTTTGGCAGTTTTCCTTTCCAAATTTCATAAGGAGTTTGTTTCCACCTAGATCTGACATATACTCTGTTACTTATATAACAGGCAGTATTTATTGCTTCAGCCCAGAATTTTGTTGATACTTTCTTGGCTATCATCATGGTTCTAGCCATTTCTTGCAAAACTCTGTTCTTCCTTTCCACAACTCCATTTTGTTGTGGAGTCTTAGGAGCAGAAAATTCATGTTTAATTCCTTGTTCTTCACAAAATTTGGAAAACATCTGATTTTCAAATTCTGTCCCATGATCAGATCTTATTCTAACAATCCTCCCTATTTGCAAGTTCTTTTCAACTTGAATTTGACAGCACAATTGTTTAAAGCAATCAAAACATTCAGATTTTTCTCTTAGAAAATTTACCCAGGTGTATCTACTGTAGTCATCTACAGCAACAAAGATATACCTCTTTCCTCCAAGACTTTCAGTCTTTGTAGGTCCCATCAAGTCCATATGAATCAGTTCTAATGGTCTAGAGGTTCCTACAATGTTGGTTTTCTTGTGTGTGGCTTTGATTTTCTTTCCTTGATTGCAAGGACCACACATTCCTTTCTTTTTATTGTTCCCAAACTTGGGAATTCCTCTAACCAATTCAGACTTAGAGATTTTTGACAAATCTCTATAGTTAATGTGACTAAGTCTTCTATGCCACAGATCAATTTCATTGCATATAGAAGATTTTAAAGAGCTTTCATTGTTTCCAATGATTCCATAACAATTGTCACTTGTTCTTACACCTATAAGAACAGTTCTACCAGAATTATCCAAAATTTTACATTCTTTTCTGGTAAAGTTGACAAACAATCTTGAATCACATAACTGGCTAATACTAATTAAGTTTGCCTTCAAACCAGATACAAATAAAACATTTTTTAGACAAACTCCATTAGGACCAGTTACTGTTCCTCTACCTTTGACTTGAGAAGTGCTACCATCACCAAATGTTACACTTCCACCAAAATATTCTTCAAAGGAACTAAACATAGACTTATGTCCACACATATGTCTTGAACAACCACTATCCAAGTACCACATGTTGACATCATGAACTTTCAAAGCTATATGAACCACATTTGCAACTAAGGAATCTTTTCTAACCCAAATCTGTTTTTCATGAGTTTTCTGAGAAGTCCCTTCATCAACAACTTGAGATTTTGAAGGAAGTTTCGTTGACAGATTTGTAACTTCCTTATTTAATGATTCAGTCAATTTCAACAAGGAATCAAATCTGTTATATAAATCCAAGGACTGACTTTGATTTACTTTCCTCTTACTGTCAAAATCCCCCTTGGGAAAACCATGCAAAACATAACACTTTGGTCTTATATGACCTTTTTTATTACAATGATGGCACACAGGTATGAACCTATATTCAGAAGAATCAAAATTTCCAGATTTAACAGTCTTTCTAACCTGTACAGATTTAGATTTTGAAGATTTTGAAGATTAACTGTTGAGCTTACTTCTCTAGCAGAAATTTTCTGTGAAAATTCCTTATTTTGATTACTTACACTCATTCTATTTTCAGCAGAATTTGAGCTTTCAGGAACTTCCTTTGAAGTTGATTCCTCATCAATTTGATGATTTCCTGCAGAAAAATTTGAAGCATTAGATTGAATTGAATTTAAAACTTTCTCAAGTTCAATAACTTTACCTTGAAGTGCAGAAATCTGAGCTTCTTTTTCTTTTAATTTTTCAGTTTTTTCAGTCAAAGAAGTTACCAGAAAATTTTCTTTGGCATGTCTTTCAAGTAACTTCTTGTTCATTGAATCTATTTCTGCAAAAGCTTTATTTTTCTCTGTTTCTGACTCCTTCATTTTTTTACTCAGTTTCTTGACTTTCTTCTGAGCTCTATTGAATTCCTTATATAGCTGATTGTAGGCTTCTTGTAATTCTTCTTCATCATCTGATAAATTCTCTTTGTTATCTCCTGCAATGCCAGAGATTGAACTACCAGAAGAAGATGAGTAAAAGGAATTGAAAGCAGTAAAATTAGCAGAAATATCCTCATTTGATTGTGAAGTGTAAAACCCCGAATTTTACTTAAATAATAAATTAAATTAGTAAATAATATTACTGAGGGTTATGATCGATGGGAATATTTTATTCTTGTAGGGGGTGATCAGTTTAGTGAAGATCCAGAATTAGACGCAGATCTGACCGTCCGATCTTGAGATATCGAGGTACGTATTTTAATTGGGCGAGGTGTATGGGAGAGTTTGCATGGGAGATGCATGGGATCAGGGAGTATATATATGCATTAAAATAACCTAATCGTATTCTCGCTCGTATTATTCAGCCGCAAACGACGAGAGTTGAAACGACCGAGAAGAGAAGAAAGAGAAGGAAGGGGGAAGACCAAGGGAACTTGCTCAGAGCCTTGCCTTGCAACTGAGGAGAGGTTTGGGGGTTTGCTGTTCAGAAGAGAAGAGGAGAAACGCGTATACGAGGTAGGTGACACCGTTTTGGTTTTGAAGTTGGATTTTTCCTTGGTTAATCGCAAATGCATGTTTCTATGATATGTAATGTTGTATTTAGTTAGCTAAGCATGTTAGAAATACACTAGAATGAGTTTAGACGAGAAAAATCGTGATTTAGAACTATTTCGGCTCGATTTCGCACGACCGCCGACCTCGACTGTGCTCGGCGCTCGTCGGCGATCCTCGGCGCTGGTTGAATAAAATTAGGGCGCCGTAGACCGCGAGAAGACGGACCGCGGGCGCTCGAAAATACACGACCGCTGACCTGGGACCGCCAGGGCGATCCTGAGCGATCCTAGGCGCTCTCAACAGAATTTCCAATTTTTCCTAATTTCGAACCTAATTCAATTCTAAACTATTTTTAGACAATTTTAATGATTAATTAAGGTGCTTTAAGACCAAAATAAATTACCTAAACCCCTGTTTTACAGAAAAACAAATTAGGGAGATATTTAGGACAATAGTTGCCAAGTTTTGAAGGTAAATGAGAAACGTGATTTTGGAAAAGCCTAACTATCATTTGACTATCTAAATACCTCTAAATGACATTATAAATCAGAATACTTTCTAAAGAGAATATTGAATCCAGATGAATAAATATTGAAGTAAATGTACAGATATAACCATTATATGCCGCTAGGCACCAACCCTTATAGAATATGACACTTTTGGGAAGTTTTGGAGTCTAGTGGGCATAGCTGGTTGTGGATCCATAGTCGTAGCTAGATAGCTGAGGGATATGTCATTTGAGTTGAGTTACTCCTATATGCGACGCGCTTCCTTTGCAAGTTAGTTTGTCTGGGAAGGTCCTATGTCTGGAGGGACACCCCGGTGAGCCGCTGGTGATTCCCTGTACATGTGGATAAGCAACCACCTCCATGTATTGATTCTGGTGTTGCATGCTGGTGGTACATGCCAACTTTGATGGGTACGTGTGCAATAAGTCGGTGACTACGGCTCTTGTCTAAGCTGCGCTGCATGGGGCTTGAGTATCATTAGTAGCATCGCTCCTAAGACGCACGGTGGTATAGCAATTGGTTGAGAATCATCTCAAAAGGTTTATCTAACTTTGTGAGTCCTACAATGACCCTGAAATCATAAAACTTGTTATTATTGTGGTACGTGCGGGAGGCATGTGTTTGGGATATTGGTTGGATGTGACTGTTTAGTACATCCTGGCAATGTATGAATTATGTTACTGATTTGACTATGGTATTTTCATATTAAACTTGCTGGAATTCATCTCTAGAACTGTTTAGTATACTGTTTTGTATTTACGAATGATACGAATGATTATACGAGCCTGATTAATCGATGTGACTTATTCGTGCATGAACTGCTACTTTCCGTATATTAACTGTTTAATCATGCATGTGTTACCTACTGGGATATTCGTATCTCACCCTACTGTTATTCCATTTTTTCAGCTGATACGCGAGAGGGGGATCCCTTAGACTTCCAGGGAGAGATAGCTGAGTATTCTCCAGAGGATTACTATTATCCCGATCTTATCTGAGGTGGATTGATGTTATAGACTTAGCATTTTAATTGGTTTATTATCATTAATTGGATTTGATGTCTGAGAGAGACAAGAGAGAGTTAGTAACCAATTCATACTACCAGACTTTGATACTATTGATTGATGGTCAAGCTTCATGCTTGTTTGATGATTTTAATCTACACTTCCGCACATACTTGTTTCCGCAGCTCTGATGGATTATATATGGATTGGATTTACTTTCTTTGGTCTGGTATGTTATTGATGTTGTGATTGATATGGGCCAGTAACACCTCGGATTTGGTTGTTGAACTAAATTCGGGTCGTTACAGTAGCGATCCGGGTTCGGGTCAGGTGCCGGTTTGGACTGATCCGGGTTCGGGGCGTTACAGAGATGGTATCAGAGCAATGGTCCTAACCTTAGAATTAGCCAAACTTTAGGGGAATGGGATTGTGAGTACGCTAGATAGAACCCCTAGAATTATTGGATTCTAATAAGTGGAATTGAATTTTGCAGATGGCTGGCAGGGGACGACGTGCTAGAGTTGATCCTATTGAGGAGGAGCCGCAGGATGTTCCATTACCTCCACCACCTCCAGGGGGTGATATATGGACTGTTGTTAGCAGCCTGGCAGAGCTTCTTGCCAAGGAGAGAGAGGAGAGGCTGAGCCAGCAGGGAAATGGCGGAAATGGTGGCAATGGTCATGGAGAGGAGCCTGTACACGAGAGGCCCATACATACGGCCAAGGATCTCGAGCAGTTCAGGAAGTTGGATCCACCTATCTTTAGTGGACGACCAGATCCTATGGAGGCTGAGAGATGGCTGATGCGAGTCGAGTGGATTTTTGAGGCCATGGGATGCCCGATGGACAGGAGAGTGCGATTGGCAGCATTCTTGTTTGAGGGAGAGGCAGTGCATTGGTGGACAGCCAGGAAGAGGCAGGATCCACAGGCTACGTACATGACTTGGGATAGATTCAGAGAGGTCTTCTATGACCAGCACTTTTCTGAGGAAGTCCGGCTCAAGAAGGAGCGGGAATTTATGGAGATTACACAGGGAGGCCAGACAGTGGCTCAGTACGAGGCTAGATTTGCAGCCTTGTCTCGATTTGCACCTCACATGACACAGGATGAGCGGAGGCTGACTTCACATTTTGAGCGGGGTCTGAAGCCTGAGATTAGGAGTATGCTGACCGTACTCATGTGCACCGAATTGAAGGACGTGGTACGTAGAGCCACTAGAGCTGAGAGTGACTTGGAGGCTAGAGCGAGTCAGAGCAGAGCTAGGCCGCCTGCGAGGCCGGCAGATCAGAGAGGTTTCCTTAGTGGGAACAAGAGACCCAGAGACTGGTCTAGGGCAGAGCCTGCGGGAGGACAGTATAGAGCAGCTCCGAGGGCATGTGGCAGTTGTGGCAGATACCATGTACCTGGACCGTGTGTTGCAGCGCCAGGCACCTGCTACCGATGCGGTAGGCCGGGTCACAGGATCACGGATTGTCGGTTTCCTACTAGTTATCAGCCGTTAGCAGTGCCACGACCGGCATTACCATCGCCAGAGACCGCGCCTGCTTTTCCACAGAGGCCACAGTTTCAGCAGCCAGCTCAGAGAGCACCGGTTGGACAGAAGCCCCAGGGCAGAGGATCAGTTCAGAGAGGAGGCCAGAGGCAGACAGTACCTGCTCAGCAGCAGCCAGCGAGGGTATATGCAGTGGATGCACATGAGGAGCGTGAGCCCAATCGTGTGGAGGATATTGAGGGTGATCCCGAGACACCTGAGTTGATTGGAGGTATTCTCTTCATCTGTGGTAGATCAGCATGTGTTCTGTTTGATTCTGGTGCTTCCCATTCTTTTATATCGCCTGCTTGTGCACAACGGATTGGTTTGTCACCCACTGAATTGGATGCTGTTTTGTCTGTGCACACACCTTTGGGAGAGTCTACTCGAGTGGAGCATATGTATAGAGACTGTATGATTAGATTGGGTAGATTAGAGTTATCTGGTGATTTGATTGCCTTAGACATTGGAGGTTTTGATGTGATATTGGGGATGGATTGGCTATGTAGACACCATGTGACATTGGACTGTTATGCGAGTACAGTGATAGTTAGAGGGCCAGATCAGACCACTCATTGTTTCAAATGTGAGGGGTTGAAGTCTCGGATTGGTCTGGTAGCATCTGTGATAGCAGAGGAGCTTAGGAGTGACACCCTTGTCATCTCCGATGTACCTGTTGTAAAGGAGTTTGCGGATGTGTTTCCAGAGGATTTACCTGGATTACCACCTGCTAGAGGAGTAGAGTTCAGGATACAGTTGATGCCTGGTACGGCTCCAGTTTCGAAACCACCCTATAGGCTTGCGAAACCAGAACAGGAGGAACTTAAGAAACAGTTAGATGAGCTCCAGGAAAAAGGTTTCATTAGACCGAGTATGTCTCCGTGGGGCGCTCCAGTTCTATTTGTCCAGAAGAAGGATGGTAGCATGAGGATGTGTATCGATTATAGGCAACTGAATCAAGTAACAGTGAAGAACAAGTATCCGTTGCCTAGGATTGATGACCTGTTTGATCAGTTAGGAGGAGCATCTTGGTTCTCCAAGATAGACTTGAGGTCAGGATATCATCAGGTGAGAGTAGCAGAGGAGGACATAGAGAAGACAGCTTTTCGTACATGCTATGGGCATTATGAGTTCTTGGTTATGCCTTTTGGGTTGACCAATGCCCCAGCTGTTTTCATGGACCTCATGAACAGGATTTTTCATGCATACTTGGACAGTTTTGTGGTGGTGTTCATTGATGACATCCTAGTATATTCTAAGACCCGAGAAGCACATGAAGGGCATTTGAAGTTAGTATTGTGCACTTTGAGAGACCACGGGTTGTATGGGAAATTTAGCAAATGCCAGTTTTGGCTAAGGCAAATTTCTTTCTTAGGTCATGTTATCTCAGGAGAGGGTATATCTGTGGACCCTGAGAAGGTTAAGGCAGTGGCAGAATGGCCTAGGCTTACTACAGTGACAGAGGTCAGGAGTTTCCTTGGTATGGCAGGTTACTATAGGAGATTCATTGCAGGATTTTCGCGTATAGCTGCACCGTTATCTAATCTAACCAAGAAGGCAGTGAAATTCCAATGGGATGAGAAATGTGAGCAGAGTTTTCAGGAACTGAAGCAGAGATTGACTACTGCACCAGTTTTGATTGTGCCATCCATGGATGAGGCATTTGCAGTATATTGTGATGCTTCTAGGATAGGCTTGGGATGTGTATTGATGCAGCAGGGCAGAGTTATAGCGTATGCTTCGAGATTGTTGAGGCCACATGAGAAGAACTACCCTACCCACGATTTGGAGCTTGCAGCCATAGTCTTTGCATTGAAGCTATGGAGGCATTACCTTTATGGAGTAGAGTTTGAGATCTTTTCTGATCGTAAGAGCTTGAGATATCTGTTTTCACAGAAAGACTTGAATATGAGGCAGCGAAGGTGGATGGATTTGCTAAAGGATTTCAAGTTTACTTTGCAATACCACCCTGGTAAGGCAAATGTAGTGGCGGATGCTTTGAGTAGAAAAAGTTCAGTTGAAGGTCAAATAGCTACTTTAGCAGTTTCCATGATGAGCCAGTGTAGATTGATTGATTCAGTCAGAGATTGGCAGGGAGAGTTTAGCATGCCACAGGATGGAGTAATTCGAGTTGCTCGTGTTCAGATTGAACCAGATTTGGTTCAGTTGATTCGGGAGAAACAGTTGATTGACCCACAGCTGATCCAGACTAGGGAGATGATGAGTAGAGGATCTGAGGCAGCTGTAGACTTCTCAGATAGAGATGGGCTATTGAGATATAGAAGTCGTATTTGTGTTCCAGCTGATGAGGAGATTAAGGAGAAGATATTATCAGAGGGTCATAGATCGAAGTATGCAGTTCACCCAGGAAGTACGAAAATGTACAAGAACTTGAAAGAAATCTATTGGTGGTCAGGAATGAAGAGAGAGATTGCAGAGTATGTGGCAAAGTGTTTGATATGCCAGCAAGTAAAAGCTGAACATCGGAAACCACCTGGTTTACTTCAGTCGCTTCCTATTCCAGAGTGGAAGTGGGAGCATGTAACTATGGATTTTGTATCTGGACTACCACTGACAGCAAGGAAGGAAGATGCTATTTGGGTTGTCGTGGATAGACTGACTAAGTCTGCGCATTTCTTGCCTATGAGCACTACACAGCCATTGAAGTCTTTAGCTGAGTTATATGTCAGGGAGATAGTGAGACTTCATGGAGTGCCAGTTTCTATAGTGTCTGATAGAGATGCACGATTCACAGCACGCTTTTGGCTTGCATTTCAGGCAGCTTTGGGGACTAAGCTTAATTTCAGCACTAGTTATCATCCTCAGACAGATGGACAGTCCGAGCGTACCATTCAGACTTTGGAAGACATGTTGAGATGCTGTGTTATGGATTGGGGAGGCAGTTGGAATCAGCACCTACCATTGGTGGAGTTTGCCTATAATAACAGCTATCAAGCGAGTATTCAGATGGCACCATTCGAGGCACTTTATGGAAGACCGTGTAGATCCCCAGTGTGCTGGGTGGAAGTTGGTGAAAGACAACTCATTGGGCCCCAGATTGTACAAGATAGCATTGAGAAGGTGAATCAGATTAGGCGAAACATGCTTACAGCCCAGAGTCGTCAAAAGAGTTATGCAGATACCAGAAGAAGAGACTTGCATTTTGAAGTTGGAGATTGGGTATTTCTGAAGATATCACCATCTCGTGGAATCAAGAGGTTTGGAAAGAAAGGCAAATTGGCTCCAAGATATATAGGTCCGTTTGAGATTAAGTGTACAGTGGGACCATTAGCATACAGATTGGCTTTACCTACACAATTGGAAGGAGTTCATGACGTATTCCATGTTTCTATGTTGAGGAAGTACGTGCACGACCCTACTCATATCATTCAGCATGAACCGATAGTAGTGCGAGGGGACTTGACTTACGAGGAGCATCCAGTTGAGATTTTGGACAGGAAGGAACAGGTTCTCCGTACTAAAGTAATACCACTTGTGAAAGTACTTTGGCAAAACCACACGACTGAGGAAGCTACATGGGAATTGGAATCGGAAATGCAGAGAAAGTATCCCAACTTATTTCCAGAACCACAAGGTAAATTTCGAGGACGAAATTTTTCTTTTAGGAGGGGAGGATGTAAAACCCCGAATTTTACTTAAATAATAAATTAAATTAGTAAATAATATTACTGAGGGTTATGATCGATGGGAATATTTTATTCTTGTAGGGGGTGATCAGTTTAGTGAAGATCCAGAATTAGACGCAGATCTGACCGTCCGATCTTGAGATATCGAGGTACGTATTTTAATTGGGCGAGGTGTATGGGAGAGTTTGCATGGGAGATGCATGGGATCAGGGAGTATATATATGCATTAAAATAACCTAATCGTATTCTCGCTCGTATTATTCAGCCGCAAACGACGAGAGTTGAAACGACCGAGAAGAGAAGAAAGAGAAGGAAGGGGGAAGACCAAGGGAACTTTCTCAGAGCCTTGCCTTGCAACTGAGGAGAGGTTTGGGGGTTTGCTGTTCAGAAGAGAAGAGGAGAAACGCGTATACGAGGTAGGTGACACCGTTTTGGTTTTGAAGTTGGATTTTTCCTTGGTTAATCGCAAATGCATGTTTCTATGATATGTAATGTTGTATTTAGTTAGCTAAGCATGTTAGAAATACACTAGAATGAGTTTAGACGAGAAAAATCGTGATTTAGAACTATTTCGGCTCGATTTCGCACGACCGCCGACCTCGACTGTGCTCGGCGCTCGTCGGCGATCCTCGGCGCTGGTTGAATAAAATTAGGGCGCCGTAGACCGCGAGAAGACGGACCGCGGGCGCTCGAAAATACACGACCGCTGACCTGGGACCGCCAGGGCGATCCTGAGCGATCCTAGGCGCTCTCAACAGAATTTCCAATTTTTCTTAATTTCGAACCTAATTCAATTCTAAACTATTTTTAGACAATTTTAATGATTAATTAAGGTGCTTTAAGACCAAAATAAATTACCTAAACCCCTGTTTTACAGAAAAACAAATTAGGGAGATATTTAGGACAATAGTTGCCAAGTTTTGAAGGTAAATGAGAAACGTGATTTTGGAAAAGCCTAACTATCATTTGACTATCTAAATACCTCTAAATGACATTATAAATCAGAATACTTTCTAAAGAGAATATTGAATCCAGATGAATAAATATTGAAGTAAATGTACAGATATAACCATTATATGCCGCTAGGCACCAACCCTTATAGAATATGACACTTTTGGGAAGTTTTGGAGTCTAGTGGGCATAGCTGGTTGTGGATCCATAGTCGTAGCTAGATAGCTGAGGGATATGTCATTTGAGTTGAGTTACTCCTATATGCGACGCGCTTCCTTTGCAAGTTAGTTTGTCTGGGAAGGTCCTATGTCTGGAGGGACACCCCGGTGAGCCGCTGATGATTCCCTGTACATGTGGATAAGCAACCACCTCCATGTATTGATTCTGGTGCTGCATGCTGGTGGTACATGCCAACTTTGATGGGTACGTGTGCAATAAGTCGGTGACTACGGCTCTTGTCTAAGCTGCGCTGCATGGGGCTTGAGTATCATTAGTAGCATCGCTCCTAAGACGCACGGTGGTATAGCAATTGGTTGAGAATCATCTCAAAAGGTTTATCTAACTTTGTGAGTCCTACAATGACCCTGAAATCATAAAACTTGTTATTATTGTGGTACGTGCGGGAGGCATGTGTTTGGGATATTGGTTGGATGTGACTGTTTAGTACATCCTGGCAATGTATGAATTATGTTACTGATTTGACTATGGTATTTTCATATTAAACTTGCTGGAATTCATCTCTAGAACTGTTTAGTATACTGTTTTGTATTTACGAATGATACGAATGATTATACGAGCCTGATTAATCGATGTGACTTATTCGTGCATGAACTGCTACTTTCCGTATATTAACTGTTTAATCATGCATGTGTTACCTACTGGGATATTCGTATCTCACCCTACTGTTATTCCATTTTTTCAGCTGATACGCGAGAGGGGGATCCCTTAGACTTCCAGGGAGAGATAGCTGAGTATTCTCCAGAGGATTACTATTATCCCGATCTTATCTGAGGTGGATTGATGTTATAGACTTAGCATTTTAATTGGTTTATTATCATTAATTGGATTTGATGTCTGAGAGAGACAAGAGAGAGTTAGTAACCAATTCATACTACCAGACTTTGATACTATTGATTGATGGTCAAGCTTCATGCTTGTTTGATGATTTTAATCTACACTTCCGCACATACTTGTTTCCGCAGCTCTGATGGATTATATATGGATTGGATTTACTTTCTTTGGTCTGGTATGTTATTGATGTTGTGATTGATATGGGCCAGTAACACCTCGGATTTGGTTGTTGAACTAAATTCGGGTCGTTACAGTAGCGATCCGGGTTCGGGTCAGGTGCCGGTTTGGACTGATCCGGGTTCGGGGCGTTACATGAAGAATTATCAGTATTACTGTCATCCCAAGTAACTTGATAATTTGTCTTTTTCTTTTTATCCTTTGAGGGACAATCAGAAGCAACATATCCAAATCCTCTACATTTATAACATTGAACTTCATCATTCTGAGAAAATTTCTTCTCCTTTCTTAGATCAGAAACTTTCTTATCAGATCTTCTATTAGATCTGTCCATGGATAACACAGGATTAGATTGTCTCTTTTTAAACATTCTCTTGAACTTTTTAGCTAAGAGAACTAATTCATCCATATCTACTTCAGAATTATCTGATTCTTCATTATTTACAGATTTTAGAGCTATTCCTTTACTCCTTTTAGGAATATTCAGATCTAGCTCATAAGTCTGTAAAGATCCTACCAGATCTTCAATTCTCATGGTATCCACATCTTTTGCCTCTTGAATGGCAGTAACTTTTGGTCTGAATTTTTCAGGCAGAGATCTCAAGATTTTTCTAACAACCTTAGATGTAGAGATCTTTTCTCCAAGGTTAAAACTCGAATTAACAATATCCGAAAGTCTAGCATAAAATTCATCAAAAGACTCATCATCTTTCATGTATAGAGTTTCGAAAGATGTTGTAAGTCTTTGAAGTCTAGACAGCTTGACAGCTGAGGTTCCTTCATGAGTGACCTCAAGAATGTCCCAAGCTTCCTTACCGACTTCACATGAGGAAATTCTCCTGAATTCCTCAACACTTACAGCACAAAATAAGGCATTCATTGCCTTGTTGTTCCATCCACATAGATCAGATTCAGCTTTACTCCACTGATCATGAGGTTTAGGCATCACAACACCTCCTTCTGTTGTGATTTCAGGTGGATGATAACCATTACATACCGAGAGCCAGACACGCTCATCGATAGATTTCAGGTAAGCTCTCATCCTTGCTTTCCAGTAAGAATAATTGTTACCTTCGAATAATGGAGGTCTAGAGGCAGATCCTCCTTTTCCAAAGTCCATGCTATAGATCTAGATCACACTTTGTGTAACAATTCAAAGTGAATAGGCTTTGATACCAATTGAAAGAGTAGGAGACTACTCTACAGGTCCACGATCTACAACAATTAAGATCTTAACAATGCGGAAACATACACACAGGAATTATACGAGGAAACCTGAATCCAGATCCAGGAAAAACCTCGAGTCTATATGAGGCGACTAACCCTTAGAATCTCCACTATTGAAAGAAAGTCAATTACAAAGGAGGACACACTTAACCTCTACAATTGAACTCACTCAACAGCAATCCACAGCTCGAATCCACGAACTGTAGCACAACTTGAATCCACAAGCTGCAAGTGACGATCTATCCAGATCCACAGCTCGAATCCACGAACTGCAACACAACTTGAATCCACAAGTTGCAAGTGACGATCAATCCAGATCCACAGCTCAAATCCATGAACTGCAACACAACTTGAATCTACAAGTTGCAATTCACGATCAGTCCAAATCGTGACAATCACCTCAGAGTCCACTGAGATGATCCAATGCAATAGGAATCCACCTATGCATCAAACAAACTCGATCACCAATCCAGGAGATCGAACGATCCAGTGAAGTTACGAACTGAAGAAGAATCCTCAAACTTCAAGTCCAGGTGATCTCTCTCAGATCTCCCCCTCACTCGATCACTGACTCTCTAAAGATCACTTGATTGAATCTCGAACACCTCAAGATCCAAATCGGATTAATCAAAAGAAAAAGTCACTTCAAAAAGAATACAGCTCGTCTATTTAAAGAAGAAATCTCAGATCGCGTCGAGCGCTGGTGGCGTCGTGGCGCGATCGGGGTAGACGGTTGGAAGCGAACTCAAATCCCGCTCAAATCCAAAAGACTCAGTTAAGGGCGCGCTGCCAGCGCGCTACTAGCGGAAGGGAACGCGGCATGTGCACAGCTGATTTGTAGACTCTTCAATCTTGCTTGCGCTACCAGCGGCGTGTCGGCGTCGCCTTACGAAGCCGGTACGCGTGCTTTACTTTCAAAGTGCTATTTCACTTATGCGTTGCCAGCGGAGTGGTAGCGGCGTTGATCCTTGCAAGTGCCTTTATGAAATGTTCTTTCTTTAGAAATCTTTACATTTCCTTGAGCTACCAGCGGCGTGGTAGCTGTGTGGCAGCCTCACTTTCCTCTTTACTAAATTCATAGAATTTATATTTTGATTCTGCACATCTTGAAGATTATTAGAGGATATAATTTGTCAAACATTTGCCATATAAGGAGTGTGAGTTTTCACACTTACAACAGGCCAAGGTATAATATGAATACCATATTGAAGGTAACACAAGGTAGCAAGGTAAAGCCATGTATTCTTTTATCTTCATGTAAATTAAAAACCATGGTGTCCATATGCTTGAGATGAAATTTTTCCCAAAAATGTTTGTAGCCTAAAGTTGGTGTAACCCATAGGATGAGTTTCCAACTCAATAAAGGTCATCCTACCCAAAGTCCAAGCAAGAGGCAACCAAGTGTACAAAGTCCAACCATTGGTGTGTAACTTTGGAGGGTACAAATACCCTCATGAATTTGTGAATTTTAGCAAGAATGATGTCAAAGCCCAATTTAGGGCAAGGTTTAAAGGCCAAGTCAAAGTGAACATCAAGTGGGAATGAAAATAACACAATCTGGTGAAAAAATGAGTCAAAAAGGGCCATTTCGGCCTTAACCGACAACTCAGGTCAGATAAGAAGAGTCTTATTCGTATCCGGCATACTCTATCGATTACAAAGACCTATGCATGTATCCGATCAATTATATCGGATACAATGAGACATAACTTTAGCCGATATTTCATGCCGGATACATGCAGAAAATGTCGAAATTGGTTTTTCAGCCCAAATTTTTAGAATAAAATGCCTAAAACACTGTGGATAATCCTTAGGCACCCCAAAAAAAGAACATAAAAATGTTCCAAAAATAAAAAATAAAAAAATAAAATTTTCTTTTAGGATTTAACCTAATTTTGAAACTCAAAAAGGGAACCAAGGTGTCATATTTTTTTGATACCAATTCAATTCAAACAAGTTTTTATCAAGCTTTTGAACTTGAAAACTGAGAAAATTCATAAGAAAAAAAAAACCTTTGGTTGGTTATTTTTATCAATCAAATCAAAACATTTGTGGGACACTTGGAAGCCCTAGAATATTCCAAGAAGCCTTTAGTTGGTTATTTTTATCAATCAAATCAAAACATTTGTGGGACACTTGGAAGCCCTAGAATATTCCAAGAAACCTTTGGTTGGTTATTTTTATCAATCAAATCAAAACATTTGTGAGACACTTGGAAGCCTTAGAATATTCCAAGAAGCCTTTGGTTGGTTATTTTTATCAATCAAATCAAAATATTTGTGGGACACTTGGAAGCCCTAGAATATTCCAAGAAGCCTTTGGTTTGTTATTTTTATCAATCAAATCAAAACATTTGTGAGACACTTGGAAGCCCTAGAATACTCCAAGAAGCCTTTGGTTGGTTATTTTTATCAATCAAATCAAAACATTTGTGGGACACTTGAAAGCCCTAGAATATTCCAAGAAGCCTTTGGTTGGTTATTTTTATCAATCAAATCAAAACATTTGTGAGACACTTGGAAGCCCTAGAATATTCCAAGAAACCTTTGGTTGGTTATTTTTATCAATCAAATCAAAACATTTGTGAGACACTTGGAAGCCCTAGAATACTCCAAGAAGCCTTTGGTTGGTTATTTTTATCAATCAAATCAAAACATTTGTGGGACACTTGGAAGCCCTAGAATATTCCAAGAAGCCTTTGGTTGGTTATTTTTATCAATCAAATCAAAACATTTGTGAGACACTTGGAAGCCCTAGAATACTCCAAGAAGCCTTTGGTTGGTTATTTTTATCAATCAAATCAAAACATTTGTAGGACACTTGGAAGCCCTAGAATATTCCAAGAAGCCTTTGGTTGGTTATTTTTATCAATCAAATCAAAACATTTGTGGGACACTTGGAAGCCCTAAAATATTCCAACAAAAACAAAAACAAAAACAAAAAAACAAAAAAAATAAATCTGGACTTGTGTTCACCTAACCTACTTGTCTACATTTATAGGGGTGTAATGGAAGCTGACACGTGTCTTTGCTTTTCCTTCCCAGGTACATTCACCTGCAATCATTGCTCCCGTGACCAGATCCAAAGCTCGCACCATGAATACTGAAGAGAGCCAAGCTCAAGCCACCGTACCCGCTCAAGACTTTGCTCAGCTGCAAGAGCAAGTGGCTAGTCTGGCCAAAATGCTGGAAGACTTACTGGCAGCTCAGGCCCAAAACCAAGCCTCTACTTCCCATCAAGCACCGCTACCTCAAGCTTACATTCCGCCTCTGGCTCAACCCATGCCTGAGCCCATTTCTGAACCGGTCCTTGAGCCTATCCTGATCAGGGAAAACACTGTGGAATCTGAGAAAGAAATTGAGAAGGAAAAAGCCAGGGAAGAGATGGAAAGAAAACCCCTTCACAAGATAGAAAGAATCCAGGAAGAACTCAAGGACGTAAAAGGGGGAAACAGCTATAGAGGTACCACCTTCGACGACTTATGCATGTACCCAGATGTATGTCTACCGGCCAAGTTCAAGTGCCCGGACTTCGACAAATACGATGGCACAGGCTGCCCTATGAGCCACTTGAAACTATACTACGGGGCACTATGCCAGTTTGGCCGGGATGACGGCATACTGATCCAACTCTTCCAGAGGAGTTTGACAGGGTCAGCTCTTAGGTGGTTCGCCACAGTGGACCATGGAAGGATCAAGAGGTGGAAGGACTTGGCCGACGCCTTCTTGGACCAGTACATGTTCAACTCGGAGATCGTGCCCGACCGGTACGACATTATGAGAATGAGCAAGGGGAAAGATGAGCCTATACGGTAGTATGCCAAGAGGTGGAGAGAGGCCGCCTCCCAGGTCAGGCCGCCTATACTGGAACTTGAAATGATCTCAATGTTTATGGGCACACTAGGGCAGTCTTTCTACAACCATCTGGTGGGGCAGATCACCACCAATTTTGCAGCCCTGGTACAGGTGGCAGACCGGATCGAGGAGGAGGTCAGGTCAGGAAGGCTCATTGACTATTCTACGTTGACTGGGCAATCTGATTCCTCCGCTTCCCTGGCATAGAAGAAGGGGGCTGGATTCAAGAAAAACGGAGCCAGAAAAGAAGGAGAAGTAAACCTAGTACAGGCTCCTCCCGCCAAGAAACCGCTCCATGTGAACATCTCTGCACCCCAGCAGGCCCAACAGGCCCAACACTCTTATCAGACCCCACTCAGTGTCAACTTCTCCCCCTCCGTGCCTGCAAACCAAATGAGGACTTTTACTAAGGAAGAGAGGGAGGCCTGGTTAGCAACAAGAAGGAACAGAGTTTTCATGCCTCTCCCAGTGTCTCTTTCCCAACTGCTGCCAACCTTGCTGAAAGGGGAATATGTGACTTTGAAGGAACCAAGCCCGAATGCCACAAAGGGGAGGAATTTCGATCCGGCAGTCACTTGTGACTTCCACATGGTTGCACCAGGGCACTCTACAGAAGCTTGCTGGGTTCTAAAGCACGCGGTCCAAGATCTGTTGGATCAGAAGGCTTTGGTTTTCAACACTGCTGCACCCGCCCCGTCAAGGAATGATATTGGGCAAAACCCTCTGCCTTACCATAATGGGGCAGGCCTATCCAATTCCATCACTGCAATATCCGCTACGAGAAGAGCCTTTGACCCATCTCAACTAATAGCTCCCGTGGGGACCTCGGTCAAGGTCTATTTTTTCCAAGAGAAAGAAGAAGAGAAGGTCAATGTGGTCTCCCAAAAAAATGATTATACTGCTGAGGACATTAGCTCCTCTCTGAACCAGGTCTCCTCCCTCATGGCCCAGATAAACACTGCAAGGCCTCCATTGGTCTTCAATTGCGGTCTAGCCACCTATACTCCAGCCAAACCATCAAAGGCTCCATTGGTCGTCAACCTCGACCCCACTACCGCATCCGTCACCTCTTCAGTTCCACCAACCACATTTGGGTCCAAACTCCAACCCATGATTGTAAACATTCCTGCTTCATACAGTGTCCCAAGACCGGCCCATACATTCCGGTCCACACTCCAGCAGTTGATGGTCAATGTCCCCAAATTAGCCTATTCTGAGGCAGCTGTACCATGGAATTACAGCGAGGGGTTCACGGCTACGGTTCCGATGGCCAAGAACCAGAACCAGGAGGAGGTGACCCTCATGACGAGGTTGGGAAAATGTGTGGAAAGATCAGAGAAAGAAAAAGAGACAGAGGTGGAGAAAGATAGAAAAGAAACAGAAGAAAAGAGAAAAGTGAAAGAAAAAACAAAAGTGGGAGAAGACACCTCCCAGGGTGTAGAAAATGAGGCATCAGATCTCATAAAAAAATTAAAAAAAGTGAATTCATTCTTGTTGATCAACTGAACAAAGTCCCAGCCCAGATTTCAATACTGGGTCTTTTGCTGAATTATGAAAAGCATAGGGACGCATTGTTAAGGATGCGACAGAGTGCACATGTATCTCAGACCATTGATCCAGACCAACTAGGCAAAATGGTTGGTCAAATCTTGTCACATAATGTGATAAGTTTCTCCGAAGGTGAGATAAGCCCAAGTGGGTGTTATCATGTTGACCCTTTGCACATCACAGTGCTTTGTAAGGGCAGCATGATCGCATAGGTTTTTATTGACAACGGGTCGGCGTTAAACGTCTGCCCGTTAATCACTTTTGTCAAGCTTGGTTTGGATCAGTCAAAGATCAAGCAGAATGGGAGGATAGTGAGGGCTTTTGGCAGCTCTAAAACACACTCCCTAGGGGAGATTGAACTGCCGGTCACAATTGGACCGAATATTTTCAACATCACATTTGAGGTGATGGATATTATAGCAGCCTTCAATCTGCTCCTAGGGAGGCCGTGGATACACTCGGCTAGGGCAATACCATCCACGCTCCACCAAAGGGTGAAATACATAAGAGGGCAAAGGGTGATAACAGTCCTAGCTGAGAACTTGGTGCCTCCCATTGTGTCACCTGATGTACCCTTAATAAATGTGGATTTCACTGTTGACAAAATTGCATTCCATTCGTTTCAGTTTGAGATGGTTAATTTCATACCTGGGGGATGTAAGAAAAAAGAAAAGAAAGAGACTACTGCAGAAAAAATGGTGAAGAAAGTGATGGAGAAATACCACTTTCACCCGGGAAAAGGCCTGGGAATAAATTTGCAGGGAATGGTGGAGCCAATCATGGCTAAGAAACTGGGTCCTAAAGTAGGACTGGGGTTTAAACCCAGAGGATGGAGGAGGATGAAGCACGAAGACAGAGAGAAAAGGGGTAACGGAAAATTCCCTTATTTAAGGGAAAATTTTCCAAAACCCTCATGCATAATCCAACTATCTCCTCCTATGGACCAATCCAAGCCTCCTTACCATAACATCAACCCATACCAAAAGCCTTCTGTTCCGACCCTGCAGCCCTATAACCCATCTCCTATGCTTGGAACATTGGGCGGGCTTGGGCCACAGCCCGAGCAGCATGTGGATTTCTCCGAAGATGTCGGTGCATTCTTCGCCATAACTGAGGCGAAAAGACGATTGGTGACAAGGAGCTGCCATTCATTTACTGGGCAGCAGTGAAGATTCCAGATGAGGTTATATCTGGACTGGGCCCCGTAGCAAAAAAGGGCAGTACCCACCCGGTGATGATGGCATTGGATTCTGGGTTTGAGGAGCAGGCTTGCACAATTTCCCCTGCTCCCAAAAATTTTGTATTAAACAATTGGGAGGAAACTCCCCTTACCTTTGAAGCAGCGTTTGTTTGGCAAACTGACACAGCTTCCAAAAAGAAACTCCAATAGTGGAATTCCATTTCCCTGAAGGTCCTAATGAGCCTTCGTCTTCAGGAGAATTATATTTAGAAGGCTCACAAAAAAACCAAAAAGATTTTTCTATTTTTTCTAGAAAATTTAATGTTTTCAAAAAGGTCCAAACCACTTATGAACCATATAATCAAACCGAATTAGACCAGGTTGAATATGACTTTGACCTTGAGCTCGACTTTGATCTCATGGGGATCGAAGAAGAGACCGAGGTCGAAGAAGAAGACGTCCCAAAAGAAATTGAATATCAATTGGAACTTCATGAAAAGGGGGTCCAACCTAATATTGAAGAGACCATTTCAATAAATCTTGGGACCGAAGATGACCCAAACATAGTGAAGATCAAGGCAGGTTTGTCTAATGTGCAGCGTGATGAAATGACACAGTTCTTGGCAGACTATAAGATTGCGTTTGCTTGGTCATATCGGGACATGCCAGGGTTGGACACTGACACGGTGGTACATAAGTTGCCAATTTTGCCAGGGGTTAAGCCAATCAAGCAGAAGCTGAGAAAATTGAAACCTGAATGGACCTTGAAGGTCAAGGACGAAGTGGTCAAGCAATTCCAAGCAGGATTTCTGGTAGTCTCTACGTACCCCGAGTGGCTCGCAAACATAGTGTCGGTACCAAAGAAGGACAGGAAAGTCAGAATGTGCGTGGACTACAGAGATCTGAATAAGGCAAGCCCAAAGGATGATTTTCTACTTCCACACATCGACATTCTGGTCGATAATACTACGGTGCATAGCCTATTTTCGTTCATGGATGGTTTCTCGGGATACAATCAGATCAAAATGGCTAAGGAAGATCAAGAGAAAACAGCGTTTATCACACCTTGGGGCACCTTCCACTATACAGTCATGCCATTTGGCTTAAAAACGCTGGGGCAACATACCAGCATGATGAGACGGGTAGAAAGGAAAGGGCAATTTACTATCTGAGTAAAAAATTCACAGAATATGAGGCCAAGTACTCACCATTGGAAAAGACCTGTTGTGCTCTAGTGTGGGCAACTCAGAGGCTAAGGCATTACTTCCTTAGTCACTCCACATTATTGAGATCCCGGATGGACCCTCTGAAGTATTTATTTGAGAAACCGGCACTAACTGGCAGAATGGCAAAGTGGCAACTATTTCTTTCCGAGTTTGACCTCACATACATCACTCAGAAGGCGATTAAGGACCAAGCCATAGCTGACCACCTGGCTACACATCCTTTGCCAGAATACCAACCGTTGAAGACCAACTTTCCGGATGAGGCAATTCTGTTTACTGAAGAAGAGGAAAGTGAGAGTTCTTGGCAGATGTTCTTCGATGGGGCCGCCAACATGAATGGAAATGGAATTGGGGCAGTCTTGGTCAAACCAAATGGTTCACACATACTCTGCGCACCCGATTTCGGTCGCACGACGAGGCGCACGCAAAACGATGCGTGCCTCGGTATTGTTTGGAGTCGCCACTGCCTGATGGGGTGCAGGCAGACACCTGGGTGCCTAAGTTCTTCTACTAAGGCTTGGTCTGCGGCTGGAGATTCTAAGTAGGTGCTTGGTTGCGGTCTGGGGAAGTCCGTTGTAACGCCCCGGATCCGTGTTGTTCAATAAAGATATAACACGTCTCACGGAGGTTAGGCAAGGATCGTTAATCAATTTATGATCGCTGGATAATCATATAGCTATAACCTGACAGAGTGCACATTTCCATTTATGCAAAATTGTAACATTTAAACTGAACTAGAATCATATGGTTCAACCCCAATTAAACTTTAATACATCTCAATTAATTCAAAGTTCTCAAATTCAGAACAGATAACCTACAAGTATAAGGAAGGTAATAGTAATCCTCCTCCCTATAAGCCTCAGCAAGATCTACCCCAGTAATCGCCTCACCACGAGTATCTGAAAAACAAACAAGACAAACAACGGAGTGAGATACGAATATCTTAGCGAGTAGCACATGCATGCAGAAATAGTTGATCACAATTTGAACTATGCATCGACAAACACTTAATACGGTTAAACAACCAACATCAATTCTCAAATTGAAATCAAGACTTGTTCTAATCAAACAAATCACATCTCAGTTAGGTACGGCAACACATCGATTGGTCAATGTCATGACTATCGTTTAGTTGATAAATTAAACATGCCAAGTAGACACTCCACACCTCCATGTACATAGTTCCGGCCTACTCAGGGTTTCGGATACTCTGAAATGATGGCCTACTCAGGGTTTCGTCATCCAATGCAGGCCTACTCCCCGGGTTTCTGCATTGACAACCAGGCCTACTCAGGGTTTCTGGCTGCTCTACACCGGTCGTGGCAACACACAAGGCCATGCAATTCCAACAACCAACAATAACATCACATTACTAAGCTTAAACATCTGGATCCAGGACAAGCTAGACCAAAACAGTAAAACATCGTATAATCTCAATACCAATATCAAAGAAAAACCATTCATTTCACATCATGTAAAACCCATCACAGTTCATCACCTGTCCCTCTGGACCAAGCAGTATCTCAAGTACTTTCAGCATTTTCTCATTTTCGTAACACATGCCATTCGGAAACAAAACTCAATTAATTCTGTGCGCACCCGATTTCGGTCGCACGACGAGGCGCACGCGTAACGACGCGTGCCTCGGGTTTTTTGTTTGGAGTCGCCACTGCCTAATGGGGTGCAGGCAGACACCTGGGTGCCTAAGTTCTTCTACTGAGGCTTTTGGTCTGCGGCTTTGAGATTCTAAGTAGGGGCTCGGTTGCGGTCTGAGGAAGTCCGTAGACACCCCAGTCCATCCCGTCAAGTGACGGGTCCCATAAGTTTCCCTGGTTTGAGTCAACTCAGTTGGTCTCTCACTCACCCGATTCCTATTCCAGCATGAAATTTGATTAAGTCTGGCGGAACCGCCAAAGTGGTGTGGGTCCCTTTACTTGATTTTATCTTTTTAATTAGGATGATCTGGGTCTGGTGGGGTGGGCCCCATTGGAACGCCCACGGTATCCCTTGGTGGGCCAAGTGTGGCCCTTTGGACTTTGGTTCAATTTGAATTGATTTTCTTTTGGAGTTCAAGTTGGATTAGTTAAGTGGATTTCATGCCAAAAAGTTGGCCGGGATTGCTTTTGTGGGCCCTTGAGTGGGCCCCACAATTGGTTGCCAAGTGATTTTGATTTTATCTTTCTTATCTGTGCAAAAATGGGCCAAGTACTGGGCTTGGGGCCCTTTACCTGGGCTTGAAAACCCAAGACTTCCTGAGTTGGGGTTTTTGAAACCCTAAGTTGGTTGGGTTCGTGGGCTTAGTGGGCCCGATAGGCCCTACCCGTGGTCTCGGCCAAACCACATCCTACTTTAATCATGCATGGCCCAATTAGGGCTTGGGTGGGCCTCAAGTGGTCTGGCCCACTCAAATCTTTTATTATCTTAGTTAAGCAAAATGAATTGGTCGGGCTTGGTGGGCCCCGTTGGAAGGCCCATTGGAAACCAAGTTGGACCAAGGGTCCAAGTCCCATGTTGGGTTTCGGGGTGACCTGGAAACCCTATTGGTTCATCCGGTTCAGTTTGGAAATAAAACCCACATTCAGCAATAATCACATAAGAAAATTCACAAGATTGACATTCTATCAAGAAAAAAAATGGCTCATTAGTTGGATGCGCAACGAACAAAGGGGGTGGGGGTGCGGGGGGCGAAGCCCCCCGCGGTACAGTAAAGGGCATTTTCGGAAATTTTCAAAAATATAGCATTTCGGCAGGCTTTTAGGGGTATGCGCCGACCTCGAGCACTAGGCTCAAGGTCGGCGCGGGCTGGGCGGATCGAAAATCTGTGGAGCATGAAAAGCGCTCGCGCGAGCTTCGCGCGAAGTCTTCGCGCGAGATTCACGCGAGCTTCGCGCGAGCTTCGCGCGAAGTCTTCACGCGAGCTTCGCACAAGCTTCGCGCGAACTCGGCGGACACTCGATGCTCTCGGTTTTTTTTCAAACTCCATTTTTTAGCCGATTTTTAAGTTCTGTAATCACTTTCTGGGGATCCTTGGAACCCCAAAAGACCTCTAAACACACTTGGAAATTAATCTACCCTAAGTTGTGAGGATCAAACCTCTTTGCAAACCTAAAATCCGAACACCCAAACACCCAAACACTAACGGAACATACAAGGGAAGGGAACTGGGGGCTTTATCGGGATACAACAGAGAGGGAGAACTCATGGGGGGAACATGCTCCCCCTTTGAATCAATCAAAACAGAGCATAAATAGCATGCTGAGATGGAAAACTTGCTCACTTTCTACATGTTAAAACAATAACTGAGAGAGAATCACCTTAGTTCCAAACCTTTGCAAAGCAGGCCGGAGGTTCCCTGGAGCTCACGAGCTGTTGCGGAAGGCTCCTTCTTCTCACACCAAGAGCACGGCCTCCTTCGGATTTGACGAGGAAGAAGAGGAAGGGAAGGGACCATTGCGTATGTTCTTTTTCTTCAAAATCCCGAGCCCAGAAAAACAATGCCGAACCCTCGAATCCTAACCCCAAAATAAAAATGCCGAAACCAAAAAAAGTCCAGAACCGTGGAACTCTCCCACCAAAATTTCCGAACCCCCACCAAAATTTTCCAACCCCTCGAAATGAAACCCTGCGCGGCTTTTATAGAAGAGGACAGAGGGTATTCGCCGAGTTTGGCACCCACCTCGAGGTGAGCGCATACCCCCTGCCACGTTTGCGCGAGCGACCTAATCATTTCAAAATAATAAATGCCGCCGCTCGTTTGTTTTAAAAATCTGAAAATTAGGATATGGTCCCTGGGATATTTAGGTTTAATATTATTTTATTCAGATATTTTCAAATACTTTCAGATTGGTCCCTGGGATATTTTGAATGTTTGGATATTTACGGATTTGATCCCCGAGATATTTTCCTGCGCAACTCGCCACGTGTGCAGCTTTTTGCCACGTGCGCAGATTGCCAGTTTTGCTACTTGGAAACTTCATCAGCTCATATTTTCTTCATCCGGGCTCCGATCTGGGCAAACTCAGTGGCGTTAGAATCGTATCGGAGCCCCCTATCCCATGACCTAGAGGTAAGCACCTGGATCAGATTTTGGCAGAAAGTCAACTTTTGGCTTCGCCCAAGTTTGACCGCCCGCAGAACCTTCATCCGTACTCCGATTCCTGCAAACTCAGTTGCGTTGGAATCGTGTCGAGATTCTCTATCCAATGGTATAAAGCAAGGCCTCTGGATAGGATTTTGGCAGAAAGTCAACTTTTGGCTTCGCCCAAGTTTGACTGCCCGCAGAACCTTAATCCGGACTCCGATTCCTGCAAACTCAGTTGCATTGGAATCGTGTAGAGATTTTCTATCCAATGATACAAAGCAAGGTGGCCAAATATCACTTAATCAAAAAGTCAACTTTTTGTTCCCTCGGGGTTTGACTTTCTGCTAGGGTTTTCATTTTCAGCAACTCCAGGGGTGCAAAAATAAGGTGCTTACACATTCATACCAAGGAAATCCTCACAACACATTTACAGTTTCCAAACACGTGAAACCAGAATAGAATAACTCCTGAATCAAAACAGTGTATAAAACAGAGTGAATGTAACTGGTAACTCTTAGTGGTTTGGCATCCGGCACAACACTCATAAATAACCTAAAGTCAACTTGGAGGCTTTTAAGAAGTTAACTAAATTTTCCTCTAATAATTTCATAGGCAAAGTAGATCCCAAAGTTCTCAAACAAGTGAATAGTGAAGTGGTTTAACCCTTAAGACACCCAATTACTCTTGGCTAATTCAGATTTCCATTTCAGTAAGTAAAATAGGGTAGGCGCTCACTTCCTGAGGTGGGCGCTAGGTGGACGTCGGTCGGCGGTAAGAAAATTAGGGTAAAAGGTTGCTTCCGCTCACTCGACGCTAGGTGAGCGCGAGATAGACGCGAGCTAAGCGCCAGGTTCGCGCGAGCCGAGCGGCCGGTTTTCGGGTGCACGCGAGCTGAGCGCCAGGTTCGCGCGAGCTCGGCGGTAAGTCGAATTTTAACGGGGCGTCTAGCTAAGAGGTGAGCGGCAGTGGGCGCCGGGTTCGCGGATACCCCCTGCGATTTCCAGTTCTCTGTAAATTCGAGATCTATATCTCTGGCTGGTTTGTTTCGGTCTGTTATTGCTCCAATACCCTCCTAGTACTCCCAGAAGACTTCCCAAACATATTTGGATTTAATCTAACTACATTTAATTTCAAGATAAATTTCGGTCTCCGACTCTGTTTCAGGTCATTCCAGAAAACCAGAAGAAAACCAGAAAACTCATACATCACTTACAATACAAACCATGCATAAGAATAAGCCCACGAAAACATCAAACACAAAACCCAGTTGTAAATCAGTGCTACTCACCTGAATGCTGAATGCGCTTATTCCCGAATATATCAAAACCTCGGCCGATCACCACTCCGGCCACGCACGCGAATACAAAACCTACCCAACAATTCGTCTCGAGCAGAGAGAAAGAACCCACTCAACTCCAACTCCGAAACCCTCCTCTTAGCCCTTGCGATACTTGTTCTTCACTTGCACAGAACCCTAGTCGCCACACTCTCCAGCCGATTCTCCTGAGCTCCTGAGTATTAGACTAACAACAATATTTCCGTAAGTACATACGCGTATTTCCTTTAAACCCAAAACCCTACTTTCCCTATTTGTACATTTACCTTGCGAGATACATACGCCGCTCGATTAACCCTTTTAACCCCTTGATCCTATGCATACTCGCCCACCGGAAATACTACATGTTCCGCATCCACTTACATTAATAAGCACACAACTATACTTTAATAATAATAATGATAATAATACGATTTTTCAGAAAAATGGCTATATAACGCCTATACATACGAGTATGGGCTAAGCCCTCAAACCACAAAATCACCTGATAAACACAGTTATATATATAAGAATAAATAAATAAACAAACAATAAAACTTACCAAAAATCAGGGTCTTACATCCGTAGACACCCCAGTCCACCCCGTCAAGTGACGGGTCCCATAAGTTTCCTTGGTTTGAGTCAACTCTGTTGGTCTCTCACTCACCCGATTCCTAATCCAGCATTCAAATTTGGTTTAAGTCTGGCGGGACTGCCAAAGTGGTGTGGGTCCCTTTACTTGATTTTATCTTTTTAGTTAAAGTGATGTGAGTCTGATTGGGCGGGCCCCGTTGGAAGGCCTGCGGATTCCTTGGTGGGCTTGGTTGAGCCCACATGTCCCTTGGTGGGCCTCAGTCTAGCCTGAGAGGCCCTTTGGGCTTTGGTTCAGTGGATTGATTTTTATTTAAATTCCAAGTTGAAGATTAAATTTAGTTCTATGCAAAAAGTGAGTCTGGATTGACTTGCGGGCCCCTGAGTGGGCCTCGGCCTGGTTGCCAAGTGTTTTGAGTTTATTTGGATTAATCTTTGCCAAAATGGGCCAGGCTTTGGGCTTGGGGCCCTTTACCTGAGCTTGGGCTTGAAAGCCCAAGACTTTCTGAGATAGGGTTTGGAAACCCTACACTTGTTTGGTTTAATGGGCTTAGTGGGCCCGACAGGCCCTACCCATGGTCTCGGCCAAACCATGCCTAAGTCTAGATCAACATGCTTCAAAATTTGGCTTGGGTGGGCCTCCAATGGTGTGACCAACTCAAATGGATTGATTTTATCTTTATTTAACAAAAGGAGTTTGTCGGGCTTGGTGGGCCCCGTTGGAAGGCCCACCGGGAATCAATTTGGACCGGGTGTCCAAGGCCCATCTTGGGTTTCCGGGTGACCCAGAAACCCTACTGGTTCGCCCGGATTTGATCAAACAAACCACAAATATAGCACAAGATCAGAAAATGGCTCAAAATGGTATTCTGGTAGTGTAACCGGCCTGAGATGCCGGTTACACAAAGGTCTCAGTGTATCCGGTATCTGTTGCCGGCTACACATAAATCTCAGTGTATCCGGCATATGTTGCCGGCTACAAATTGGGTTCTGTTGATCCGGCCTGAGTTGTCGGATCAACACACAGAAGCTGCTTTTTCGGATTTTGGCAATGGGGTTGGGCTTTTATGCTTCTTGGGATGTTCCAGTGATCATGTGGGCTCCTGTGTGATCCCACGTTGGTTCAGGTGAAAGCCACTTGGCTCTTCTTTGGAGCCTTCCAAGCCAAGCTATGGAGAAAAGTGGGGGGCTTCCTTGTGTCCAAAAGAAACAGGAACAATGATGGGGTGAAAATCATGGTAAATCATACGGAAATAGTAACCGAAATTACATGCACATGATCCCCAGCAAGAAAACCATAACCGACTCATCCAACAGTGAGCCTAGCATGCCTACAAACAAGGAAATAACGTAGCATGCATGCAAATGAAGATGAAAACAAAGTTAGCATATATCACCTCAGACCCTTCGCATAACAGAGATCAAGCAACCTATTCTCATGGCCTAAAAAGCAATCTAAAGAAGGGAGGAGGAAGGGGGATTACATAAGGGGTACAACGGATGAATGATCAAATAGAGGAACATGCTCCCCCATGCAAACAAGATAACAAAGACAAGCTATGGAAAACATGCTTAGACAGAAAATATTACATCATGCTCAAAAGATGCTCATTTCAATATATGTTGAACATAATACATGGGAAGGGTTTACCTTGGGGTCTAAACCCTTATGGGAGATGTGTTGAGCCTCCTTCGAGTGGTGGAAGTAGCTGGAGCTCCTCCTCTTGGACACCGAGAGCAGCAGGCCTTCTTCTTGCTTGTGAGGAAATGGAGAAGAAGAAGGGAAGAGAGAGTGGGAGATCCTTGAAGTAAGGCTTGGAGGGTTTGGGGAGCCAAAGGAGGCCAAAAGGAAGGGGTTTCGGAGCAGGTGGTCTGAGGGAGAAAGGATGGAATCCACCCAAAAGGAGCCAACCCCCGGAAATGAGCTGTTGTTCTCTATTTATAGACAACTTAATGTATCCGGCAACTCAGGCCGGATACACTAAGGCTTCTCCTTATCCGGCCTTGAAGGCCGGATACACAGGTACTCCTTTGTATCCGGTCTTCAATGTCGGATACAAAACATAATCATTTGAAAATTAAATGCCGCTGTGAATTTGTCGGACGATCGGCGCGAATCTCGCGCGAAAATCTTCTTGTATCCGGCCTTCAAGTCCGGTCATGAATGGGAGCTAGTGTATCCGGCATATAGGACCGGATACAATTTGGAAAATTACGGATTCGCCCTTCGACTTGACCGATTCGACCGATTTGACCGATTTGACACTTTTGGATATCTACGGATTGCCCCGTACGAATTTTGGATATTTAAGATTTAGTCCCTGAGATATTTTGCTGCGTTGGCTGTCACGTGGGCAGTCCTTGTGCCACGTGTGCAGTTTCCGGTTTTGCTACTCGGAAACTTTGACAGCTCATATCTCCTTCATCCGGACTCCGATTCCAGTAAACCCAGTTGCGTTGGTCTCGTGTCGGGATTCCCTATCCACTTAGATAAAGTAAGGTGGCCAATTATCACTTGATCAAAAGGTCAAATTTTCATCCCTTATGGTTTGACTTTCTATTTAGGGTTTGCATTTCCGGCTCTTTCGGGAGTGCAAAAATGAGGTGCTTACACATACTGATTGCAATGAAGCTGAGATTCCAGTGCACCAATAATATTGCAGAGTATGAAGCATGTATAATTGGGTTGCAAGCCGCCATAGACCATGAAGTGGAGGAACTTGACGTATACGGAGATTCGAGTCTTATCATCTTCCAAACAACTGGTGAATGGAAAACCAAGGATCACAAATTGATCCCCTATCACCAGTATTTGGAAGAAATAAGCACAAATTTTACTCGAATTTCCTTTAACTATATGCCAAGGGCCAAAAATCAGTTCGCGGATGCTTTGGCAACATTGGCTTCAATGGTCAGCATGCCAGAAGGGGTAGACATAAAACCACTGGAAATTGAAGTTAGAGATGAGCCTGCTTATTGTCTTGTTCTAGAGGGAACACCAGAAGAAGAAGCACTATGGTTTCAAGACATAAAAAATTTCTTGAACAATCGGAGTTTGCCGGAAAATGCCACTTCTACTGAGAAAAGGACAATACAGAGATTAGCCGGTCAGTTCCTGCTAAGTGGTGGACATTTGTACAAGAGATCACACAATGATATTCTGCTCAGATGTGTTGCTACGGCTGAGTCAGAAAGGTTGATTAAGACCGTACATATGAACGGACACATGCTGGCAAAGAAAATCTTGCGGTTGGGATACTGTAGACACCCCAAATTGCACAAACAATCATCAAAAATCATTATTTCCTTGAAAGCCAGCACAGAAATTGAAGAAAATAAACTTTTACCTGTATCCGGATACTCAGGCCGGATACAAGTACTCCTTCCTGTATCCGGTTACTCATACCGGATACATGTGAGCCTTAGTGTATCCAGTACCATGTACCGGATACCTTAAGGCCCTTGTGTATCCGGTCTGATATACCGGATACATTAAGTTTGCTCAAAATTAGGGTTTTCTGAGAGAAATCACTTTTTACCATCATGTCCCTCATTAAATGAGGGGAAATCTCGGAAATAACCTTAGGGTTAAGGTTGGGGGGTTCTAGACATTAAGTTGTGTCTACCAATGACCTTAGCCTTTGCCTATAAATAGGAGACTCCTCCTTAAGCAAATGGCAACCAACTCTTGTTTTGAATTCTCGCAAAGAAGAACTCCAAGAGAAGAAGGAGATCGCTGCGGGAGTGCTTCCAGAATCCTGGTAAGCCTCAAACCTCTCTTTAATTTCTGTATTTACATTCCTAGATCTAGATCTCTTCTTCTACCTTTCTGTAGAATAAAGCCTCTTTTTGTGTGTGGAAATCCTTCCCCGGCTCAAAGTATCTCAAGACTCCCCTAGCCGTAAAACGTGAAGGCGGATCTAGGAGAAACGAGACTGGGGATTGACCTTAGTGCTAGAACCCATGTAGCATAAGGCTTTTTGAATGATTGAAAACCGTTCTATAATCAAAGTACCCTTGATTATCTCGAAGAACCGTGTTTAACGGGGAGAGAGAACAGAGGGAAACGATAATGGAACGGAACCCTAGGCTATGCTAGAACCTATCTGGTTGAATCTATATGCATGATATGTTGTTGTATTAATCTTGCTTGGTTTTTCACTCTTGCACACGTATTACACTTTTTTGGCGGATAGGCTCACATTTGAGGATTTATTACATTCATTGTGATAAATCTCCAATAAATGGCCTCAATCAAATTCTGGAATGTTTTCAATGTTTTTTTCAAGGGTTTTGGATTCATCTCACACAAATCTCACACACTTTATAAATTTTCGGATTTGATTTTCTTCAAAAGTGGCCTAACTGGACAGCACCTGTACCCTTACTTCGGACGCTCATAACTTCATCGTCCGGATGAATTTTGGAGCGATTCCAGAACCATGGGAAAGGTGAGGCTGTCTAGTTTATGTCCACCAAATTTCATAAAGTTCCATCAAACGGATTTTTGACACCTCTCTGTCGAAATTAAGTGGACAGTTCAGGTTCAAATACAGAACTTGTCACTTCGACGGAGCGCCATGTGTTCGTTTTAAGTCCGATTCGAGTGATTTTTATTTCTGAGTACTCCTTTATGAGTCTATTTTCAAATCCAGTTGGTTTCATAATTTTTGGTTTCCATTTGAATTATTGGTAGCCGATTTACTCAGATCTGTTCATTTGTACTTTTCTGGGTAAATCTGTGATCTTCGGGGCCTGTTCGGGAGACCACCCAAGGCACATCCGAAGGGATTTTTGTATGAGGTTAGTTTCTCTGGAAAGATGGCCATACAGACTTCAATCACACCAAATTTCGTAGACTTTTATGGAGTGGATGTTTCTAGACAATTTTCCAAAGTTGTCCACTTGCCACTTTTAAAAATCCCCAGCAGCAACTTCAAAGGAGCATAACTCCTAGGTTTTCAACCGGATCAACTTGAAATTTTGCATGAATCTCTTATTTATCCTAATCTTTCAAATGGATTTGGTTTGATTTGATTTAAAATTGGATTTGATTAATTTCAAGAGAGATTGCCTTACTTTTACCAAACTTCCCGGATTTGATGCAACTTAGTTTTATGCAACCTCTACTTTGATTTCCATCTTTTGAGATATTCCAGCAATGATATTGACATAAGAGAGGATCTAAAATCCATTTAGATCTTCATGTGAAAATATCATACATTAGTCCTTTTTCAAGGTTTTCTATGATTTTAGCAAGCTTTCTATTTTTTTGCATGAGCATACACTTGGCAACCACTTCGTGTGGATGAATGGGGGTGCCTAACACCTTCCCCCATTCATAATCTAATCCCCTTACCCATCTCTGGATGTGATTTTCAAGTAGGATTATTTTTATCCTAGAATGTTTCTTTTGCACTTTTTAATTATTTTTGATCTTTTGGTGTCCATTCTCACCCCAAAATCATGAATGGTGGCGACTCTGCCGTTTTTGCGTTGAGCCCGTGTGTTGACGGAGGGATGATCATTCCGGTGATTTTCCCATGTCTCACAGATACTACTGGTCAACCATGGAGCATGATTGCTGTATACATGTCAGGAGGTGTCATCAATGTCAGATATATGCAGATAACAAGCATGCACCCCCAAGTGAGTTGCACAACATGACATCCCCATAGCCCTTTTCCATGTGGGGCATAGACGTCATCGGCATGATTTCCCCTAAGGCATCAAACGGACACAGATTCATCTTGGTGGCAATTGATTATTTCACTAAGTGGGTAGAAGCAGCCTCATATGCGAATATCACAAGCAACCATGTTATTAAATTTTTGAAACACAACATTATTTGTCGCTATGGACTGCCAAGTGCCATAGTATCAGACAATGCTTCAAATATTAAGAACAAGGACATGAAGAAGATGTGTGAGCAGTTTCAGATTACCCATCACAAGTCCATTCCGTACAGGCTAAAGATGAATGGGGCAGTGGAAGCAGCAAATAAGAATATAAAGAAAATCATTCAGAAAATGGTAGTGAGTTACAAGGATTGGCATGAAATGCTACCACTTGCTCTACATGCCTATAGAACCTCAATCCGGACTTCAACTGGGGCAACCCCGTATTCCCTAGTCTATGGGATGGAAGCAGTCTTGCCGGTGGAAGTAGAAATCCCATCACTTAGAGTGCTCATGGAAGCTGAATTGAAAGAAGCTGAATGGATCCAGTCAAGACATGATCAACTCAACCTGATAGAAGAGAAGCGATTGAAAGCACTATGTCATGGCCAATTGTACCAAAGGAGAATGGCCCGGGCCTACAATAAGAAAGTGAAGCCCAGAACTTTCCAAGAGGGAAACTTGGTGCTAAAGAAAATCTTACCATTTTTGGAAGATCCTCGTGGTAAGTTCAAGCCGAATTGGAAGGGGCCGTATGTCGTCAAAAAGGTCCTGTCAGGGGGATCACTCATCTTGACAGAAATGGACGGGACAGATTTTCCTGAGCCAATTAACTCTGATGCAGTAAAAAGGTATTTTCCTTGATTGAACATTACTAGGAAATGATCCGAGGCCATCCTTCTTTATTTCCTTCAAGATTTTAATCCCTACTCTAGCCAAGTTGAACCAGTTCGTTTCTTTGATAAACCTAAACCGGACTTAAAGTCTTACACTGGGGCAAAACAAATTGGGGCAAGGCCAATGGGGGCAAAATAAGGAAAAAAGAAAAAAGAGTGAAAAAGCAAAGAAAAATGGCAAATGAAAGCCAAGTGTGAAAAGAGACGCAAATGACACATTTTCGGGAAATGGGGCAAAATTCATCATGACTGTAAGTCCGGTCGACCTATTTCCACATTTGAAAATTTTTTAGCCTGTAATACCTTTTCTTTCATATACCAAGCCTAGCCTTTGTTTCATCCTATTTCTAAGCCCTCGGTGATTTTAGTATGTTCATTCATATTTCAGAGTGAAATTGGTGATGACGGAATGCAGAAGCCAGCCCTAGTGAAAACCGTAACTGGCGCTAGGGCCAATATTGGCAAGAAATAAAAAGGAAAAAAAAAGAGAAGAAAAATCAAAGGTTAAGTTGATCACGTGGTCCCAGTTTGAAGAGAAATCAGCACAAGTACTGAGGCTGAGCAGATCGGGTAACACGGTCAATTCTGGAAGGAAAGGCATTAGGGGATGACTCTAAAGGTCCTAAGATGGACGGTTTTAATCCCTCATTATTACTTGGACTACCCTCTTCATTATTTAACCTGGTTTTAATTCATTTAATTATGGGTGATTAAGTGCATGGACCAAATTTCAAAAAAAAAATAAATAATAAAAAAATAAAAAAATAAAAACTATACTTTGGCCAGTGATGATAAATCAAATACTTTTCATAAAACCTTTGTTTTTACAAGCATCTAAGCATTCTGAGGCCAATAATATAAAAAAAATTTATTTTAAATTAAATCCTTTGGCTTTCCACTATTGGAGTTCAATTTCGTACAAAGGTATAAAAAAAATGTGCAAGAAATAAGGCTAGTCTCTGTCTCCTAGCCGCTCTTCAAGCTCCCTGTAAGCACCTTATTTTTGCACCCCTGGAGTTGCTAAAAATGAAAACCCTAGCAGAAAGTCATACCCCGAGGGGACAAAAAGTTGACTTTTTGATTAAGTGATATTTGGCCACCTTGCTTTATATCATTGGATAGAGAATCTCGACACGATTCCAACGCAACTGAGTTTGCAGGAATCGGAGTCCGGATGAAGGTTCTGCGGGCGGTCAAACTTGGGCGAAGTTAAAAGTTGACTTTCTGCCCAAAATCCGATCCAGGTGCTTACCTCTAGGTCATGGGATAGGGGGCTCCGATACGATTCTAACGCCACTGAGTTTGCCCAGATCGGAGCCCGGATGAAGAAAATATGAGCTGATGAAGTTCCCAAGTAGCAGAACTGGCAATCTGCGCACGTGGCAAAAAGCTGCACACGTGGCGAGTTGCGCAGGAAAATATCTCTGGGATCAAATCCGTAAATATCCGAACATTCAAAATATCCCAGGGACCAATCTGAAAGTATTTGAAAATATCTGAATAAAATAATATTAAACCTAAATATCCCAGGGACCATATCCTAATTTTCAGATTTTTAAGACAAACCCGCGGCCGCATTTAATGTTTTAATCATTTTGCCGCTCGCGCCGAGCGACAGGAGCTCGGCGCGAGCTGGGCGCCAAAGTGGGCGGATGCCCATTTTTTCCTTCTATAAAAGCTCCAGCAGCCTTCATTTGCGGGGGTTCCGCGATTTTTGGGGTTCCGCATTTTTTTTGGGTTCAGATTTTTTGGTTGGGAGATTTTTCTTTGGACGGGCATTCTCTGGTTTTGGGATTCTAGGGTTCGGCATCATTTTCTGGGTTCGGGATTTTGAAGAAAAGACCAGACACACTCCTTCCCTCCCTTCCTCTTTCTCCTCATCAAACCCGAAGAGGATGTTGTTGTTGGTGCTCCGGCAGCTGCTCGTTGGCTCCAAGGAACCCTCCGGCCTACTCTACAGAGACCTAGAACCAAGGTGAGCTCTCCGTTTTCTTTTGTTCAATATATACAAATCAAGCTTCCCATGCATCTCTAATATCTGGTTTGTCATTGCTTGCTTGATTCGAAGGGGGAGCCTGTTCCCCCATGAATTCTCCATCCCTGTTGTTGTAACCCATAAAACCCCCTGTTCCCTTTTTCATAACCATGTTCTATTAGTTAGGGTTTTGATTTCGAAAGTTTATTCATGTTCTGTTAATAGTTTGTTTCGGATTTATAAGTTTCCAGGGAGATTTGAGCGAAGAGTGGTGAGGATGTGTTAGGTTAGATTAATTTCCATTTGCGTTTAGAGGTCTTCTGGGGTTCCAAGGATCCCCAGAAAGTGCTTACAGAGCTCAAAATCAGCTCAGAAATAGAGTTTGAAAGAAAAACAGAGGGCATCGAGTATCCGCTAAGTTCGCGCGAAGCTCGCGCGAGGCTCGCGCGAAGCTCGCGAATCTCGCGCGTACCTTCGCGCGAGGCTCGCGCGAACCTCGCGCCCACCTCAATTTTTGTGTTTTTCGCGGGTTTTTGATCCGCCCGGCCCGCGCCGACCTCGCGCCTAGTGCCCGAGGTCGGCGCATACCCCTAAAAGCCTGCCGAAATGCTATATTTTTGAAAAATTCCAAAAATATCCCTTACTGTACCGCGGGGGGCTTCGCCCCCCGCACCTCCTTTGTTCGCCACGCATCTAACTCGTACCTTGGACCCAGCACAATGAGCCAATTTTTTTTTGATAGGGTGTCAATTTTGTGTATTTTCTTATGTGATTATTGCTGAATGTGGGTTTTATTTCCAAACCGAACGGATGAACCAATAGGGTTCCCGGGTCACCCGGAAACCCAACATGGGCCATGGACCAACCCGGTCCAAATTGATTTCCGGTGGGCCTTCCAACGGGGCCCACCAAGCCCGACCAACCCATTCATGCTTAAATAAGATAAATAAGAGATTTGAGTGGGCCAGACCAATTGAGGCCCACCCAAGCCCTAATTGGGCCATGCATGATTAAAGTAGTATGTGGTTTGGCCGAGACCACGGGTAGGGCCTATCGGGCCCACTAAGCCCATGAACCCGACCAACTTAGGGTTTCCAAACCCTAATTCAGGAAGCCTTGGGCTTTCAAGCCCAAGCCCAGGTAAAGGGCCCCAAGCCCAATGCTTGGCCCATTTTGACACAGATAAGAAAGATAAAATCAAAATCACTTGGCAACCAATTGTGGGGCCCACTCAAGGGCCCACAAAGCAATCCCGGCCCACTTTTGGCATGAAATCCACTTAACTAATCCAACTTGAACTCTAAAATAAAATCAATTCAAAGTGAGCCAAAATCCAAAGGGCCACACTTGGCCCACCAAGGAACATGCGGGCCACACTTGGCCCACCAAGGGATACCGTGGGCCTTCCAACGGGGCCCACCCCACCAGGCCCAGATCATCTTAATTAAAAAGATAAAATCAAGTAAAGGGACCCACACCACTTTGGCGGTCCCGCCAGACTTAATCAAAATTGCATGCTGGAATAGGAATCAGGGGAGTGAGAGACCAAAGTTGACTCAAACCAGGGAAACCTATGGGACCCGTCACTTGACGGGGTGGACTGGGGTGTCTACGGACTTCCCCAGACCGCAACCGAGCCCCTACTTAGAATCTCAAAGCCGCAGACCAAAAGCCTTAGTAGAAGAACTTAGGCACCCAGGTGTCTGCCTGCACCCCATCAGGCAGTGGCGACTCCAAACAAACCCCGAGGCACGCGTCGTTACGCGTGCGCCTCGTCGTGCGACCGAAATCGGGTGCGCACACTCCCGAATCCGAGCTGTCTGAGCTACAATAACTCCAGAAGCCCCCTCTGCATCGGGATCACTCAAGAAGGAAATGACCTCATCTGAAAGGGTCTGCCTAATCCTCATGCTCCTAAGGCTGGCTAAAGCATCCTGGTGCTTCTGCCTCAATGCTCGAACTTCAAAGCAGAGATCCTGCCTCTGCTCCTCAAGTTGCTTTTCCACAACAAGATGGCGAGATACCTGCTCTGCAAGTTGCCTCTCCATGTCAAGGCCTCGTATCCTAAGCTCCTGGGCCTCTCGTACCCAAATCTGCTAAAGTCACTTGTGAGAAGCTCTCTCGGACTCCAGAATATATTCATAGGTGGGAGCCAAAACTGCAGGAAGATCTTCAGGTACTGGAGCCTGACTCTGTATCTGCTCCCTGATCCAGAAGAGATAGTCCTTCACATGGGACTCTGAGAAGACTGGGCCCCGCATGAAACGAACATAGGACCACTCCCTCATCAACCAAGCGTTCAGCTTCATGGTGGCTGGTGAAAGTGGCCCAAGATGGTCCTCATATCCACTTGGGATTATAATCCCCTGGGTCGCTCTGAACTGACGAAGAACCCGCAAAGGAAGGTAAAGCACAGCATGTCCCAAGCCAGCTAGAACCAAAAAGTTGCGGTCTCGAAAGCTAATCACTGTCTTTGCATTGGGCTGATAAGTACCAGGCCACCTCACCTGATCATCCTGAAGTGTAGCCAAGAAAGTAAACCAACCCTGTTTACTTCCTGGAGGACACCCCCGGTTGCTCATCAAAATAGGAACCTTCAAGCTGGGGAAGAAGTGTCAATTGATCTCCTCAATCTGACTCAGGTGGTCAAGTAACCAAAGATGTAAAGAAGGAAGGATATTTCAGTATATTGTAAAGAAAACGAAAAGCAAAAGGCAAAAAAGAAATAAAAAGCAAAAAGAAAAAGCAAAAAAGAAAAGAAAGAGAAAATTTTTTACCTGCAGGATTGGGGCACATGATAGGAAGCGCTTCTTCTTCCTGTAAAAACAGTCAGTCAAAGCCTGGTACATCGCCGCCAAAATCATAGGGGCCAATCTCTCTCGCTCCCTAACCTGGCATATAACTGAGATAAGGGCCAAGTCTACCTCATCATCATCCCGTGGAAAAAGTAGTTGATTAACCAATATTAGGGTTAGGGCATTGAACCTAGCTTCCTTGTTCTCCCCCCTCAAGAGCTTCTCAGTCAGAAAAGACTTAGACAGAGTCAAAAGGGTGTCAGAATCCCCTAAATCCTCCTTCCCTATGCCCAGGAAAGTAGAAGCCTCTTTCTTGTAACTAGGCTTAAGGGGTGGGTTCACTACCTTCTCTGCAAACCTCAAGCCCAAGATGGTTTCAACCTCTTCAATGGTGAGGGTCATCTCATGGTTTTCAAAACGAAAAAGGTTTAGGTCCGGTACAAAGAAGCTTTAATGTATCTCTTCTTCTACCTTTCTGTAGAATAAGGCCTCTTCTATGTGTATGAAAACCCTTCTCCTACTCAAAGAACCTCGAGACTCCCCCTAGCCGTAAAACGTGAAGGCGGGATCTAGGGGAAACGAGACTGGGGATTGATCCTAGTATTAGAACCTATTTGAATAAGCCTTTTGAATCTATGAAAACCGTTTGATATTCAAAGTACCCCAAGATTATCTTGAAGAACCGTGTTTAACGGGGAGAGAGAACTAAGGGAAACGATAATGGAACGGAACCCTAGGTTGTTCTAGAACCTTTTTGATTGATCTAAATGCATGCTATATGTTATTATGTTGGAATAAGCCTTTTGATTCTATGAAAACCGTTTCATATTCAAAGTACCCCAAGATTATCTTGAAGAACCGTGTTTAACGGGGAGAGAGAACTAAGGGAAACGATAATGGAACGGAACCCTAGGTTGTTCTAGAACCCCTTTTGATTGATATGAATGCATGCTATATGTTGTTATACTGTTCTTGAATTGATTTTTATACACATGCACACATAGCACTTGTTTTGTCGGATTTGGCTTGTATTTCGGATCTATTGCCGTCATTGTGGTAGATCTGGAATAAATAGCCCCAAGCAAATAATTCTGGAATATTTCTTGTTGGTTTTCAATATGATTTCAAGCAAGTTTTGTTGAGTATTGAAGGCCTCTAGGTCCAACCTCTCGGTTTTGGGCATTTTTGCTCACTTTTGGGGTTTTTGGCATATCCTTTTCAATCTGAGAGGATGGTGAGCCAAACTTGTGCCCCATTTCTTCTTAGAGGCTCTTCAATATCTTTTGAAATTGATTTTGATTCATCTTGCACGGAATACACACACTTGGTCACTGTTTTAAATTGATTTTACTCAAAAAAGGCTTAACTTGACAGCAACTGTATCCTAACTTCGGACACTCGTAACTTTATTGTCCGGATGAATTTTTGAGTGATTCTAGATCCATGGGAAAGGTGAGGCTGTCTAGTTTATGCCTGTAAAATTTCATGAATTTCTATCAATCGGATGTTTGACACCTCTCTGTTGAAGTTGATAGGTCAGTTCAGGTCTGAATACGGAACCTGTCACTTCTACTAAGCGCCATGTGTTCGTTTTAAGTCCGATTCGAGTGATTCTTGTTTTTGAGTTTTCCCTTGGAAGTCTAGTTTCAAATCCAGTTGGTTTCATAATTTTTTGACTCCATTTGTGTTGTTGGTAACAGATTTACTCAGAACTGCTCAACAGAACTTTTCTAGGTAAATCTGTGATCTTCGGGGCCTGTTTGGGAGACCACCCAAGGCACATCCGAATGAATTTTTGTATGAGGCTAGTTTCTTTTGAAAATGGCAATACATACTTCATTTCCACTAAATTTCATGGATTTATATGGAGCCGATATTTCTAAATGATTTTCCAAAGTTGCCCACTTATCACTTTTAATTATCTCCAGCAGTAGATTTCAAAGGAGAATATCTCCTAGGATTTTAACCGGATTTAATTGCAAATTTGCATGAGTCTTCTATTTATCATAATCTTTCAAACGAATTTGGTTTGATTCAATTTAAATTGGATTTGAAGGATTTCAAGACAAATGGCATTATCTTTTACCGAATTTTCCAGATTTGACTCAACTTGGGTTTTGTGCAATTTTTGCTTTGATTTTCATTTATTGGTAATATTACAGAAGTGATATTGATATAAAAGAGGATCTGGAATTCATTTGGATTTCTTATGTGAAAATATCACATATTTGTTTAATCCTTTTTCAAGGTTTTTGATGATTTTTAGCAAGCTTTCTTATTTTTTAAGCATGAGCAACACTTGGCAACCACCTTGTGTGGGTGAATGGGGGTGCCTAACACCTTCCCCCGTTCATAATCTAATCCCCTTACCCATCTCTGGATTTGATTTTCAAGTAGAGTTATTTTTACTCTAGAATTTGCTTTTTAGCTCTTTTTGATTATTTTTGAATCTTATGGTGTCCATTCACACTCCAAAAATCTGAATGGTGGTGACTCTCCAATATTTTATGTTGAGCCTGTGTGTTGACGGAGGGGAAATCATCCCGGTGATTTTTCCCATGTCTCACAGGAATAATCACACACATTTTGCTTATTTTAAGCATCCTTTGTTTATTTTTTATTAGCAAACAATCCTTAGCATGAGCAAGCATGTGGCAACTGTCTTAGACGGATGAGTGGGGGTGCCTAACATCTTCCCCCGCTCATAAATAATTCCCCTTACCTGATCTCTGGATTTTTTCTTGTATTAGAGCTACTTTGGCTCTATTTGGCATAGATGATCCCTTTGGTGTCCATTCACACCTTAACTTGGATGGTGGCGACTCTTTATTTTTATCGATCCCCGCGTGACGATATCGGAAGTCATCTTAGGTGACATTTCCATGTCTCACAGACATAATTAAGTACGATGAATAAAATGATAACTGCTATACCTCTAAATCAGGATCTACCCGAAACCCACTGCCAACACTCTGGAATCTGCACAATCTATATATATAATAAACTAAATGATCGAGATCGGAGATCCCAGTAAGCCATCATATGATAAATTAAATGCACATGCAGATATATCTCAAATCATAATACATCATAAGTAATCAAGTACAAGTGGGACAGCCCCGTATCCCATTAAATAATATGAATTCACAACAAGGTTCAGAAGAATTACAATAATCATCAACTGGAATATATAAATCAATTTATAACTTAGAACCAAACCAATTTGATTAATCCGATAAACCATATCATATTAGTAATGATGGTATGCATATTAGAGAAGTTTGAAATAGTCTAGGTGATCATTTTTCAGGGTATGGAATCAATTCATGTACTCCATCATGTCTTTTCATGCTTGATAATAGTGCTGGTAGCAGTTCTTCTCCATGTGACACTGATATTGATGATACCTTGAGGGGATTTGACATATGATATACACAGGGGAGTAGTGCCAGCATTCTTTCTTCACAAAAATCTTAACTTGAGCGATATTTGGAAGAAACTATCTTCTCCAAAAACTTGATTTTAATATGTTAAACTGGTGGAATATTAATGGTTCTAGATTTCCTACATCAGCATGATAACTCGAGATATCTTTTGTTGTTCCAATTTCAACTATTCCATCAAAGTCTGGTTTTAGTGTGGGAGATAGGTTGATCGATCAAACTCCAAATTGTTTAAGCCCAAATATCGTTGAAGCCTTGACACTAGCACGAAACTAGTTGGACACATCTAATTTTCAGGTAAAAACATTTTCAATTTGCTATCTATTCCCATGATAGCAAATTGACAAAGCTATGCACTCTTGTTCTGATTTTGTGAGCCACTTAAAGCATGCACGTTGTCTCCACGTTGGGTCCCTCCACCGTTAATATCTCCAATACCATCACTTCTCCCTTCTGCTTCACATTTATTTCCTTCTAAATAAACAATGAATAAAGCGACCGGTAACAGTGGTTCGGAAAGGCAAGTTCAGAAAAGAAATGAGTCAGCATCGCCATCGGAGACACCCAAGAAGCCTGCATCTACAAAGATGGCGGTGATTTCGAAGATGGGTTGCCTTCGGAATCGCCGGAAACGCCTCCTGTTTCTGTTGCTGTGCCTGCCCTTTCTCCTTCCTGTCTTGTGCTTGACCTGTCCCTTGTTCTGTCTCGTTCAAATCTGTTTGGGACATCGTCGAGGATGCAACAAAGCGCCGACGGTGACCGGACCAGACGACGACTGTGGGCACGGAAGAAGTCTGGGCATAGGCGATGAAGGCGGAGGAGCAGAAGGGTGCGAGGAGGGAGAGGTTCGGTTGCTGCAGAGATACCTTGAAGACCAACTAAGTCTTGTTGGATCGGTCTATGACTCTGGTGAGGACGGTGTAGTTGATGATGTTGGAGAAGATAGATTGTTGAAGTGTCCTTGATGGGGGTTATTCCATTACAGAACAATGAAAATAAATTATTTTTCTTTTTACATTTTCTTATTTTGTGTTTCTGTAGGGGAGTTTTTTTCTTTATTTTTTAAGAAATTGTGTGTGTGGAGGAATTTTGTTTCTGATTAAATTTCTTTTCTTTATTTTTTAAGAAATTTAAGACTTAAATTTTATATATATATATATTCTTATGTCCTAACCAAATAATCAATCCATGTCGTGGCTCATATGTCAGCAACCATATTGTCAACTTCAACCTATCAAGTCCTACTCCTATGAAATATTCAATTCCTTGGATGGAACACGCGAAGAAGGTGAAAAACCTTTTTTTTAGGAGAGACAGTCTAGAGCCCACAAGAAAAATAATAAAAAATAATAAAAATAATAAAAAGAAATAAAAGAAATAAAATAGGACAATCTAGAGATTGGTTTAGTTAAATCAAACAATACGAAAGAGTGAAATGAATGTCTTGAATGGGTCACCTAAAGATGGTGAAAATTCATTTTTATTAATAAGGAGTTTAGTGAAGTCAAACAATGATTGGAAAGCACCAACACCGTTTCCTCTGGTGTCACTCAATGGTACAAGCGTGGAACGGATGGACGGATTCCCATTTCAATAGGTGCCCCACACCCCAAAACACATCCCAGCTGGTGGTTTCACTGAACCACCAGATTTTGGCACTAGAAGAAATACATTCGAAAGCAACACATAAAAGAGAGGAGGCAATTATGAGGGAACAATCTCCTAGACTTTATAGAGGGAGAGGAAATTTTTTTAGGCTCTTACAGACCAAATTTTTGGGATCATGTTGACTCAACATATTGGGAGATACAGGTAATGCTTGAGAAACCATGTAAAAGAATAATTGAGAAGATTGTGTTTGTCTCTTAAACTTAATGAGAACACATGTATTGTCTCTATACACAAGTGACTAAACAAGCTATACACGTTTAGCAGATTTTTAGGTGATTCACACACGTCTGTTAACAAACTTGGCTATCTAATAACTTTACCGTGAAACAGGCTAAAGCCAACATGGCCAATTCTTCATTTTAAGTCAAGCAAATGATGAACATGTATGTTTTGGCCAGAATTTGGTTTCTTGAGAATGCCCCTAAAAAGTTATAGGGTGCATTTGGATTGAAGAAAGTGCAAAAAAATGGTGTGGAGATGTAGCATGTGAGAAAATGCAGGATAAAAGTGAAGCATGAGGTTAGGTTGGCTTAGTGAGGAGGACAATGCTTCTCTTTCTGCTGCCCCTTCCATGGATGAGGTTAGGTTGGCTGTTTTCTCCCTTTGCCCTGACAGTGCCCCAGGTCCGGATGGGTTCACAGGTTGGTTTTTCCAAAGTGGCTGGAATATTATCAAAGAGGACTTACATGGAGCTATTTCTGAATTTTTTCAAGGGAGTTCTCTTCCAGTTTCTTTCACAGCTACCCAGATTGCTCTCATACCAAAGGTTAGAAACCCGGCTTGTTTTTTAGATTTTCGGCCTATCAGTCTTTGTAATTTTTCTTACAAAGTCATTTCTAAAATTCTTGCTTCAAGGCTCTCTCCTATTCTCCCAAGAATTATCTCACCTGAACAGAATGCTTTTGTTAAAGGCCGCTCTATTTTTGATAGTATATCCCTTGCGCATGAGCTCTGTCAAGATATTAATAGGAAAAGTGTTGGTGGGAATCTGGTTCTCAAACTTGATATGGCTAAAGCCTTTGATCGAATGGACTGGAGTTTTTTGATGGAGGTTTGTACAAGATTTGGTTTTTCTTCCAAATGGTGTGCCCTCATTCTTGCATGCATCTCTAACTGTTGGTTCAGCATTCTTATTAATGGATCCCCATCGGGTTTCTTCAAGTCTTCAAGAGGTTTGCGCCAAGGAGATCCTCTTTCTCCCTTGCTGTTCATTATTGCTGAGGAGGTGCTTAGTAGGGGTTTATCTTATCTTGTTAATTCTGGAAAGATGGGTCCTTATTATGCTGGCAGAAATGGGCTTTGTATTTCTCATCTTCTTTATGCGGATGACATATTGATCTTCACGAGCAGTAAAAGATCTTCTATCAAAAATCTTTTGGACTTCATTGCACTCTATGAATCAGCTTCAGGTCAGAAAGTTAATTCTTTAAAAAGCTCCTTTTTCACCCCTAAGCATTGCAGTCATGCTCGTTTGAATGTTTTAGCTAATGCTACTGGATTTTCTCAAGGTTCTTTCCCATCAAAGTATTTAGGGGTTCCTTTGTTCATTGGTCATGCTTCAACTAACCTTTTTGATGACCTTATTGCTAAAGTTCAGAAGAAAGTTAGTGGCTGGAAGGCAAAGCTTCTATCCGCTGGAGCTAAGGTCACTTTGTTACAAAGTGTCCTCTCTAGTGTTCCCATTCACTCTATGGCTTCTATCCCATTTCCAAAGGCTGTTATTCGAAGATTGGATTCAATTTTTTCAAATTTCTTTTGGGGAGAAAATTCTGATGTTGGTCTCAAGAAACATTGGGTGGCTTGGAGTTCGATTTGTCTCCCTAAAGATGAGGGAGGTTTGGGCATAAGAGCTATTCATGAAGTTATGTCCAGTTTACACATTAAGATGGGGTGGAGACTTTTGACTGATCAAGGAATCTGGGCTAGGTTTATGCGAAACAAGTACTGTAGCAGAGTTCCTTTTCATGAGGCTGATCTTAGGCATTCCTCCTCAAAGGTTTGGAGGGCTATTATCAAGGTTAAGGAGCACATCACTCATAATATGGGTTTCGTTCTTGGTAAAGGGCATATCAGGTTCTGGAAAGAATTTTGGACGCCATTTGGTATTCTGGAAGATTTTGTGGACAGCAATCTTATTACTAATCCCGAGATGAAGGTATTTGAAGCTTTTGAGGCATCAGGTGCCTTGAAAGAGCAGGTCATTTTTCCTAACCTTCCTCCTCATATCCATAGTTTTCTGGAATCCTTGAACTTTGACTTTGGTAATAATGAAGATAAACTGGTCTGGTCTGCTAATACTAGTGGCATATGTACTGTTGAATCTGCTTGGCAGCATATCAGAACAAGAAAAGAGACTTCTGATTTATTTGCCAATTGCTGGAAATCTTTTATTCCTTCAAAAATCTGCGTTTTTTTGTGGAAAGCTCTGAAAGGCGCTGTTCCTACGGATGATTTGGTTAGAAGAACAGGTATATCTCTTTGTTCTAAATGCCATTGTTGTTCTTCTCCAGCCCAGGAGTCTTTGAATCACCTTTTTGCTCATGGTGAGATTGCTCAAGAGGTTTGGAAAATCTTTGGGAATAGTTTTCAGATCCAACATCACCCTTTGCATGATGCCACATCTCGTGTTTCTTTTTGGCTAAATCGGACCGGGCATCAGGATCACTTTAGCATTATCTCTAAAGTGGTCCCTCACTTTATTTTATGGGAGCTATGGAAAGCTAGATGCAATGCAAGATATGACAACACTCCGTTGGTTCTCACTAGAATTGGTCTTAACGTTAAGAGATGGTTGCAAGAGGTTTCTGTGTTCATCAAACCTACTATTTCTTGCTCCTTTGATAGGGCTATCTGTTTGGAAAGCATGAATATTTCCATGCCTACTATTGCTAGAAGACAACACAAGATTGTGAGATGGCATAATCCTCGTGATCATTCCTATGTCCTTAATACTGATGGAGCCTCTAAAGGTAACCCGGGGATCAGTGGAGGTGGGGCAGTTATACGAGCCTCCAATGGGGAGTTTTTGGTCGGATATTCAGCTTTTTATGGTTATGCTACTAACACCATGGCTGAAATCCTGTCTTTAAGAGATGGTCTTAGATTGGTGGACAGCTTGGGATTTCAAGATTTATGTATCGAAAGCGACTCTAAGTTTCTTGTGGACAGCTTCAACAACAACAAAGGTATCCCCTGGCATCACCAATTCATTTGGAGAGAAATTTCAGCTAGAATCAACAAGCACAGCAGAACTTTTAAACATGTCTATAGGGAAGCAAACTCGGTGGCGGATTCTTTGGCCAATGAAGGTTGTTCAAGACAAGAGAGCTGCACTTATAATTCTATCTCTAGTCTCCCTCATGCGGTTAGAATTGCTCTTTTTGATGATAGAACCAATTTATTTCACTTTAGGAAATAGATTTGAGCTATCTCTTAACTGTTTTGTATCCTATCTGGGTGTGTCGTATTCGGATGAGGTTTGGGGTTCTTACCTCTTACTGGCTCTATCGGTTTCTTTGAATTTTATTAGGGTAAGGTTGGATGTCCCCCCTATTTGTTGTAACCCTTTTTCGAATTTGATCTTAATCTACAGGTCGGGGTCTGCCTCAACCCCCCTCCCTCTGTTGGAGTGCCACTAAGGTTATTCCTACCTTCGTGGGTTTTTTCAACAAAAAAAAAGAAACTAGAGATTATCACGACTGAGTTTCTCATCAGTATCCAAACGCAGCCTAAAGATTTTAACATCGTGACAAGCAACATTATTTTTATACCTTTTTCTTTTATGCCTCTTAAAAAATATTAGAGACTATATCCTTTGAATAACCACCCAAAACTAATTTCTATGCATCTACGGTATGCATATTTGCACTGGTAGTTCACCTAGAGTGGCATGTATCATGTGCACGGCTAGTATACATAACATGGCAAGAAATATGAAGTAACTATTTAGGTAGAAGAGTTATTGGAAAGACAATGATTTTCAACGGGATGGAATCTTCTGCAATGCTTTAGTGCATTGCTTATTACTACTGGTATGAAATTCTGCCACGCAGAGCATCTCATGGTCAATGTTTTTTCAAGTAGGCCCCATGTGAAACATTTAAAACACTTGAAAAAACATTGGCCATGAGACAGCATCTCGTGACAGCAGCAACAACTAGCAATGTAGCCCGTGCATTGTACGAGCAAATAGTAACAGCCAAATCGACGATTAATAATTGATCAACACTACAGTTTTCCACCATGTTAATTTGTTGCAAAGACCAAAAGAACAAATGTACAACTTCCAACTTTCAGCTTTGAGAAATCTGAGTTACTATCCGGATCTTTAAGCAGCATACTATCAAACAAAAAATGAAGAGCAAACTTCGGGAATATTACATGACATATTGGTTATATAACCAAAATGAGGGAAAAACTTAAAAACAAAAACAAGAATGTTTAAATACTGAAGAAGAGATGACAAAGAGATAGCATCTTTCACGGAACAAAAAAGAACAAAAACTAAAGGAAAATGCTGATATTGTAATTATCACAATGTAACGTCTCTACAAAAACAATGTTGAGTGTGGGATCTCTCAAGGGGGCCATATCAGCTGGAGCCTACGGTGGAAGATCGGTTGGTCCAACGGTGAGTAGGGTGTACACGTCAGCATCATTCACATACATGTACACCCCACTCACCCTTGGACCAACAGATATTCCAGCAAAGAGCTCCAGCAGATTTTAAGTCCATCTCAAGTAGGGGTGTCAATTGGTCCGATCTAAACCAAAAACCAAATGAACCAAACCGAGAAAATTAGTTTGGCTCCTTTTTTATTTTTAACTCGGTTTGGTTTTGGTTTGAAATACTTCAAACCGGATTAGTTCAATTCAGTTCACGGTTTAAGTGTCTATAAATCGAACCGAACTGAAAAACCGACATGTATTCTTTATATATATATATAATATGAATACAAATATTATATTACTATATTAAATACATTACTTATTTAAATCTAACCAAGGAGATGATTTGTCTTCCTTCTTCGTTACTTCACCTGAGAGTCTTCACGATCACGTTTTATCTTTCTTCTTCAAGTCATCTTGACAACCACATTTCATCTCTCCCTAGTACTGTTCGACCTCTGCGTCTGCAACAAGCTCTACAGCAACTTGTCGTCCATTGTCAACATTATTACAACACAAGTCTGCAAGGTTCTCTCTCTCTCTAGCTACTGCAAATCTGCCCTCTCTCTCTGTCTCTCAAAATCCTCATTCTCTACCATTAAAGTTTCTAAAATTATCAAAGGGGTTAAATCTTTTCTAATTTACAAACCCAATACCCCCTGTTCATTCATGATATGAACAGCTAGCACACACTCTCTCTCTCTCTCTTTCGTGAAGAACAAATCTCCATAACTTCTCACCATCTTCTCTCTTTCTCTATCTCTTCTCGTCTCTCTATCTTTCTTTTTCTCTCTCTATTCCCTCTTTCGTGACTGTCTTTCGTCATTCTCAGCTCTCTCTCTCTCTCTCTCTGACACTAATCCATAGGAACCCACCTGCACCTACTCCCTAATCCAAACGACAACCCATCTATATCTCTTTCCCATAAATTTTTAGAATCTCGACAACCCCTCTTTCTACCTTCTTGTTTCTCACTCTTCCAAAAACGAACCTTCTCTCTTCCATGCCATTCAAATATTTCAATTCTTCTCTTTATTTGTTCCCCTGTTTAAGGTTAACCACTTGACAACCTCTGTTTCTTGTTTTCCTCCTGTAACTTCGGTTTCGGTTCGGTTTAGGGTTAACCATTCAATTTCGGTTTGGTTTTCGGTTTAAGTTCTTAAATTAAAATTCAGTTTGGTTCGGTTTTTAGTTTTAAACAATATGATTCGGTTTGGTTTAGGGTTGACATGAAAACCAAACCAAACTGACCGAATTACACCCCTAATCTCAAGTACAGGCAATCTGTCATAAAACCTTGAGGGAAAAGAAGGGAGCAGCTATGATATTCTCAAAGCTTCTTCAAGTTGAGCTTCTTATCAATATCAAAAGAAGAAAAATGTTTAACCAAACAATTTAAAATGCAGAGAAAAAAAAAAAGTGGACTACAGTATAAAAAACTTGAGCCCATGAATAATACAATCTTTGTTTGAAATTATGTATGAACTGTATGGCTAATGGTAACAGAGCTTACTTACATACCACCGGGCATCCTCTCCTACAATTTTACGATGCCTGTACTTACGCGTGAAGTGTCCTCCTACTTAAACATTTGCAAAGACAGAAACGTTAAATGATTACTTTCTTTTTCCATCAAATTCAAATAGTAACGTTGAGTAATCCTCCTCTAGTTAAGGATTTAGTCGAGTAACCCTCCTCAACCAAAATAGAGTATGCCTTCTCTTCGTGTCGTGAAAGACACTTTACCTGCAAGTCTCTGCAACTCTCGGATCTGTATCCCCCAAAACCGCCATCTGAATCTTCAATCCTTAATCATAACAGATAATGGATCGATCAAGTTGCCCGAGTATAGAGCGCATGTCGCCGAGTTACATGTAAACTGATTACCTGAAAACGCAGCAAGCGCATGATCTGAACAACGTGACGCATCTGAAACCCTAATCACTCGCTCCAAAACCAAGATCGCCTCCTCAAATCTCCCCAGACTACAGTAGATCACCGTGACGACGTGTAAACTCATAGCCAAGTCTAAACTTGGTTTAATTGAAGTGATCATATCATTGATTCCTCTGGTGATTCTCTCCCGATTGAGCGTTACAGCAGTGAGCAAGCATTCTCTTTCCCTTTCGTCCACACCGAGGTAATCATGCGAATGATTTTTCTTTTTTCCTTTTTTTTTTTCTAAAACCTAACTTCAATCAATGACTCGATTGTAAATAAGTGCTGGATATTTGAGTGCCATCATCCATTTCTTCTTCCTTTAAGAACCTCTTTCTTCTTTTCGGATCATTATTGATACTCATATGTAGCAAATATGATAGAAATTTTGGAAATGAAAGAGGCATTAATGGTTGTAGCGTTGTTATTCTGCAAATGAATGTGTAGTTTAGTTCCTCACCAAAAAAACAGAATGTGCAGTTGTAACAATTTGGTCAAAAGAAGCAAAATAAACATGACTTTGACCTTAGTCAAATTTGGACTGGTCAAGGGTCATTTGATTTGGGGATTTTAAATGGTGTTGGTGTAGGACCCTCCCTAGTGGCACATGCACATTAGCAAGCCTTACTTTAAAAAAAAAAAAAAAAGAGGAAACCAAAAAGGGGAGAAGCAAAAATCGTACAAGTCCAAAACCCCTTTTGTTTCTTTGCCCTAAAGAGCTAAACCGTACCTTCTTCTTACCTTTTCCTTTTTCTTCTTTTACTCTTCCTCAAGGAACACACAATCCGTAGGTGGTAAGTCTTGTCCCTTTCCTCAAGTCCTCTACACCTCCTTCCCAAATTTCTTATTCTTATTTTATTTATCTATTTCTTCAATGCTTATTGTAGGAGGATTAGAAGAAGAAAAGAGGGATTAAGAGAAACCCTAAGAGATTTGGGGCTGGTTTAAGGTAAGGGTTTTTACTTTCATTTAGATGGTGAATAATGTAAGACCTTGATAAAATAACTACTAGGAAATTTAATTAATTTCTGCATGCTTGTTAATTTTGTTGTGGGGTTTAATCTGAATTTTAGATAATTTCTTCACATTGTTAAATCATTGTGGGATTTAATCTTTTGTTTGTGATGTTTAGTTAAATATTAAAGCCTAGTTAAATTTGATCTTGTGGTGTTTATAATTGTTAATTCATGAAGTATATATATATATGGCTATACTCGTTGAACTTGTTGAATGAGAAGGTCATGCCACAATATTTTATCATTTTCACGTGTTCGTTGAATGACAATGGTCATGAACCACCCTTTTTTTTCTTTTACAAAATCGTTGAATAAGAGTGGACGAATCACTTTCTATTGCTTTTAGAGGACAATGGACGAATCACTTTCTATTGCTTTTAGAGGACAATGGACGAATCACCTTTTTGAGTACTGTTCACCTTTTACTGTTTAGGTGATTGGTTTGCTTGTGCAGATTTCTTGTACAGCCATATGGCTTTAATGGCAAATGACACCTTTTAAGTATATTAAAACAAAAAGGGTGAAAAAGTGTTGTAGGGTTGTCTTGAGAATCGGAAGGTTGTGGTTGCTTTTCACCAAATCATGCTAATGTCAATTAGACTATGTAGTGCAATACTATTTTACATATCATGGCCATATTATAAGTGTAGTTATTTTGTCCTTGTAAAGATTATACTATAATTGCTTATACTATAATTGTTGTGTTATCATTTATAAGAGCTAATAGTTATTTGTTATCTTTGGTTACAACTTATTTGGTTCAAGAAAGGTATTCTTTAAACTTGGGTGATTATAGTAGATCATAAGCATTGTGACAAAATTTCTAATCATGATACTGTGCAGTCAATCGTATATAAGGAATTGGCATATTGATAAATAACGTAACCGTATATCTTTATTCTAGTGATTACTCATGAAGGATGACCATCTTAATGATAAGTTGGTGTTCTTGGGGGTGTGAGTCCCTAAATTTTAAGGAAATAAGGTTGGGCGCTTGTGTCCCATGGGTTGAAAGCCCCTAAAACCACGATGTACACGTGGAGTTTATGAGAGTCTAATCCCTGCTGTATTAAAGTGGGATCCAAGAACTTGATCAAAATTCTGGTTAGGTTTGACATGAGAATCATTAGAATAAAGACCCCCATAATTTGTATTTCATAATAATAATTAACTAAATTGACACTGATGCTTGTGCATGTAAATGAATTATTGTGATGTTTAGGTTGAACGAATATAATGTGGAACATCATGAAGTATTGTGCAAAATCTAATTATATCAGTTTTATGCATAGAATGAAATTTGTTAGGTTAAACTTAGTTGACTAGAGATTTTACATTATTAGCACATATAAATTAAAGTAAATCTTCTTACTGGGCTGTGAGCTCACCCTTTTGTGGGAATAAATAATTTCAGGTCAGTTGCAGGACCGGAGTTGGAAGAAGCCAAAGTGAAAGTTCTTGAAGTTTTTTGGCTAATAGTTTAATATTATTAGTATCTTCGGATTTAGATGTCGTACTATTAAGGATTCATCTATTTCAATTGGGTTTGTATAATTGAGATTTTATGTTTTGATGGGTTCTTGAAGATATTTTCTTGGATTCTATTAGGTATTATTACTGTCCTCTTGGGGATTGTGTTATTTTTATAAATTAGTGTTATTGGCATCTCTGAGTCACGTTCCAGTGCTTTGCGGTCACACTATTTTATATGACCAAAGTTCAGGGCGTGACAGATTGGTATCAGAGATAAGGGTTAGGATTATAGAGAAATGATGTATAAATATAAGGAGAAGGATGATGTGTTATATATATATGTTTGTCGTTGTTGTGTACCTATGTATGTATTACATATTACAAGGTTGGATGTGTATAAAATACGATATAATGTTTAAGTCTCATGTTTGTTTGTTTCTTGATTCCTCCTATGTAGATGGCAGGAGGACAGAGACAGACAACTAGGGCTGATTCTTCTAGTGAGGGTACGGACCCACATATCGAGGAAATGTACCGAGTTTTGGGAAATGTAACCACCTTGTTGGAGAGGAATACTGAGCAACAAAGGGGCATGCAAGTCAATGCAGGGGCTCAGCCTGGTGATTTGTTGGAGAAATTTCAGAAGTTTTCTCCACCATCATTTCAGGGTGCAGTTGATCCACTAGAAGCTCAAAGGTGGATGGTGCAGTTGGAAAAGATTTTCAGGGCCATGAAGTGTACAGATGAGGATAAGTTGGAGTTAGCAATTTTCATGCTAAAAGATGATGCATATGCATGGTGGGAGTCTGTCATGAGAATGAGAGATGTCACTACAATGAAGTGGGAAGACTTTAAGAAGATATTTCATGAGCGGTATTTTCCAGCTAGCTACAGGAAACAAAAAGCAAGTGAATTTATGAAGTTAGAACAAGGATCTATGACCGTGTCAAAGTATGAGCTGAAATTCACTGAGTTGTCGAGGTTTGCTCCTCATATTGTGGCTGAAGAAGAAGACAAAGCACAAAAGTTTGAGGAAGGCCTCAAGCCAGCAATTCGATCTAGATTGGTAGCACTCTGTTTGACTTCTTATATTGATGTGGTTGAGAGAGCTCGCAGGGTAGAAAAAGATATTCAAGAGTATCACAAGGCAAGAGACCAACAGAGAGAGGAACAGAAGGGTAAGAATAGAGTTCGGCCATCTTCATCATTCCAAAAGAGGCAAAGGACTCAAGATCCAAGCCAAGAAAGAATTGGACTTACTCCAGCTGCACCTATCTCAACTAGACCTATGCAAGCTCATGGTCAGGGTAATACCAGAAGAAATTTGTCTGAGATAAAGTGTCATAACTGTGGAAGGTTTGGGCATATCATGAGATATTGCAGATTTCCTCCTAGAGCACCCCAACAGCACAGACAAGGAGGAACTGCTCCAGCACTTTTGCCACCACCTCAAGCCAGGGTTTACACAGCAGTAGCTCGAGACTCTAGTGCATCAAATGCTGTGGTGGAAGGTACCTTACTTTTATTTCATACACCAGTTAGAATGTTATTTGACACGGGGGCATCCCATTCTTTTATATCATCTATGTGTGTTGCATCATTAGAGTTGGAATGTGTAAACCTTGACAAACCATGGATAGTAGATAGCCCTCTGGGAAGGACAACTCTTAGTCAGGTGTGTAGATCATGTGAGATCAGACTAGGGGAATTGGTATTGTTGGTAGATTTGTTGGTATTGAATCTGCTAGAGTTCGATGTTATTCTTGGCATGGACTGGTTAGCAACTTACCATGCCAGTGTGGACTGTTACAGTAAGAGAGTGACATTTCGCCTACCAAATGGACCAACCTTGACTTTTGATGGGTCGCTTCAAGACCTTGAGTCTTATGTTCTGTTGAGTTCCTTAGAAGCTAAGGAAGGTGCTAGTGTGGAGAAGATACCGGTGGTATGTGATTTTGCGGTGGTATTTCAAGAGATACCCGGTCTACCTCCAAAAAGGGAAGTAGATTTTTGCATTGATTTGATGCCAGGGACATCCCCCATATCCTTGGCAACATATCGAATGGCACCAGCAGAACTTAGAGAATTGAATAAACAATTGGAGGATTTGAAGAAGCTTGGGTTTGTCAGACCTAGTTTTTCTCCTTGGGGAGCACCAGTGTTATTCGTCAAGAAAAGGGATGGTTCCCTTAGACTGTGTGTGGACTATAGGCAATTAAATCGGGTTACAGTGAAGAACAAGTACCCATTGCCTAGAATCGATGATTTGTTTGATCAGCTGAAAGGGGCAGTATATTTTTCTAAGATCGATTTGAGGTCAGGATACCACCAATTAAGAATCAAGGAGGAAGATATACCCAAGACTGCATTTAGGACCAGATATGGGCTTTTTGAATTTGTTGTAATGCCTTTTGGTTTGACAAATGCCCCGGCGGCATTTATGGACTTAATGCATCGAGTGTTTCGGCCCTACATCGATCAGTTTGTGGTCATTTTTGTAGATGATATTCTGGTGTACTCAAGATCTAGAGAGCAGCATGAAAAACATTTGGAGATAGTGCTTCAAACATTAAAGGAACATCAATTGTATGCCAAACTTGAGAAATGTGACTTTTGGAAGAACGAAGTCAAATTTTTGGGGCACGTGGTGTCAAAAGATGGAATCTCTGTAGATCCATCTAAAGTGGAAGCAGTCTTGAATTGGGAACAACCAAAGAATGCTACAGAAGTGAGAAGCTTTTTGGGCTTAGCAAGTTACTATAGACGATTCATCGAAGGATTTTCTCGTGTAGCAGCTCCTTTAACCAAACTAACTAGAAAGAATGTTAAGTTCTTGTGGACCAAGGAGTGCGAGGAGGCCTTTGCAGAGTTAAAGAACAGATTGACATCAGCACCTGTTCTAACTTTGCCAATCAGTGGGAAGCAGTTTCAGATTTTCACAGATGCTTCTTTGCAAGGACTAGGGTGTGTCTTAATGCAAGAAGGGAAGGTTGTGGCATACGCTTCTCGGCAACTGAAGCCACATGAGGTAAATTATCCGACGCATGATTTGGAATTGGCTGCAGTAGTGTTTGCCCTTAAGTTATGGAGGCACTACTTATATGGTGAGAGATTTGAGCTATTTTCCGATCACAAGAGCTTAAAATATATTTTCTCACAGAAAGAACTTAATATGCGTCAAAGGCGGTGGATGGAGCTAGTTAAAGACTATGATTTCACATTGCAATACCATCCGGGGAAGGCGAATGTAGTAGCCGATGCTTTGAGCAGAAAGCCTAGAAGCACACTATTCTTTTTGATTGCTCAAGAGAGGAATTTGGTAGAAGGATTTTCAGATTTGGGAACCAAACAAATCTCACGATTAGGAAGGGTGTATTTCTCTAATTTGGTCGTGAAGCCAAATCTTGTCGAAAGGATTGTGGAAGAGCAGAAGCATGATAAGTCACTCCAGTATCTAGTAGCAAACGGAAAGGAAGATTTCAGATACCATTTGGATGGTAGTATTAGATTCAGGGACAGATTGTGTATTCCCGAGGAAAGTGGATTGAAAGAAGAGATCATGAATGAAGCTCATAAGACTCGATACTCTGTACACCCAGGTGGGACAAAGATGTATAGGGATCTCCGTAAGCTGTATTGGTGGAAAAATATGAAGAATGAGATTGCTAAGTATGTTTCTCGGTGTTCTACATGTAAGCAAGTAAAGGCAGAGCACCAGAAACCTGCAGGACCATTGCAGCCTCTCCCCATTGGTGAATGGAAGTGGGAAGGCATCTCTATGGATTTTGTTGCAGGATTGCCAAGGACCCGCAATAACCATGATACAATTTGGGTTATTGTGGATAGGCTAACCAAATCAGCTCATTTTATTGCTATCCAATATTCTATTTCTATGGATGATTTGGTTCGGCTATATATTGAGCAAATTGTGAGGTTGCATGGAGTACCTGTCTCAATAGTTTCTGATCGGGATTCTCGATTTACATCTCGGTTTTGGAAAGGTTTTCAAAAAGCATTTGGTACAAGACTTGATTTCAGCACCGCATTCCACCCTCAGACCGATGGGCAAACCGAAAGGGTCAATCAGATTCTTGAGGATATGCTTAGGGCATGTGTACTTGATTTTAAGGGTAGTTGGGAAAGTCATCTTGCATTAATTGAGTTTGCATATAATAATAGTTACCAAGCAAGTATCGGAATGGCTCCGTTTGAGGCACTCTATGGGAGACCGTGTAGATCTCCTATTTGTTGGACCGATGTAGGAGAGAAGTTGCTGTTGGGTCCACAATTTGTAGAAGAGACTACAGAAAAGATTAAAATTATTAAGGAGAGGTTGAAAACTGCTCAAAGCCGACAGAAAAGCTATGCAGACAGGCGTAGAAGGAAGCTGGAATTTAATGTTGGGGATTTTGTTTTTCTAAAAGTCTCCCCTATGCGAGGCATCTTCAGATTCGGCAAGAAAGGGAAGCTGGCACCAAGGTATATTGGACCGTTTCAGATTTTAGGAACAGTTGGGAAAGTGGCTTATAGAGTTGATTTACCCCCGCAGTTGTCTTCGGTGCATAATGTGTTCCACGTGTCTATGCTTCGGAAGTACGAGCCTGAACCCACACAAGTCATTGATTGGCAAGCTATACCATTGAGGGATGATGTTTCTTATGAAGAATATCCAATTCGTATCTTAGACCGGAAGGAACACGTAATGAGAAGGAAAACTATTTCCTTGGTAAAAGTCCAATGGAGTAATCATTCTGAGGCAGAAGCTTCATGGGAGCAGGAATCAGAAATTAGGGAGAAATACCCTCATCTATTTTGGGATCAGGTATGTTTCTAAATTTCGAGGACGAAATTTCTGTAAGGTGGGTAGAATGTAACAATTTGGTCAAAAGAAGCAAAATAAACATGACTTTGACCTTAGTCAAATTTGGACTGGTCAAGGGTCATTTGATTTGGGGATTTTAAATGGTGTTGGTGTAGGACCCTCCCTAGTGGCACATGCACATTAGCAAGCCTTACTTTAAAAAAAAAAAAAAAGAGGAAACCAAAAAGGGGAGAAGCAAAAATCGTACAAGTCCAAAACCCCTTTTGTTTCTTTGCCCTAAAGAGCTAAACCGTACCTTCTTCTTACCTTTTCCTTTTTCTTCTTTTACTCTTCCTCAAGGAACACACAATCCGTAGGTGGTAAGTCTTGTCCCTTTCCTCAAGTCCTCTACACCTCCTTCCCAAATTTCTTATTCTTATTTTATTTATCTATTTCTTCAATGCTTATTGTAGGAGGATTAGAAGAAGAAAAGAGGGATTAAGAGAAACCCTAAGAGATTTGGGGCTGGTTTAAGGTAAGGGTTTTTACTTTCATTTAGATGGTGAATAATGTAAGACCTTGATAAAATAACTACTAGGAAATTTAATTAATTTCTGCATGCTTGTTAATTTTGTTGTGGGGTTTAATCTGAATTTTAGATAATTTCTTCACATTGTTAAATCATTGTGGGATTTAATCTTTTGTTTGTGATGTTTAGTTAAATATTAAAGCCTAGTTAAATTTGATCTTGTGGTGTTTATAATTGTTAATTCATGAAGTATATATATATATGGCTATACTCGTTGAACTTGTTGAATGAGAAGGTCATGCCACAATATTTTATCATTTTCACGTGTTCGTTGAATGACAATGGTCATGAACCACCCTTTTTTTTCTTTTACAAAATCGTTGAATAAGAGTGGACGAATCACTTTCTATTGCTTTTAGAGGACAATGGACGAATCACTTTCTATTGCTTTTAGAGGACAATGGACGAATCACCTTTTTGAGTACTGTTCACCTTTTACTGTTTAGGTGATTGGTTTGCTTGTGCAGATTTCTTGTACAGCCATATGGCTTTAATGGCAAATGACACCTTTTAAGTATATTAAAACAAAAAGGGTGAAAAAGTGTTGTAGGGTTGTCTTGAGAATCGGAAGGTTGTGGTTGCTTTTCACCAAATCATGCTAATGTCAATTAGACTATGTAGTGCAATACTATTTTACATATCATGGCCATATTATAAGTGTAGTTATTTTGTCCTTGTAAAGATTATACTATAATTGCTTATACTATAATTGTTGTGTTATCATTTATAAGAGCTAATAGTTATTTGTTATCTTTGGTTACAACTTATTTGGTTCAAGAAAGGTATTCTTTAAACTTGGGTGATTATAGTAGATCATAAGCATTGTGACAAAATTTCTAATCATGATACTGTGCAGTCAATCGTATATAAGGAATTGGCATATTGATAAATAACGTAACCGTATATCTTTATTCTAGTGATTACTCATGAAGGATGACCATCTTAATGATAAGTTGGTGTTCTTGGGGGTGTGAGTCCCTAAATTTTAAGGAAATAAGGTTGGGCGCTTGTGTCCCATGGGTTGAAAGCCCCTAAAACCACGATGTACACGTGGAGTTTATGAGAGTCTAATCCCTGCTGTATTAAAGTGGGATCCAAGAACTTGATCAAAATTCTGGTTAGGTTTGACATGAGAATCATTAGAATAAAGACCCCCATAATTTGTATTTCATAATAATAATTAACTAAATTGACACTGATGCTTGTGCATGTAAATGAATTATTGTGATGTTTAGGTTGAACGAATATAATGTGGAACATCATGAAGTATTGTGCAAAATCTAATTATATCAGTTTTATGCATAGAATGAAATTTGTTAGGTTAAACTTAGTTGACTAGAGATTTTACATTATTAGCACATATAAATTAAAGTAAATCTTCTTACTGGGCTGTGAGCTCACCCTTTTGTGGGAATAAATAATTTCAGGTCAGTTGCAGGACCGGAGTTGGAAGAAGCCAAAGTGAAAGTTCTTGAAGTTTTTTGGCTAATAGTTTAATATTATTAGTATCTTCGGATTTAGATGTCGTACTATTAAGGATTCATCTATTTCAATTGGGTTTGTATAATTGAGATTTTATGTTTTGATGGGTTCTTGAAGATATTTTCTTGGATTCTATTAGGTATTATTACTGTCCTCTTGGGGATTGTGTTATTTTTATAAATTAGTGTTATTGGCATCTTTGAGTCACGTTCCAGTGCTTTGCGGTCACACTATTTTATATGACCAAAGTTCAGGGCGTGACAGCAGTTTAGTTTAAACAATATTTTTTGGGGTCTTTTGTTATTAATATTTAAATGGAGTTGTAAAGCCAATGGGCACAAATAATCTAGTACATCATTGAAGAACAAATCCATTATGCTGATCTAATACATCATTGAAGAACAAGTATTTCACAAAGATGAACAACAAATAACTGAATGTTAATTACAAATAATCTCAGTTTTTCCTAGGTATGATGGCATCAAGAATTGGACAAAAGATGATTCAAAAAGTGACAAGGGTTGAAGAAAGACAATCAGTTATAATAGTTGGGAAGATGAGTATAAGAGCACCAATTCTACAAGTGTAAAAAAAAGGCAATTATAAGAGTATCAAAGACTTGTACCAATCCAAATAAATTATTCTATACATGTGAAAGAAAGGTCATGGTAAGAAGTTACATCTTATTAAGATTGATTTTATTAATTGACGCAGGGAAGGTACAAAGAAAAGATCAAATATCGTTCTAATAGACGAATTGGTCTAGATATCGTTCTAGAAGATGAGAAAATTCAAAAACACAATAATTTCTGAGCTTCAAATAAAATTCTTCCTTTTTTTTATTAAAACGAAATCCCTAAAAGCCTTTATATAGTCATTACAAGAAAACCCTAAAAATAGAAAACCTGAAACTTACTAAAAATAGAAAAAAACGAATTTTACTAAAAAATAGTAAAATTCGAGAAAGACTCACATTCCTAAAATATAGCCAAAAATAAGAATTTTCTCAAAAGAATGACTCTAAACAGACTTTCCTTGACTTTAAACGGAAACAGTCAATTCTTTCTTAAAATAGCAAATTGGCATATTTAAAGGTCTAAACGACAGAATTTGGCTAAAATCCCGAGACCTCATGGCAATAGCCATGAGTCCGACTTTTTGTGCTGTTTCCAATCAAACTATCAATTTTTAGCCAATTCTGACAACGTGACTAAAAATTACCAAAATACCCCAGGTTTGGAAAAAAATGTTTAATGACCACAGAAGTCTCAAAACTCATCCTACATCATTAATTCTCTAATTGTGAAATATAATATAAAAATAACTTTTTATCTTAAGGGTTCAAGTTCAGATCCACCGTGTGATTTCTTTCAATGGTGTCGTCTTTTGCTGACCAGTATTGATATTAATTTCAGAGATGGAAGTACAAGTCCAATTAAGGCAAATAATATCGGGAGCATGTGTCAAGATATGCACATGGCAGCATCAATGGAAGACGTTAGCTCATAATTGAATGAGGTTGATGAGTTGGTGCGTGGTCTGAAGGTTCTCAAGACAGAAATGTCAGGTCTCCACAAACAAATAGGCGATCGACTAAAATTACTTATGATCATATCAATTATACTACTTGTAGATTTTGTTATTTTGAAACTTATCTAGTTTGAAAAAGAAGCTTTTGAAATGATTAATACATTTTTTTATGATTTTTATTGGGAAGTTATGTTGCTTGAGTAGAAACTTCTACTTAATTTGGTGACAAAATCCTTGGTTGTAAGGATTTTATTTACTTTAGGTGTTACTGTCTTAATTTGGAGGGATTATGGGGTTGGTGGAGTTATCAAACTGTCCATGCAAATCAATGCAAGTGGACAGTTTTGTGGTGTTGTAGAGATGGTTGGCCTTGTTGACATTGATAAGAACATGGATTTTAGGAAGCAAGATAAACGGAGTGGTTGTTTACTCACATGACCATTCTATTTATCCCTGGATGATCCCACTACCTTCTAAGCTCTGAATGCAATTAGTTCTAATCTGAGGGATTTTATATTGTTAGCTTGTTCTACAAGACTAGCATTGTAACTTTTTTCTTGGTTGCCTTTTAATATCAAGTGGTTTCTTTGACTATACATTCCTATCACACAGTTCTTCTATGTTCAAGAGAGCTCGTATCGTTGGTGTAACACACGTGTGGATATGGTATTTGCAGAAATAGGTGACAGCTAGTGCATGTTATATGAAATTATGCATAATTTCTAATATTTGGACCATGGCCTTGCAGACATGTATCCAGTTTCTTCCCATTTTTGGATATTAAAAGATTTGATATTAGTGAACGAGGTCAAGCAAAATTCATTTTCTCACATCCTGTATTCCTGTGATATTTTTAGAAGACGGTATGTGTTTTTTCAATTGTTAATTAAATTTTCACTTGCTCGCTTTTTCTGAATTTGATATTGGAGGGATTATGGGGTTGGTGGTTTGGTGCAACTGGCCTTTTAGAGACAAAACGTCAGTCAGTTGCCCCTGGTTTTGCATCAGAACTTAGACCGGTCATTTGAGTATAAAATCTAAGATTTTAGGGAAAGCAAAGATTCCATAAATCATATTCATCACATCAACATTCACATTACCTCTTTTCAACCTAAAATAAAATCTCTCAAAATATAAAAATAGAGTAAATAATTAAATATATTTGAATCTCTTTGAACAATGTACATTTCAAATTTGTCACTTAGATAAATTTCCATGGTTATCCTGCCAAAAACTCCGTTGTGATTGTTGAAGACTCACTAAAACCTGAAGCCTATAGAACATATACAAAAGGCAAAATAAACTTTAGTTGTTATAACAAACCATCCATCAATGTTGTATAAGTAACTATATTTGGATTTATTTGTGAAACCCCAGTTCCAATACCCTTAGCACTCTCTAATTAGTGAATGTGTTGTGTAGGTGAAATTGGAGAAGCCCAAGCTTGAAGCCAGTCAAGTGGCTAAGCTTCGGCTCGTCAGTAGCCTATGAAGGTGAGCAACCTCTAGTTGTTAAATAAGATTTGATATTAAGTGAGAAAAATGGCTAAGTGTTAGTATTGTGTGCAATAGGTAGAGTGGCAAAACTATAAAATATTGTGTCTTGTGGAGAAATTTTGTTTAAGTGGGAAAAAGCCCTCAAGAGCCCCATTCGTATGAGCTAAAACCTAACTCCCTTTTCCTTTTTCACTTTCTTCTCCTCTTTCACTTTCTACTCTCATTCTCACTCTCATTTCTTTTTCTCCTTGATTTCTTCTCCTCATTCTCTCCCCTTCATGACATTCCCCTTGAATAGAACCCATTGTTAGCAAGAAAAGAAGGAAGCACAAAGAAGGATTTTCGTTTGAAGGCTTGGAAGTTTGGAGGTTTGTGAAGAGCAACCAAAGGTGCTGTTCGTGGGTTGCAAAAGAAGCTAGGAAACTTGCTTGGTTGATTGCAAGAGGTAAGCAACACCACCTTTACCTATATTTAAATTTTCGGCCATTTTTGTAGGTAAATGTGGAAGTTAGGTTTTGTGATGTGAAAATGAGTATTAGGACAAATAGGAAAGATTTCTTTTAGGGGTTTTGTATGGAATAGATAACCACACATGTTAGGAACAATTTAGAGCCCAAAAACACAAAAAATGAGTGAGATTTGAGAAAACCTAGAAAACCCAAAAGTTTGGATTTCGCGAACTGTCGAGAAGCCCAGTCGCTTGAACCACCGCTCGAGCGCGGTATTGGGCGCCCTTTTAGGAAATAGTTTAAGGCACGGCCGCTCGCTGATCACTCGAGCGACTGATCAAGCGACCTGCCTGAAACAGAGAACCCGAGAGCTATTTTCCAACCGCTCGTAGCAAGCTCGAGCGCCCCTTCGAACGCCCTGTCCAGGTTTTCCAAAAATGTGATTTTTAGCCCAGATCAAACTAACAATTGTTTTTATTCAAATCCAATCTATGTATAAGTGATAATTGGCTGTCTAGGAAGTGTTCCAACTGGAAGTATCTCAAAATTCCAAATAACAAGGATTTTGGGTACGTTTTACCAAAGAAGGTCTTACAGAGAGTTTATGTTCCAGATTCCTATAGAAGTAGGATAATTTGATTCCGTCACTTCAAACACCTTTCAAATAACCCTTGGAAGTAAAAATCAAGAACCAAAATCAAGTTGTACGTGATTCCAAAGATTTGAGGCATAAGTTGCCTAAGTGAGCCATGAAATGTAGAATTTCCGGGAAAGTTAGACTTTTACAAGTAAGCTTCATCGTGAGTACACCACATATGATATGAAGGGCTCCAGCCCGGTGTATTGCATGTAGTATGAAGGGCATTGGCCTGTATTGAATGGCATGATATTAAGGGCATTGGCCCATTACTTGTAATATTAGATGAAAGGGCAGTGGCACATGGATATTGACACAATGAATGAAAGGGCAGTGGCCCAATGAAATTGATATATATTGAAAAGAGGGCTTAGCCCAAGATTGACTTGAGTAAGGCCATGGGCTACCCTTGAGCACTTTCCTTGCAAATGTGCATGTCGTATTGTTATGAGTAACTGAATAGTAAGTCTTGGTGGGTAGTGTGTGTGGTTCATCTCAGTTAGGGTAATGGACCATTGTTCATCCTAACTTGGAGATAGAGAACTAACATCCTCCACTCAAGCTTGGATATTTAAAGTGTTATTATTACTGTTCTCTATTGTTATACTTGTTGTGAATTTGATGAATTGACACATCAGCATAATGAACCCTTAAGATATGGATTCATAGACTTAACTAGGATTGTTTGTATATATATGCCATGGCCAAGTTACTGTTTTGTTCTCTATTGTTGTATCATCCCGACACCAGTAACATCAGTGGCCGATGCCCATTTGCCACGGGTAATCGGCAATGGATGCCTGTAAGTCAAGGGTAATTGGCGTATGGATGCCTACGTTAAGGGTAATCGGCGTAGATGCCTAGCCACCATGTGTAATCGGTGAAGTTAGATGGGGCCATGCGTATTATATATAACATCCTAGATAACCAAGTTATTGAGATTGAATGAGGATTGTTATTAAATGGATTACTTGTACACAGACGCATAAGCATGCACCAACTTGTATGGCACTGAATTGTGATATCTTATTTATGATTTCAAATAACCGCATGTCATGATTTAACCGATTGATATATGCCTAAACTATGTTTTCCAGTGCATGCATGTATTGCTTACTGAGACATCCGTCTCACAGTTGTTTTACATCTTATTTTTCAGATCCATCGTTGTCCAGTGTGAAGGACCGGGCTGGGGATAGAGGCAAGGAAAATGCCATTGGGTATAGAGAGGAAAATTACTATAGGCCTTAGGTTTTATTTCTGTTATACATGTATAGTTTCTTTTTGGACTGTAACCCTTACAGTTGAGAGGAGTGATTAGTCACCCAAATCTTATAATTATTTTTGAAGTCCTTGGGACTTATTACATTTCAAATATATATATATATATATATATATATATATATATATGAACACACTTTTGATATGCACAAGTATGAATTGTTTATCACTTGCACTTGTTAGGAAAAAGTTTTAAATTTTCCACATTTCTTTAGGTCGAAAGACCAACCCATCACGGCCTGAAACAAGGGGATGCCTTGGAGGGGCGTACTTGGTTCTGGGGCATGACATTATTCCACAAGGTCCGATTCTCATTCTACCACAGCATCATCATGTAATCAGTGACTACACTAAGCAATAAAAGAGTCTTCTTGATAAAGAAGCAACTGAGCATAAAATACCAAAAAAATTCATTACATGGAAGCTCCAGAGTTTCACCATTAAGTAAGTTGATCAAATAGAAAAGCAAACATAATTGAAAGAAAACAAATGTTAAGAAGACAATATGCACTTCCATTCAAACATAGGATCTCTTATAAGTGGCGGACATGGCTTGGAAACACATTTGGGCAACATGCACATTCTTTTCCTTCTACAACCAGTGGGCAATAATAAAGCTATTTTCTTCACAAAACAAGGTTTTAATAGATCTCTTGATATTCTGATTTTCCAAATTTTTTTGTCTAACTGAAGGGCCTGTGCTTTTCAATAAACATAAAGGAAAAAGAAGCTACAAATCTTGGTTTTGGGCAAATTTTATATGGCCATCCATTGTGGCTTTAGGGGATGAAATTTTGCCAAAATTTTTTTCTAAGGAACTATATGGGGAAAATTTATTTTTTTATGGATAATCAGGGGAATATATTAGAAATAAAAGGTGAGTACGGAAGCATCCATGAGAAATAGATGTGCTTACCAAGATAGAAGGTGGAAATACTGAGAGACAAACCTAATATAAAATAACGAACAACAACTATAGAAAAAACAGCTTAATCAGAAAATGCCACAACACTCCAATTTCTAATTATTTCAGTAAAGTAGAATGATCTGAGTTCCTTTCTTATGCACACCCATGATGATGCCAATAACAAGGTGTCCTCAATAATCTTCTGCCTTAGGATGGGCTTTTCATAAAACATCAAACTATTCCGAGCTCTCCAAATCACCCAAACAGTCACAAAAAATGCTGCAGAGTACATCAATTTGTCAACTTTCTTGAAGAACAAAAATCTCATTGCTAAAACACATGCTTTAAGCTCTTAGGGAGAACAATTGAAAATAGGATCATGAGGGGTTTCATGGACTTTAAGAAAACAAAGAAAAACTAATAAAATATAATTGAGAATTTATCAATTTCGGTGAAATTTGATCATAGTATGTCTGTTGCACTAAATCCTAGAGATCCCTAACCATCATACAAATTCCTCTGATGCTTCAAGAAAACGGATGCAAACAAGTGATGCCCAACAAATTAAAGGAGTGCCAAAAATAAGCTCTTACCTTCACATTGCTATCAATATCACATGTGCCATGAATATTTGCAAAGAACTCATCCAAAGAACAAATCTGGAAATAATATTCAAAAAAAATTTTTTAACAATGATTTGTACCAGTAATTCAGACAATACATTTAACAACAGCTTGGGGCTATTTACAAGGGATTCTTAAATTTGAAAGTCATTAATTGAATGGGATTCAGAGGAACTACCATCTGCCAAGCTACAAAATGTCCATAAGTTTCCTACAGCATGAGCAAGCATGCATTATATAGCTGCAAGAATAAAACAAATAAACAACATTATTATTGTGTAACCTGGTCTCCAAGGTGTTGCAAACAGGAAACATATTAGATAAAAACTCAAACCCAGACATCTATACATGGATAATAGTCATTTTGTATTTAACGCATTTGATGGCCCACTACAATTAAATAAGAAAGGCTACATAATGGGAATTATATTAGGTAACATGAACTTATAGTAAAAAAATAAAAAATAACTAATTTTCTTACCCGTAGCATTTGGGTAAAGCCATAATTGTTCTGTCCTTAGCTAAGATTCCATATAGCATGCTAACTTACACTACAATTGGCTTGACTAACGCTACTTTGGAACCTTTCATTGGAGCCTATTGATTCCTATATATTTTTAATAAAATTTATAATAAGTGCAATTAAGAAAATATTATGCCAATACTTGTGCAATAAAAAAATAGCAACTTTAATTGTACCTAGATAGAGGGGATTATTGGAGTTAATTGACTAAGTAGCATCATAAATGCATCGCTACTAGAGGGTATTGGTGGAGCAGGAGTACAAGTGATAGTTGTTTCATCCCTTACTTGGTCTTGTTTGTTCAGCTCTTCAGCATTGTGATTCAAGATCAATAGTAAAATTGTAAGTTTGATCATGCTTTGCAACCTTTTTTACTTTTTGGACAAACACTTTATACAATTCTTTATACCTTCTCTTCATGACTGCTTAAGGACCATTCTCTATAATGGGCCTTGTTTGTCTCTAGGCGATACCACTTTCTTGCCATTTTTGGTCCATCTTTTCAAGATATATGCATCTGGTATTCTTTTAATTCTATTTGAGTGCAGAATGCGCAATGAGTAACAACAAAGAATCCCAGCATATTCAAACTTTCTACAACTGCAAGTGACTATAATATTGGAATGGTCAAAAGTAAGAGTATGCTCACGACGCGATTGTCTCGAATCATGTACTACTGTGTACTTTGTCATAGATCCATTTGTACCACATTCCGAATAATCACAATTAAGAATGTTTGACACTTCTTTTTGAACCAATTTCAAAATTTCTTCTATGTAAATTGTCTTTACACTTTCCAAGATCACATTTTTCTCAAGCAATGCCAAAATCCTGCTCATCATCTTGTAGTCTACTTTTAATTCACTATACCTTCAGTAATGCCCCGGTTTCGGGTCCAATTTCCAAAGCCCGAGGTGTTATGGTAAGTAAGAAAAACAACTAAATCCCAAATAATTTAAAACTTTTTCTTTCTTTAATCAGAGTAAATGCAGAAACTTGAATTCAAATTCTCTTTATTAATCAACGATTATGATATACAAGGATTTCAATACAACTATAAAACTACCCAGCTACAACTAGCCCAAAATTTGACGTCCTCGCCAAGAGTACCTGAAAATGGGGAGAAACCGCAGTGAGAATAAATCTCAACAAATAGCAGATGCATGAAATAAAATAGTCCATAATGTTTAACAAAAATAGTCATGAGGTGATCGATAAAACCAAAACCACGATAATACGATGATATAACAATTACCAATCCAAATCAACCATGTGTGACATAATAGGTGTAAGATCCTGGATTTTTTAGGAATTTTAATTAAGATTAAATGGAGATTAAAGGATTTAATGAGGGTAAATAAATAAAAATTTAAAAGACTTAATTAGGTTGGGTTGGTTCAATTGGATCGGTTCATTTAAAAGTATTATATAAATTGAAGGGGTTTATTTAAGTTGGTGGTTTAAAGGGTTTGATTGGTTTAGGGGTTCAATGGGGGTTTGGTTTAGTTAATTGAATTGGTTCAATGGTTTAAACAAAAAGAAAGAAAAAAAAAAAAAGAAAACTTAAGCAATGGACGATTTGTGCATTTGGGGGTTTTTATTTTTGTGCTTAGGTCGTCAAGGGTTTGAGGAGAAGAACAAAAACGCAGACAGGAGAAGGGATCGTTGAGAAGAAGAAGAAGAAGAAAAGAAGAATAGGGAAAGGGGGTGTCTTGCTGTTGGGAGTTAACAACAAAAAGGAGAAAAACGAGTAGAGGGGGAGAAAAGAGAAGAAGAGAAAGAAGAGGAGAAGAAGAGGAGGAAGAGAAGAAAAGAAAGAGGGAAGAAGAGAAGAGGGCTAGGCGTTTGGAGTGTGGCGATTGGAGTGTGGATTTTCGCACAACAGGTAAGTAGCAGTTTTCTCACTCGATCTACTCTTGTTTTGGTTTTTCTTTTATTTCTGATTCTGTCTGTCGATTGATTACTGTTGGGTTTTAATCGATTAATCAATTCCTGTTGAACGACTCCTATTGATTACTGTTTTGATTTCTGTTTGTTATTTCTCTATTGCGAACGAAAAATTCTCCCGTCGGAGGTTACCAATCAAGGTTTATTTTAGTTGATAATAGTATCTAATCAGATTTTACCAGAACGCAACCTGATAGCATGCTTTAAATCTTTTTTTTAGGATTTACAATTTTCTTAAGGCTAGTGTTCACTTTAGGTTCCGTTAGAAACATCCAATTTAGGTTCTGATTTGGGGTTCTGATTTGAGGATCTGTTAGAAACATCCAAGTTAGGTTCTAATTTGGGGTTCCGTTGGAGACATATGATTAGGATTTGGGGTTTCCATTGGAGACAGATGATTAGGATTTGGGGTTCTGTTGGAGACAACTGATTAGGTTCTAATTTGGGGTTCTGTTGGAGACAGATGATTAGGTTCTGTTGGAGATAGCTAATTAGATTCTGATTTGGGTCCTGTTCTGTTCACTCACTGTGTTGGTGATTTCTCCATCTAGTGTAGCTAAGTACATGATGGGATAGACTGTATAATGGTTAGTGTGTACAGTAACTTGGGTCCCATGAGCAGACAAAGCCTTGGTATCTTGTGGGAGGAATTGGAAGAGGTGCAACAGTGAATTCCGTGGTGTTTCGATCAATGTCTATTAGTTTCTAATTTGAACTTATATATGTATCTCTTTGAGGAGCTTTTGATCATATAAATAGAAATGGTTTAGTGGACATTCCTCTGTATGGTGATAGTTTTATATGGTTTTAACAACTGTGATAGTCTGAAAGCATTGTAACTGGATTATTCTCGATATATTCTTCTTGCAGGATGTGTTATCTAAGGTGTAAATCAGTGCTCTTTGGTGGATACTATTTGGTTGTATCCTGGTCTTGTTGAACGGTTACAATGAGTGCAAGAGGACATCCCTATTTATGTTAGAAAAGTATAACTGGATGATTGTTATATTGTGTTTAAGCTGTGGAAATTGTAGTCATGTTTTCACTTGGTGGGTATCTTGAGTTCTCTGTTTTGCAATCAATTTAATGCCATTAGAGAGGACATTTAAATAAGCTCTTGTTGGAGAGAAGTTTGTGCATATTGAGACGTCGGAATTTCCATTTGCACAACCTAGTGGGAAATTATTGGTTTTGTTGAGGAAAAACTGAGTTGGTGCATAGCAACAATTGGAAGGTTGTTCTAGGAGCCCTTTGTTAGGCTGTCTTAAGCCTGTGTAATGATTTTGGTGGCTTGCGAAGGCTAGGAATATTCGTATAAAAATTTATATTAGCATTCTAAAATTTAGTTTAGGGTATTTGTAGTTGAATGGAATTGGTTTGGGACCAATCGGAACTCATGGTATTGCAAGAAAAATCCGGAAAAATGGACGATTTCCGTCTATTAGAATTCGCGGCTGTTTTAAACCACCTGTAATAAAATGGCCGTAAGTTCCTGTAGGAAACTCCGAATGGCGTACCGTTTGTTGCATTAGAAACTAGACTCATAGGGCTTTCCGATGATGTATAGCACGTATACAAATTCCTTATAGACTAAATCAGGTGAAATATTCAATTAACTAATTAAACTCAGTTCTGCTGAGTAAACAGCAACTGCAAACCAACCGTGGATAATTTGTATCAGTATTATCCGAATATGAAATTGATCTATTTCTAAATTGTGTTCGAAGGTGGTTTATAAAAGGAATTGAGATTGTAACTGGAAATTGAAGCTGAGGTTTCTTGTTCGTTGAGAAAGGCAATGAGCCTATGGCATCCTGAAAGGCAGAATGGCCTAGGGATTTAAGGGCAGGTGAACAGCAAGGTTCACTTGGATTGAGTTTTACTTGAGCAGTTGATTCTTACAGGTTTTGTTAGTCAAATATTTGCATGGTTAATTATTATACGAGTCTAGGCCGCATAGAGAGTCGTGGATCCACAGTCCGTCTAGCTTGTGTGTTAGTGATGGCTTGTAGAGTTAACACCCAGGGCCATATGCGCTACCACCGTGTGGGATCGGTGAGGCTCTCTTGTGGGATGGAGGGCTGCGGCAACCCGTCCGCCGTGTGGGATCGGCGGGGTTTGTGTACAAGTGAGTATGCGTGTGTATGTGTGTGTGGGTGCGTGTGTGGGTTGTTTCCTCGCCAGCCCATGCGTGGGTTCTCCACTCCGGGCGAGGACCCTGATCAAGCTCGAATCGTGAGTCGTGAGGTGGCAAACCGGCTGAGGGGTGGCTGTCTCGATTTATAGAATCACTAATCCATGAGTTTTGTATATATACTTTATGCTGACATTGTAGTTTGGTTTACTCTGTTTTTATCTGTTCATTACTAGTATTGTGTAAATGATAATGAACTGCTTATTCGCATGATTGGATAGAGATTTATCGTATGATATGTTAGCATGTTATTTCATTAGCTTAAAGTTGCATAAATAGTTTTTATATCATGCATGTGCTACTTACTGGGACATTAGTCTCACCCGCGTTTTGGATTTATCGGTTTTGTTTTAGATTCTGCTGGTGAGCCGCATACTGGGGCAGAGTATCAAGGGGGATCTGGAGTATCTGCAGAAGGATCACTACCCCGGCTAGATCTATAGAAGGAAAAATATTTATTTGTGGATAGTTGTAAAATTGTTTTGAATATTGTATGTTGTAATTGATGAGAGAGAGAGAGTGTGTGTGAAGCTTAGTAAATCTTATTCATAGATCTGTACAGTTGGATGAGTTAGTTCTTTTGAATGAATATATAAACTGTGTTTATCAGGTGATTGTTTGTGGTTTGAGGGCTTAGCCCATACTCGTATGTACAGGCGTTATATAGCCGTTTTTCCGAAAATTCTAAGATTATATTAACTTAGGTTTACATTTGTCTTGATTTGAGAGTTGTGTTAATATAATGTATTTTTGTATTCAGTTTAGTGGTGTAGTTGTTTTTGGTGTGGTCGAATGTGGTTCTTTTCATGTTCTCTTTCATTCTGATATATCGATCTTGGTTGAAAAAGATAACCCTTGGAGATGAGTTACGGTTATGCTACATAATTCGGATCCAGGGCGTTACAATAGGACTCATGGTCTGAAACCCCTTAATAAGATATTCCTGCCCCCATATTTCGCCACATCATAACTTACATGATAAATGGAGCCCACACCAGCAGTCACTACCATCTCCTCCGTCAACCATCAAAGCAAACGACCCACGAATGGGTTGGCAAGTACAATCCTCAGTCCAAAATAATACCACTTCCGCGGAGGTCATACCAATCCGATCAAAGACTAATGGACCCACGACAACATGTCTAATACCAGTGCATGTGCAAGTCACAAGTGATCCTCAAGCACAGCCAAATCATACCTCCAACGTGCAAGTCACAAGTAACCTACCCACATGACCAATATAAAGCTCGTGAAAGTCGATGTCTCATTGAAGCATGCAGTGGTAACTTGAATAACAAATAAAACCGTTGCTGATCGACAAGCTCGACTAAGACCAGGCCACATCTGCAGCGGTCGAGGATTGCTGCCAACGTCTCCCGCACCTTGCAAGTATGACGGAATGCATACTGGGGAGTTCAGAACAAGAATAACTAACCAGCCAATTCCCTTTCACTTCCTAGCTAAGCTATGGATCCATACTAAGCATTACCCACTAGACACAACTCACATTCACAACATTGAATAACTCAAAAATGCAATATTCAGTGTTAAACCTCGTACAAATACTCACAACAAGTCCCAATTGATGTATCCAATAGTAATTTCCAAAACCATGGTGTTGAACCAAGAGATATTCTTAGTAACCAATAAACAGCTCTTAAACAGAGTTCCAGGTCATTTGATAAGAAAAGTACGAAATCATACACAAATTCTTAATAACAAGGTTCATATTTGAGTTGTGTTTAGTGTGGGCATACTTAGTTTATCTTTCTATATCATTATTCATGTCAATATTTATTTCCTACAGTATTACCCCATATCCTACACTTTAGTTCATCCTAAAATCCTTATTTTAGAATCCTTATTTACCAATTAGTACCCTAAATCTCCAAACCTTATGGTTTATGTTATTGGTTCTTTCCTGGAGTAGGTCTATTATGACTTGTTAGACAAGGTTTCATCCCTAGATTCCTAATGAAAGTTATCTAAGTATATAGAATCCACCAAAACTAGACTACTTTGATTTTAAGGCATTCATTGTCCCAAATAATTATTCTTTCATCCACATTTTATTCCGTCACTTCCTACATCTCACATGACCCTAATTACAGGTGTTACAATCTTAAAATTCCAAGAAAAATCATTAAAAATTAAATCTTGGCACAAATCCCAAGTTTCTAAATTCTGACAGATGGTCGCTCGAAAGGGCACTCAGGTGTAGCACCCCGAAACCAAGTCCACCCGGGTAGGGTTTCTACTGGGTCCCGAGCGCTAATTTAGGGCCCAAAGTGTGGTGAAATATCATAAGAACTAACCCAGACAAATAGAATCTAATCCTAAAATTTTCAGAAAAAACAGCTATATAACGCCTGTAAATACAAGGCTGGCTAAGCCCCCAATACCTGATAATTACCTGAGAATCACAAACATGTATATAAACAATATACATCCATTCCAACACTAAACCATCAACATTAACTACAACTAACAAAACAACTATCCCTCGATCCCTCACTCTCAATATATACAATGTACAATATCCAAAACAAATTTTACAACTATCCACAAGAAAACATTGCCTTTTCTATCTCTAGCCGATGTAGACACCCCAAAATTGCACGATTTTTGATAAATCTTGAAGGAGAGAAATATCTTATTGGAATTTTCAATTGGGTTTGAGATCCTTAACCCATTTGAATCTAAAACCGTAAAGGAAAAGGCCTGAATTCAATCTTTTGTGCAAAGTCAAACTTTTTCCAGGTGAATTTTGTTGACTTTTGACCCCAAAAAAGAAATATTTTTTAAAGCAAGATTTCAAGATAAATTTTCCCGGTAATCAGGTTTTTAGCCATGTTATTGCATAAAAGAATTTTTTGAGATTTTAAATCTTGACGAATACCTTGGTTTTAACATGTTGAATCTTTTTACCGGACCTAAAATGATATTACATGTAAATGGAGATTAAAAAATAAAATGACATTTACTTAAATGATATTACACGTAAATAAGTATTGCCTGTGTTAAAATTCGGATAAAAGCTTCTTTTTTTTGTATCCGACAGATAATGTCGAATACAAAACATCTTTATTGTATCCGACAGATAATGTCGGATACAAAAGATCTTTATTGTATCCAATAGATAATGTTGGATACAAAGAGAATTGCTTGTATCCGATCTGAGTTGTCGGATACAAGGCTTTTGCTCAAAATTAGGGTTTTCCGAGAGTTTTCACTTTTTACCATCATATCCTTCATTTAAGGAGTGGAAATCTCAGAAATAGCCTTAGGGTTTAGGTTGGTGGACTCTAGACATCATTTTGTGTCTACCATCATGCAAACCCTAACCCTTGCCTTTGCCTATAAATAGAAGACTCCTCCTCAAGCAAATGGCCAAGAAGTTGGAGATTGAAGAGCTCCGAATGAAGAAGGGAACCGCTGCAGCACTGCTTCCAGAACCCAGGTAAGCCTAAAACCTTCTTTACTTTTCTGTCTTACATTCTAGGTTTAGTTCTTTTCTTCTACCTTTCTGTAGAATAAGGTCTATTCTGTGTGTATGCAAACCCTTCCTCTACTCAAAGTACCTTAAGATTCCCCCTAACCGTAAAACGTGAAGGCGGGATCTAGGGGAAACGAGACTGAGGATTGATCCTTAGTATTAGAACTTTTTGAAAAGCCTTTTGAATCCATGAAAACCATTTCATATTCAAAGTACCCCAAGATTATCTCGAAGAACCGTTAAACGGGGAGAGAGAACTAAGGGAAACGAGAATGGAACGGAACCCTAGGTTGTTTTAGAACCCCATTTGATTGAGATGAATGCATGCTATATGTTCTTATATTATTGAAGAGTGGATTTTTACACATGCACATATTGCACTTGTTTTGTCGGATTTGGCTTGTATTTTGGATCTATTGCCGTCATTGTGGTAGATCTAAAATAAATAGCCCCAAGCAATTCTGAGATGTTCATCATCGATTTCAATCAAGTTTATTTCAAATCTTGAAGACCTCTAGGTCTAACCTCTCGGTTTTGGGCATTTTTGCTCACTTTTGGGATTTTGGCATATTCTTTCCAATCGGAGAGAATGGTGAACCAAACTTGTTCCCTACTTCTTCCTAGAGGTTCTTCAACTTTTCTTAAATGATTTTGATTCATATTGCACGGATCACACACACCTTATCACTATTTTGAATTGATTTTACTTAAAAAGTGGAAAAACGGGACAGCAGCTGTACCCCAACTTCGGACACTCATAACTTCATCATCCGGATGAATTTTGGAGTGATTCTAGAGCCATGGGAAAGGTGAGGCTGTTTTGTTTATGCCTGCAAAATTTCATTAATTTTATGGAGTGGATTTTTGACACCTCTCAGTAGAAGTTGATAGGTCAGTTCAGGCCAGATTGCTGAACCCGTCACTTTGACTGAGCGCCATGTGTTCGTTTTAAGTCCAATTCGAGTGATTCTTATTTCTGAGTTTTCCTTTGGAAGTTTAATTTCAAATCCAGTTGGTTTCATAATTGTTTGACTCCATTTGTGTCGTGGGTAACAGATTTACTCAGAACTGCTCAACAGCACATTGCTGGGTAAATCTGTGATCTTTGGGGCCTGTTCGGGAGGCCACCCAAGGGACATCCGGATGAATTTTTGTATGAGGCTTGTTTCGTTTGAAAGATGGCCCTACATACTTAATTCATGCCAAATTTCACAGATTTATATGGAGCCAATGTTTCTAAATGAATTTCCAAAGTTGCCCACTTGTTACTTTTACTGATTTAAGCCATTTGGGATATTTGTTCATGCTTTTTCTTTACTTTTGAATGCTTGCTATTTTGCCTACTTTACTTGTGTATGTTGAATCTCAAATCTGATTTGTATGATTAGAAAATTCACATGGATAAAAGCATGGGTATGTTGCTTGATTTTGTCTAAAAATGTGTTTAAGGGAAAACCCATCTTGTAATATGACTTTCCTATATTATGTGATAGCATGTGTTATTTTGGGGTTTCAATGCCATGAGTTGAACATAAAAATTTTTTTTGAAATCTGGAAATTTAGTGTAAATTTTTGGGTATTCAAGCATGATTCCCATGAACAATGCTTTCTTGTGCTTAAATGTTTTTTTTATGGCATACCTTTGATTAGGGGTATGGGATGACATGATTTGAGCATGAAAAACAATGGGCAGAAATTCTGAAATTCAGCGGGTATTTAGAGGGTTTTCAAGCATGTCTCCCCTAATTAAAATACCTCATGTACCATATTGCTAGTTGCTGGATTTTTAGGCTTCAATTTGGGGCATAAATGATGAACTTTGAGCATAAAAATGAGAACCCTGAAACCCAGAATTCAGTAGAGGTTTTGAGGGGTTTTTCAAGCATGTTTCCCCGGTTAAATACTTCTTGTATAATATGTCTAGTTGCTGTATTTTTTGGCTTCAATTTGCGTGTGAATAAGCACCTTGAGCATGAACAAAAAGCATGAAATCTGGAAATTTATGGGATGTTTTGAGTTTTACAAGCATGCTTTTCATGATCTAATGGTTGTTTGTGCAATATGATACCATGTTTGTATGCTATTTTTGGGTATGTAATAATTGTGTACATATTTAGTTGCTTTGGCTACCATGCTTGTTTGTGTTTGCTTTCATTATAATGTCATATTGCCTTGGCTTGAAATTGTATGCATGGCTACGAAAAAGAGTGGCAAGGGGCTGGGGCGTTGTGAATGTACCTCAAAATTCAAAATGCACTTGAGCACTATAAACACTTTGCATAGCCTATCCATTACCTATAGGAAGTTGAACCCAAATGTGTGTAGCTTGGCGCACCGAGGTCGATACTTCAGAAAGCGAAAGTGAAAACATTTACCTTAGAATTTGAGTCAATGATGTGATGACAATGGGATCTGTGATTCGATTCCGGGCATCACTAGACTTGAGTTCTAAGTTGTCAATTAAGTCAAAACCCAAAAACCATACGCTTGAAGGTGGAGAAACACGTTTTCAGCTAAAAGTACACAATTACGTTTGGGGAATTAGGTGTAAATGTGGGAAGGCCGTTTGCATGTTTCACAGGCCAAGGTACAATATGAATACCATATTGAAGGTAACACAAGGTGGCAAGGTAAAGCCATGTTTTCTTTTTATTATCTTCATGAAAATTAAAAGCCATGGTGTCCACATGGATGGGATGAAATTTTTCCCAAAAATATTTGTAGCTAAGGTTGGTGTAACCCATAAGAAGAGTCTCTAACTCTGCTTAGAAGTCATCCTACCCAAAGTCCATGCAAGAGGCAACCCAGTATACAAAATCCAAGAATTGGTGTATAACTTTGGAGGGTACAAGTACCCTCATGAATTTGTGAATTTTGCAAGTATGATGTCAAAGCCCAATTTGGGGCTGAATTTGAAGGCCAAGTCAAGGTGAACATCAAGTGGGAATGAAAATAACATGATCTAGTGAAAAAATGAGTCAAAAAGGGCCATTTCCGCATTAACCGACAACTCAGGTCAGTTAAACGGAGTTTTCTTCTTATCCGACATATTGTGTCAGTTACAAAAGGTTATGCATGTATCCGATCACTTATATTGGATACAATAAGGCATAGCCTTAGCCGACCTATCATGTCGGATACAGCCCGAAAATTGGTAAATTGATTTTTCAGCCCAATTCTTTTGAGAATAAAATGCCTAAAACATTGTGAATAATCTTTAGGCACCCCAAAGAGAATATGAAAATGTTTCAAAAAAAAAAACAACAACAAAAAAACAAAAAAAAAAAAAAAAGAAAACAAAAAAGTTTTTTTAGCCTAATTTTGAAACCCAAATATACCATTTCCACAAGCTTAAAGAAGATACATAAAAAGGGAACCAAGGTGTCATATTTCTTGATACAACTCACCTCAAACATGTTTCAATCAAACTTTTGAACTTAAAACTGAGAAAATTCAGCAAATAAAAAGAAAAAAACAATCCTTTGGTTGGTTATTTTTTCCAATCAACTCAAAAATTTGTGGGACACTTGGAAGCCCTAGAATATTCCAAGAAACCTTTGTTTGGTCACAAGAATCAATCAAAATCAAAAATTTATGGGACATTTGGAAGCCCCAGAATATTCCAAGAAACCTTTGTTTGATCACGAGAATCAATCAAAATCAAAATTTTATGGGACATTTGGAAGCCCCAGAATATTCCAAAAACCTTTGTTTGGTCACAAGAACCAATCAAATAAAACATTTGTAGGACATTTGGAAGCCCTAGAATATTCCAAGAAAAAAAACCTTTGGTTGGTTATTTTTTCCAATCAAATCAAAAATTTATGGGACACTTGGAAGCCCTAGAATATTCCAAAAAAAAACCTTTGGTTGGTTATTTTTTCCAATCAAATCAAAAAATTTGTGGGACACTTGGAAGCCCTAGAATATTCCAAAAAAAAAAACACCTTTGGTTGGTTATTTTTTCCAATCAAATCAAAACATTTGTGGGACACTTGGAAACCCTAGAATATTCCAAAAAACCTTTAGTTGGTTATTTTTTCCAAACAAATCAAAACATTTGTGGGACACTTGGAAGCCCTAGAATATTCAAAAAAAAAAAAAAAACCTTTGGTTGGTTATTTTTTCAAATCAAATCAAAACATTTGTGGGATACTTAGAAGCCCTAGAATACTCCAAAAAACCTTTGGTTGGTCTTTTTCGCACCAATCAATTGAATTCTGTGGGCCATTTGAAAGCCTCTGAATTTCAAACATCAACCTATTTTGGGCCGTCTATAAACCTCTGAGTTATAGACACATATCCTTTGGGCCGTCTAAAAGCCTCTGAATTTTAGACAACCTTTTTGGGCCATTTGAAAGCCTCTGAATTTCAAACATCAACCTATTTTGGGCCGTCTATAAGCCTCTGAATTATAGACACATATCCTTTGGGCCGTCGAAAAGCCTCTGAATTTTAGACACAACCTTTTTGGGCCATTTGAAAGCCTCTAAATTTCAAACATCAACCTATTTTGGGCCGTCTATAAGCCTCTGAATTATAGACACGTATCCTTTGGGCCGTCGAAAAGCCTCTGAATTTTAGACACAACCTTTTTGGGCCATTTGAAAGCCTCTGAATTTCAAACATCAACCTATTTTGGGCCGTCTATAAGCCTCTGAATTATAGACACATATCCTTTGGGCCGTCTAAAAGCCTCTGAATTTTAGACACAACCTTTTTGGCCTATTTAAAAGCCTCTGAATTTCAAACATCAACCTATTTTGGGCCGTCTATAAGCCGCTGAATTATAAACACATATCCTTTGGGCCGTCTAAAAGCCTTTAAATTTTAGACACAACCTTTTGGGCCGTCTAAAAGCCTCTGAATTTTAGACAAATCATTTCTTTGGGACATCTATAAGCCTCTGAATTATAGACATATATCCTTTGGGTCATCTAAAAGCTTCTAAATTTTAGACAAATCATTTCTTTGGGCCATCTAAAAGCCTTTGAATTTTACACACAACTTTTTTGGGCCGTCTAAAAGCCTCTGAATTTTAGACATTTCTCATTCTTTGGGACCTTTGGAAGCCCTAAAATATTCTAACAACCCTTTGGTTGGTCTTTTTCGTACCAATCATTTTCATACCTTGTGGGACATGTTGGAAGCCCCAAAATATTCCAACAATTCTTTTAGCTCAAGTAAAAAAAAAAAACCAAAAAAAAAAAAATATATATATATATATATAAACCTATGTTCACCTACCTCACATATCTATATTTATGGGTGTATGAAATAAGCTATAAAATGGAGCTGACATGTTTCTTTGCTTTTCCTTCCCCAGGTATACTGACTTGCAATCATTGCTCCCGTGACTAGATCCAAAGCTCGAGCAATGAATACTGAAAAGAACCAAGCCCAAGCTACTGTCCCTGTTCAGGACTTCGCTCAGCTGCAAGAGCAGGTGGCTGGACTAGCCAAGATGCTGAGAGACTTACTGGCTGCTCAGGCCCAACAGGCTCAGGCCCAAAACCAAGCCTCTACTTCCCACCAAACACCACCACCTCAAGCCTACATTCCACCTCCAGCTTAACCCATACCTGAACCCATTTCTGAGCCAATCCCTGAACCTATTCTGATCAAGGAAAATACTGTGGAGTATGAGAAAGAGATGAAAAAATAAAAAGCTAGGGAGGAGATGGAAATGAAATTACTACACAAGATAGAGAGGATCCGAGTAGAACTTAAGGAGGTGAAGGGGGGAAACAGTTATGGAGGTACCACCTTCAATGATCTGTGCATATACCTGGCTGTATGCCTACTGGAAAAGTTCAAGTGCCCAGACTTTGATAAATATGATGGCACGGGCTGCCCAACGAGCCACTTGAAACTATACTGCAGGGCTTTGTGCCAGTTTGGCCGGGATGATGGCATACTGATCCAACTCTTCCAGAAGAGTTTGACAGGATCGGCTCTGAGGTGGTTTGCCACAGTTGATCATGGGAAGATTAGAGGATGGAAGGACCTGGCAGATGCCTTCTTGGACCAATACAAATTTAACTCGGAGATCGTGCCAGACCGGTACGACATGATGAGGATGAGCAAGGGAAATGAGGAATCTGTAAGGCAGTATGCTAAGAGGTGGAGAGAGGCCGCCTCCCAGGTCAGGCCGCCTATGTTGGAGCCTGAGATGATCTCAACCTTTGTAAGCACACTGGGGCAGCCCTTCTACAATCACCTGGTGGGTCAGATCACCACCAATTTTGCTGCCCTAGTACAAGTGGCCGACCGGATTGAGGATGGGATCAAATCTGGCAAGATAATTGATTATTCCGCCATGATCAGTCAACAAGACTCCACTCATAACAAGGGAAATGGTAATGGAAAGAAAAAATCTGAAGAAAGGAGAGAAGCAGAAGTGAATATGGTGCAACTTCCCAAGGGACCCTTTCAAATCAATGCCCATCCAGTTCCTTTGCTACATATCCAAATTAATGTCCCTTCTGCACAGCCTGTGAAGGAGGAAACAGAAGTAAGGAAGAGAAGGGAGTTTTCAAAGCTGCCTATGAGACCATCTGAACTTTTGCCTACCTTACTTCAAAAGGGTTATGTGACTTTGAGGTTGCCAAATCCTCATGCAAGCAAGGGGAAGGGTTATGATCCATCTGCAATCTGTGAGTATCATATGAGCATTCCAGGGCATACCACTGATCGTTGCTTGGCCCTAAAACATGCAATCCAAGATTTTTTGGATAATAATTCCTTATCATTCAATTCAGTCACACCCACTCCTCCTCCCACCAGCAACAATGGGGCAGGTAGCTCAAATGAAATAGGGGTAATTTTCTCTGGAGAAAGAAGATTTGACCCTTCTCAACTTATTGCACCAGTTGGTATCACAGTCCGGGTTTATTTTGAAAAAGAAGATGAATGGGACCGTGTGGAGAAGGAGACTCACACCAGGGCAGATTTTAATATCAAGGAAAGGAAGGAAGAGGAAGAAGAAAAGCTAAAATTGAAAGAAAATGAAATGATGGGAGAACAGGCAGAAAAGTGGCAGACAGAGGCATCAAAGCAATGTAAGCTACATGAACAAGCCGATGAAAATGAGACAAAGGTGAAAGAAGGATGCCAGGAAAAGAAGGAAGGGGCAATGAAAGAAGAGAATGAAGCCAAAGTTGAACCTTCCTTCATTGATTGGGCAGCTATCCAAATTCTCACTAATGTGATGATACCTCATTAAAGAGCAAAGGAGATCATCCCAAATCATGAAAGAGAAACTTGCCTCACTCAGCAAGAGAAAGAAATTTTCTGAAAAAGAAAGAAAAGTCAGCTTTTGTCTTTGAGAATGGGGGCAATTTTCGAATTCCCACATTCTCTGAAAAGAAACCCCTATAAAAAGAATGCACATTTCCTGAGGACTCTAAGGAGCCTTGTTCTCAGGAAGTGATTTCAATAAAGGCTCTTTCAAAAAAAAAAAAGAATTTTCCTTTAAGATTTTTGTAAAAAAAAAAAAGAGTTTCCCTTTAACATTTTTCTAAAAAAAAAAAAGTTTTCAACAAGGTCCTATTTTACTTATGAGTCATATCTCCTACTGAATTTCATTAAGTTGAATATGACTTCGACATTGGGCTCAATTTTGAAACCAAAATCAAAGAAAAAGACATTTTATATGAAAATTCAAATATTTTTAAGTATCATGAGAAGAATATTCTGCAAAATTATGAAGTTACCAATTTTATGGCCTTTGGAACCAAAGATGACCCACAATCTTCAACAGAAAAGATAGAAGAAGATTTGAAGTTTCTTCGTTAGAATACAGAAAGGATCGCATCACTTGCTGATTCGTTCAAAGGGAAGTTGATAATATTGTTTGAAGAAATTTTGGGGCTTTGCACTTGAAAATATGGGAGAATATTTGACTTTTCATTGGAAATAGAATTGGGCATCATCTGATGGAAAGAATCCAAATTCATAAGATTGATCAAAAGGTGAAGAACTTGTTCATCACAGAGATTCTCTTTTGAAGAGGCTTTTATCTTGATAGAGGTTGATTAAAAAAAAAAGAGAATAGAAAAAAAGAAAAGAAGGAAAAATCCTGAGCCAGTCATGTAGTGCAACTTTACCAAGTCTGAAAATTCAAACTTTTCTGAAAATGATAAGAAGCCTTTCTTTATTATATCCCCAAAATTTTTGAAATCCCTAGTTAGACCCTTTGAGCTTGATAAATTTTTCCAAGTAACCTAAACTGAGAATTGTAACCCCACACTGGGGCAAATTTTTTAAGGCATAAAAAAAAGAAATAAATGGACAATTGTTGAAGTTCAAAAGGGATTTTGAAGATGTTTTCAAAAAATGGAGCAAAGAAATGAAAAAAAAAAAGAAAAAAGGGGGGAAAAAGAAAAAGGAAGAAAAAAGAAAAATAGATCAGCAAATGCTATGGGATATTTGGAGAATGTCTTCAAAATTGTGAAGAGAAGAGTGGAAAAAGAAGTTCAATACTGGAGAATAAGTTTCAAATGAAGAAATTAAAGTAGGGGAAGAACTTCATTACTGGGGGCAGTTTTGTATTCATTCCAAAGAAAAACACAAAAAAGCAAAAAACTATATTTTGGCCTATGATGAGCATTTATGTCTTTTCATATAAACAATGATTTTGCAAGCATTAGAGAATTCTGAGGCCACTAGTATAAAACCTATTTTTGTATTTGCATTCCTTTATAAGGGTTTCTTTTTGCAAAGTTTAAAAAAAAAAGAGAAAAAGAAGAAAAAAAAAGAAGGAAAAAAAAAGAAAGAGAAAAAGAAAAAAAAACGAAAAAAGAGGATCATCTCTGCTGACGGGCAAATACTACTTCAAGCAATCAAAACCGGGGCATGCTCAGCGTATTTCCCTCTGGATTTTCATTGAAATAAATTACAGCATCTGGAAGAAGTAGTCAAGCCTTAGTCTTCGGATTTAAAAAAAAAAAAACTTCAAAGCAGTTACATGTTTTCTCCTTTAAACAAGGGTTTCCAATTCTGAAGAAGGATTTTACTGGGGCAGTAAGAAGGCATGAAGAAGAGATCATGGGTAGTAAGGGTATGAGGTTAGATCAGCAGATCATGATCCATCAATCAAGAAGAGCCATTCACTTGGGTAGTTGAAAAGAATGAAGGCAGGTTATGGGCAGCAAGGGCACATAAATCATTATTGAGAGAGCAAGAAGATGAAGAAGCAAAAGCAAGTGGCAGAATATTTAAACACAAGTTTGGGCATCAAATGGCACCCAGGTATGTCAAATAAAAAAAATCAAGAAAATTCAATAAAATATTTATTTCCTTATTGTTGAGCTTTAAAGATGAAAAACATCAAAAGCAATTGAGTTTGCAGAGGTCAATTTTTAACCCACCTTTTTTTAAAAATTTGCTTGTCTTAGATTTCTTTTCGTAGCCACGAGAGCTCAAAGAAATCTGAGATAAGGAAGAGACGCCACCCCGTCAGACTCTAAGCAGGGGTTTCATTGGCTATCTTCAAATCCATGTTTTTATCACTCATTTGTTTGACCAAAGCAAGTTCAATTAATGAGGTGTCTTTCAAACGTGCAATTTTGAGTTGTGTCTATTCTTTGCTGTTCATTGTGCTACAACTCCAGCAAAGAGGGGCAGTTGTGGACACCCCAAAATTGCACGATTTTTGAAAAATCTTGAAGGAGAGTAATATCTTATTGGAATTTTCAATTGGGTTTGAGATCCTTAACCCATTTTAATCTAAAACCATAAAGGAAAAGGCTGAATTCAATCTTTTGTGCAAATTCAAACTTTTTCCGGGTGAATTTTGTTGACTTCTAACCCCAAAAAATGAAATATTTTTTAAAGCAAGATTTCAAGATAATTTTTCCCGGTAATCAGGTTTTTAGCCACGTTATTGCATAAAAGAATTTTTTGAGATTTTAAATCTTGACGAATACCTTGGTTTTAACATGTTGAATCTTTTTACCGGACCTGAAAAACCGGAATTTAGCCTGGAACTGGAAATTTGACTTTTTATTCACTAGGAATTTGGGTCTGCAACTATTTTTAATGGATTCAAATGGGGGGGGGGTGTTTGCTTATTTACATGTAATATCTTAAGTAAATGGAGATTAAAAAATACGAGGACATTTACTTAAATGATATTACATGTAAATAAGTATTGCCTATGTTAAAATTCAGATAAAAGCTTCTTTTTTTTGTATCCGACAGATAATGTCGGATACAAAACATCTTTATTGTATCCGACAGATAATGTCGGATACAAAAGATTTTTATTGTATCCAACAGATAATATCAGATACAAAGAGAATTGCTTGTATCCGATCTGAGTTGTTGAATACAAGGTTTTTGCTCAAAATTAGGGTTTTCCGAGAGTTTTCACTTTTTACCATCATATCCTTCATTTAAGGAGTGGAAATCTCGGAAATAGCCTTAGGGTTTAGGTTGTTGGACTCTAGACATCATTTTGTGTCTACCATCATGCAAACCCTAACCCTAGCCTTTGCCTATAAATGGGAGGCTCCTCCTCAAGCAAATGGCCAAGAAGTTGGAGATTGAAGAGCTCCAAGTGTAGAAGGAAACCGCTGCCGCACTGCTTCCAAAACCCAGGTAAGCCTAAAACCTTCTTTACTTTTCTGTCTTACATTCTAGGTTTAGTTATTTTCTTCTACCTTTCTGTAGAATAAGGCCTATTCTGTGTGTATGCAAACCCTTCCTCTACTCAAAGTACCTCAAGACTCCCCCTAGGCATAAAACGTGAAGGCGGGATCTGGGGGAAACGAGACTGAGGATTGATCCTTAGTATTAGAACCTTTTGAAAAGCCTTATAAATCTATGAAAACCATTTCATATTTAAAGTACCCCAAGATTATCTCGAAGAACCGTTAAACGGGGAGAGAGAACTAAGGGAAACGAGAATGGAACGGAACCCTAGGTTGTTTTAGAACCCCATTTGATTGAGATGAATGCATGCTATATGTTGTTATATTATTGAAGAGTGGATTTTTACACATGCACATATTGCACTTGTTTTGTCGAATATGGCTTGTATTTTGGATCTATTACCGTCATTGTGGTAGATCTAAAATAAATAGCCCCAAGCAATTCTGGGATGTTCATCATCGATTTCAATCAAGTTTATTTCAAATCTTGAAGCCCTCTAGGTCTAACCTCTCGGTTTTGGGCATTTTTGCTAACTTTTGGGGTTTTGGCATATTCTTTCCAATCGGAGAGAATGGTGAGCCAAAATTGTGCCCTACTTCTTCCTAGAGGTTCTTAACCTTTTTTTAAATGATTTTGATTCATATTACCCGGATCACACACACCTTATCACTGTTTTGAATTGATTTTACTTAAAAAGTGGAAAAACGGGACAGCAGCTGTACCCCAACTTCGGACACTCATAACTTCATCATCCGGATGAATTTTGGAGTGATTCTAGAGCCATGGGAAAGGTGAGACTGTATAATTTATGCCTGAAAATTTTCATTAATGTTTATGAAGTGGATTTTTGACACCTCTCAGTCGAAGTTGATAGGTCAGTTCAGGCCAGATTGCGGAACCCTTCACTTTGACTGAGTGCCATGTGTTCGTTTTAAGTCCGATTCGAGTGATTCTTATTTCTGAGTTTTCCTTTGGAAGTTTAATTTCAAATCCAGTTGGTTTCATAATTTTTTGACTCTATTTATGTCGTGGGTAACAGATTTAATCAGAACTGCTCAACAGCACATTGCTGGGTAAATCTGTAATCTTCGGGGCCTGTTCCGGAGGCCACCCAAGGCACGTCCGGATGAATTTTTGTATGAGGCTAGTTTCGTTTGAAATATGCCCCTACATACTTAATTCATGCCAAATTTCATGGATTTATATGGAGCCAATGTTTCTAAATGAATTTCCAAAGTTGCCCACTTGTTACTTTTACTGATTTCCAACAGCAACTTTCAAAGGAGCATAACTCCTAGGATTTTAACCGGATTCGATTGAAAATTTGCATGAGTCTTCTATTTTTCATAATCTTTCAAATGGATTTGGTTTGATTCAATATAAATTTGATTTGAATGATTTCAAGACAAATTGCTCTATCTTTTACCGAATTTTCCAGATTTGTCTCAATTTGGTTTTGTTCAAAGTTTGCTTTGATTTCCATTTATTGGTGATATCCCAAAAGTGATACTAACATAAAAGAGGATCTGGAATTCATTTGAATTTCTCATGTGAAAGTATCATACATTTGTTTAATCCGTTTTTTAAGGTTTTTAATGATTTTAGCAAGCTTTCTTATTTTTTAACATGAACAACACTTGGCAACCACCTTGTGTGGGTGAATGGGGGTGCCTAACACCTTCCCCGTTCATAATCTAATCCCCTTACCCATCTCTGGATTTTATTTTCAAGTAGAGTTATTTTTACTCTAGATTTGTCTTTTTACTTATTTTGAATCTTTTGGTGTCCATTCACACCCAAAAACTGAATGGTGGCGACTCTCCCATTTTCGTTGAGCCCGTGTGTTGACTGAGGGGAATCATCTAGGTGATTTTTCCATGTCTCACAGCCGGGATTGTGATCCATCGGCCTATACTCCAGATCCCCCTGATACTCTGCCCCGGTATGCAGCTCACCAGCAGAATCTAAAACAAAACTGATAAAACCAAAACACGCGTGAGACTAATGTCCCAGTAAGTAGCACATGCATGATATAAAACTGTTTATGCAACTTTAAGCTAATGAAATAACATACTAACATATCATACGATAAATCTCTATCCAAATCATGCGAAGAAGCAGTTCATTATCATTTACACAATACTAGTAATGAGCAGATAAAATCAGAGTAAACCAAACTACAATGTCAGCATAAAGTGTATGTACAAAACTCGTGGATTAGTGATTCTATAAATCGAGACAACCACCCTCAGCCGGTTTGCCACCTCACGACTCACGGTTCGAGCCTGATCAGGGTCCTCGCCCGAAGTGGAACACCCACACATGGGCTGGCAAGGAACAACCCACATATGCACCTACGCACACATACACACGCATACTAACTCATACAAACACCCCGCTGATCCCACATGGCGGACGGGTTGGCGCAGCCCTGTATCCCACAAGAGAGCCTCACTGATCCCACACGATGGTAGCGCATGTGGCCCTGGGTGTTAACTCAACAAGCCATCATTAACACACAATCTAGATGGACTGTGGATCCACGACCAACTCTATGAGGCCTAGACTCATATAAAATCGTAATAACCATTCACATCCTTTACTAACCAACCCATAAGAATCCGTCTGCCATCACATCCGTTACCAAAGCCACCTTGGCTAGACACTTTTTCTTTTATCAAACAAGTCCAAAACATGACATCCTCCCGATGCTTCCAAGCATAATAAGTTAATCATTAAATTCCCCACTAACCCAAACCAAATGATTCCATCATTCCTAGGAGTTCAAATCTGAAATATTAGAAAACATATTGAGATCAAAAAGGCTTGCATAACTTCTACACCAAAGCTTAACCATTCAAACCCAAATTATACCATGTAAAGAAAAGTAAGTTCTTGGAATCAATCTAATTTGATCTCATGAATCCGTATATATAGTAATAACCTAGATGTTGCGAGAATAAGGTGAGGTAACATTTAATGATATAAAACTTCCTTTTTGGCTAATTTTTATGGTATTTAAACTACAATGTACCAAATCTGCCATATATGCACTAGTACTAATCAATACCCCATAACTAACTCAATTCTGAACTAAATCCTCTGAATTATAGTTGGTTAGCTTCCTAATGCACCATTTACATCACTTAATAACAGATTTTGAAAATTGACTTTGGTTAGAAAAATATGTCCAAACCAAGTAGACTTTTTAGAAAAATCTGTGCAGAAAAGTGCACAAAGAAAATATATTTTGAATGAATAAACAGTAACCTTATATTAGAAATATATTTTTAAAAGAATCTAGACTCAACACCCTACAAATTTTCATAGAGGCCATTTTACCTAAATCAGTTGTTTGTTAACTCCAAAAATTCACTTTTGTAGAAATTTTGGGTGCAGTCCAAAAATACCATAACTACTACCTAATACATCCAACTTGTATCCATCTACCTCAACCCAAAACTAACATTACTTATTATTAAACTTATCATTCCCACAGCTTTTCTAAAGATCGGACTTAGGATAATCATTTCCAATCCCTAACAAACCTTCAAACACCCAAATCAGATAAAACCTCTATAAAATGCCAAATTGTATTCCCTTTGCATGATTGAATTTTCTGATTTATATAACCACAAGGATACTTCATATACAGCAGCATAGGAGCACTAAAATCAGATTTCCTAACCATGCTTTAATCATCCTAACTCTCAAATAATAATAAGACTATTCTTTATTTATGGAACAACTAAAAATTTCAAGCAATAAGAAACCATACTCCGAACATTAAGAATCTGAACCTACAGTAAAATTTGAACCTAATCTACAATTCATAACCTGGAATAGAGTTTGGTTTCCCAACCAAACGACCCCACTCAATCCAAGTGAAATCAAGAGAATCACAAAGCAAGGTGTTTACTAATTTACCAATCACCACAATTAATAACTGGAGAACAAGATTGCAACCCAATGAAAGAATCTACTTTAGTCAATTTCATAACAAACCACAACATCCAGGAAACCATCCCCAAAATAGTCTGATCTGAGAAATCGAACTAGGGCATTTGGCAACATTTTGGTGAAGCCATCGAACCCAAGCAGACAGTCACACGACTGCTTTGTTTTGGGCTTTTCATTGCAACACAAACAAAATCCAACTTCAACTCATGCTCAAAAGAATATAACGAGATAGTAAGAAGAATCATTCGAAACCAACAACAATCGATCAACAAACGAAATCACTCGAAACCAGCAGCAATCGATCAAACTGAAACATAAATAGAAGTCAACAGAAACCCAACAGTAATTGCTCAAAACAGAAATCGATCGAAACATAACCCAACAGTAATAGCTCAAAACAGGAATTGATCGAAACAGAACCCAACAGTAATCTATAGGAATCAATCAAAACAGAAACGAAAACAGAAATCAAAAAAATAACAAACAAGAATCAATCGAACGAAGAAAACTATGCTACTTACAGATTTCGCAGAATCCATGCCCACTCTCTCTCTTTTCTTCTTCCTCTTCTCCTTCTCCTCTGTTCCCCCTCTACGAATTCCTTCTTCTTTTTGTTTTTCGTTTTCTCCTAACCCTTAACGCCCATTTGAGATGAAAGAACAACCAAGATAGATGAACCCTTCTCTTCCTCTTCTTCTTCTTCTTCTCTCTCCTTCTTCTTCTTCTTCTTCTCCACGGTTTCCCCTTCCCTGCGGTTTTTCTCTTCTTTCCCCCAAACCCTTGACGCCCAAAAGAGATGAAAGAACCTACGGGTTCTTTCATCATCTAATGTTTTGTTTTCTTTTGGTTTGAACCATTGAACCATTTGAACCCTTGAACCATTGAACCGGTTCAATTAAACTAAACCAACCTAATAAATCATTGGTCTAATTAATTGTTCTTACTTAATTTATTTAATTAATCTTAATTGAAGTTTTTCCAAATTCCGGGGTCTTACATCGGGCGACTGTTCTAGCGGCTGAGTTTCCAGGTTCTGTTAAGTTTCACAAGCCTAACGCCTAATGTAGCACTCAAGCGGTGTCTCGAGTGCTTCGACTATTAACACCAATTTTTCTTAGTTGCGGAAATTTTATAACTTTCTAACCTAAATATTAATTTGATTTGATTCTAAACATCTGATTTCCAACCTAAACTAGTTCTGAGACAACCCTAAATTAATGCCATCATCCTTCTACATATCTTTAGTTTTTTTCCAAGTTTAAGATCACCATGATCAACCCTTTCTTGATTCTAAAAGAAAGTTAAAACACCAAGGCAAATCTTTATAATTAAATATGCTTTTCCCAATGAAATCCAACTTCGAAAACAATACGATCAAACATGAAAATCACAAGAAAACATGCAATTCTTCCAGTTTCAAGGGTTTGCTACTTGCCTTTTTTATGAACCCAGATTCTTCAAAAACTCCTTCTGTACCCATTTTGTTGGAGCTCGACCGCACCCCTCTAGAATACTCCAATTAAAATCTCCACCGTTCAGTTTGAGGTCCTCCATGAGTAGATCAAAACCCTAAAATTTCAGCCCATTCCAACGATTGGATCTTCCTATCTCGCGTTTGAAGTGGGCTGGTCAGCCATCTCTGCAACTCTTCTTCTTTCTAATTTTTCTCCTTTCTTTCCTCTCCTCTCCTTCTATTTTTTTTTTTGCTCCATCACTTATACACTAATTTTCCTCTCCTTCTAACTTGTTTTCAAAACCTAAAACACTCTTTAAGCCTCTCTTTTATAGCCTCATTAATAAACCAACTCTAATTAGGTTTAGCTCACTCTAATATACTAAGTGTATTCCCTCTTTTACCCTTCTCCTTAATTTAACTCCTTTAACCCTCTTTTAAGGAATCTCCTAATTAATTTTCGTGCTTATTCTTATTCCTAATTTTAAATTGTAATTAGACTTTTATTATCCACTCAAAATACTAAAATTTTGGATCCTAAATAATATAATTACCATTAAGCCCTTTTTCCGCCTTTTAAACCCTAAGTTCATTATCTTACATCCAACTAAGCTAAAATTTTGTCTAGTTGAATTTGTTGACTTAATAATTACTTATCTTCCTCCTTGCATGAATTTAACTAATTTGAAATGACCAAATTACCCTTTCTCTTTAAATTCCTATTTTAACCTTTAAATCTTTCTTTAATTCTCCTATTATTATATTTCTTAGTATTTTCTCCATAATTTATCCCTTAATTATTTATTTTATTTTTAGGAAAATCCAGGGTTTTACACCTTTCCTCCAATAGCTGATCAAAATAATTCAAAAATTTTATGAGATCTTTTTGAGTATCCAAGTTACTCTTCAAAGATGGGTTCATACTTTCAGACCTCTTTGTAGTGCACATATCAGTTGAAGCACATAAAAAAAAAAGATTCCAAAGAATGATGTTGGAGTATTAGTACCAAACAGATCTCGATTCACCTCGTCCCATCTTCTTCTTTCTCCTATTAAAGTTTTCCTTACCAATGGCATCCTCCTTTTGCCTTGTACCATTTGCATCAACAAACAAGAAAGGGAAAAATATCATCCCCTTAATTGACCAGTTGTACCAATTGACGAATATTGTTGCTACCATCCCCATCTTTCTCTCTCTCTCTCTCTCTCTCTCTCTCTCTCTCTCCTAATACTGCTTTGATGGTGAGATGAAGAAACGGTGGTCTTTGGATAACAAAATGAAATAAGCTTTTGGGGGCCACCGAGATAGTGAATCATGAAATTAACACTAGAGACGTTCTGATAAAACAATAATGTAAAAAGGAAGTTGTTGGGTTTCCATCCTATGTGGAGGATGGCCCACATGGAAGGTTTCCTTTTCTTTTAGGAAACTCCTATTAAGGGATTTGGAAACCCTTACGTGAGTGTGTGCACAAGAAAAGAGAAGAGAAAAAGGTGTGGTGGCTAAGAAATAGAGAGAAACAAACCCTAGATTTTCTTGTTCGTTTTTCTTCATACCAGTTTCAGTAAAAGTTCTGTTTCTATCTCGATCACCGTTGGATCGTGCTGAAACTTGAAGGAAACATTCACAAATGAAGGATCTTCAATCTGAATGGTGAAGATTGCATTTGGAGTCCTATAGAACTATGACAATTTGCAAAAACAGGATTCCTGATTTGTGAGATTGTTCTCAACTTTCTCTCATCTTATTTTGCCAAGATAGTTTGTCATGATGATATTGGTTGTAGTCTCTAGTTGTGACTAGAGAAGACATGGTATGCCCATTATTTATTGATAGTGGAAATTTTTGGGTAGACTTCAGTCCCGTAGTTTTTACTCTCCACATTGGGGAGGTTTTCCATGTAAAAATGTCTTGTGTTTTGTCGTTTGGTATTTTTGTTTTGTGCTCTATTGGATTGCTTTCAGAGAGAAGAATCATTCCACTACATGTTAGAATTAATCTGAAAATTTTGGATTTATTACATCTCTCCTAACAAGTGGTATCAGAGCCAGGTTCAGTTGGTGCATGAATATATGGAAGCAAACGTCAGTAGAATGTTTAATCTGAATGGTTCAAATTATCACATGGGGAAAGTAAAAACGTATGATCTTCTTTATGTGAAGGATTATTATCTACCAGTGTTTGCCGTAGAAAAATCAGAAAATAAATCTAATGAAGAATAGAAATTGCTACACCAACAGGTATGTGGGTGCATTCGGCAATGGGTTGATGATAAGGTTTTGAACCATATCAGTGGAGAAACACATGCACATAGCCTATGGACAAAGCTTGAGCAGTTGTATGCTAGAAAGACAAGAAATAATAAATTATTTCTGATTAAGCAAATAATGGGCTTAAGGTACCAGGATGGAACCCCCCTTTGACATATCACTTGAATACATTCCAAAGAATTATGAATCAGTTGGCTGGAATGGGTATCAAGTTTGATGATGAGATATAGGGTTTGTGGTTACTTCGTACATTTCCAGACTCATGGGAGACATTCAGAACTTCATTATCTAACTCCGCTCCATATGGTGTAATCACAATGGACCTAGCTAAGAGTAGTCTACTAAACGAAGAGATGAGAAGAAAATCACAGGGATCTTCACAATCAGAGGTCTTGATTACAGAAAAGAGGGGGAGGGGTAAGAGCATGGGTCTAAGAAACAGAGATAAAGAAAAGAGCAAGTCCAATAGATTTGCTAATATTGATTGCCATCATTGTGTCAAGAAGGGACATATCAGGAAATACTGCAAGCAGTTGAAGAGAGAGAATAATGATAAAGGGAAGGAGAAAAAGAATGATGATAGAGTTACTACCACTGCTTCTGGAGATTTTTTTATTGTCTGTAATGATGATGTCATTAATATTGCATGTCATGAGACCAGCTGGGTAATTGATAGCGGTGCCTCCATTCATGTTACACTCCGACAGGATTTCTTCACTTCTTATATAGTTGGTGACTTTGGGACAGTAACAAGGGGCAATGATGGCTTCGCTACGATCATTAGCATTGGAGATGTGTGCCTGGAGATGAATAATGGCATGAGGCTGACTCGTAGAGATGTAAAGCATAATCCTGACATCCACTTGAACTTGATTTCTGTAGGCAAACTTGATGATGAAGGATATTGCAGCACTTATAGTGATGGCTAGTGGAAGCTCACTAAGTGCTATGTGATGTACTTTTTCGCAAGTGCACGAATTCGTAACAAGTAATAAAGTGATGAAATAGAGTGTCGAACCCACAAGGAATTTTAGTTACTAAATACTGAAATTTCTATCCTAAATTTTATTTGGACAATTGAAAAGTGAGATGGATGTTTCACTAGCAATTAAAATTAATAACTAAGAAAATAAAGGAATAAGATTCAATAAGAGATTAAAACACTAAGGCATTTGATTTCATCATAGCAAATCCGGATTAATTTCTAAATACACATGCCCTTGAATATTATAACCCAATTTGAAAGCGAAAATCCCTATCCTCTGCAATGGTCTCTCTCGAGCACCAACGAACTTACCTCCCCACGATAACCCACAATATCTCTATGTGAATTTAAAAGCAAGTAAGCCCATTAAGATCTATGGATTTTCATGTAAAAATACACAAAGCTACATAAACCATGCCAATACCTCTATCAACATGTAGAATATGGTATTTTATCACAAGGAACTAAGGTTGTATATCTCCTCTCGGTCTCAATACACCTACCAAATACAATTGAATGGCGATCAAGCACTCAATTGGGTTAAGCACAATGATAAAGTACTCAAAGAATGAATCATAAATTCAATAGCAATTATATTCAGAGTTAAAACATCATGTCTAGATTACATCAAAGCCTTAGTAAAAAAAATTAGTTCATGATTGAACTAAGAACAACCATCAAAACAATGCATAAACAAAAGAAAGAAAAAAAAAGGGAAGAAATAAACTAATGAAGATCCAAGTTCCGATTTCTCCCACGTCCCAGCTTCCTTCTCACGTTCCAAGCATCCACCAACCCCTTCTCACATTCCACAACTCTCTCTTTATAGAAATCCCATCAGCTTGAAAAAGGATCCTCCAAGAGGAATAGCAACTTTCCTTCAAAACAAGAAGCTCCAAGGAGGAGAGAAATTTCTTTTTCCTTTGTAACCACGAATTAGGGTTCTAAAAACAACCTCCTCTCTTCAATTAGAAACCCTTAAAAATCCTCCTAATAGTTAGAAGAAGATCCCCAAAGAAAAAGGAAACAAATAAAAAAAGATCGAAATTTTATAACTTTTTTTACGACTTGAACGTTCGAACGGTGCATCAAACGCGGGTCTAACGTTCAAGTCATAAAACTACTTCTCCCCCTCTCGTTTGAACGGAAATCTCACGTCGAGCTCTATCAATACCAACATTCGAACGGTGAATCTCACGCTAGGTTAAAATACACTAACATTCGAACGCCGCCTCTAACGCTATCGAACGCAACTCTTGGGTTTCTCTACAGACTTTGAACGTTCGAACGGTGCATCCCACGCTATCAAACGCTACTCTCGGGTTTGTCTGCAATTGTATTTTACACTAAATGTTCGAACGGTGCTTCAAACGGCTATCTAACGTTGATCATAACTTCTTCAATTTGACTCCGATTTTGACGCCGTCTGAACGATGACTCCTATAACCACCAAGAGTGTCTCTACATCAACAAATTAGGCACAATTTAGATAATGAAGATAAAATACAAAGATGAAGGAATTTGACAATTTCTAAGTAAAATTGGGAATTAAATATGAGATAAAACCAAATAAGTCATAAAATTAATGTGATAAAATGTGGTATTTTCATGACTTATCACTATGATTGTTGCACGAGGCAAGAATTTTTCTACTTTGTATATATTTCAGGCAAAGCTCTCCAAAGGCAGTGTTAATGCAGTGGAGGACAAGTCTACAATTGAGGTGTGGCATAATAGGCTTGCCCATATGAGTGAGAAAGGCTTGGCAATACTTACTAGAAGGAATCTTCTGTTTTGGATAAAGAATGCAACTTTGAAAAAGTGTACTCATTGTTTGATATGAAAGCAAAATAGAGTTTCATTCAAGAGCTTCTCTCCTTCAAGGAAGTCAGATATACTTGATCTAGTACATTCAGATCTCCATGGACCTAAGAAGACAAGCACACTTGGTGGCTTCCTTTACTTTGTAACCTTCATAGATGATCATTCAAGAAAGTTGTGGGTTTATACCTTGAAAAGAAAAGATCAAGTATTGGACGTGTTCAAACAGTTTCATGCTTCAGTTGAGAGACAAACTGGAAAGAAGCTGAGGTGCATCACAACAGATAATGGAGGTGAGTACTTAGGTCCTTTTGATGATTATTGCAGACAGCAGGGTATTCGACATCAAAAGACTCCTCAGTTGAATGGTTTAGCTGAGAGGATGAACATGACATTGGTTGAGAGAGTGAGATGCTTACTTTCACAAGCACGGTTGCCAAAATCCTTTTGGGGTGAGGCATTGTGTGAGACCCCAGATATTTGATAAGTTGCTTAGGTGCTTAAGTAAGAGATTTATTAATTTTAACATATTTTATATTGTATTGTGAAGGTGAAGTGGGAGAAGCCCAGATTGAAGCTTGAAGCCAATCAAGTGGCTAAGTCCGAGACTTGTAAAATAAAAGTAGAAGGAGAGTGGTGTAACGCCCCGAACCCGGGTCAGTGCAAACCGGCACCCGACCCGAACCCGGTTCGCTACTGTAACAACCCGAATTTAGTTCAACAACCAAATCCGAGGTGTTACTGGCCCATATCAATTACAACATCAATAACATACCAGACCAAGGAAGTAAATCCAATCCATATATTAAACTAATCAGAGTGCAGAAACAAGTATGTGCGGAAGTGTAGATCAAAATCCTCAAACAAGCATAAAGCTTGACCATCAGTCAGTAATATCAAAGTCTGGTAGAATGAACTGGTTACTAACTCTCTCTTGTCTCTCTCATACATCAAATCCAATAAATGATAATAACCAATAAAAATGCTAAGTCTATAACATCAATCCACCTCAGACAAGGTCTGGATAATAATAATCCTCCGGCGAATACTCGGCTATCTCTTCCTGGAAGTCTAAGAGATCCCCCTCTCGCGTATCAGCTGAAAAAATGAAATAGAAGTAGGGTGAGATACGAATATCTCAGTAGGTAACATATGCATGATTAAACAGTTAATATAAGCAAAGTAGCATTTCATGCACGATTAAGCAATATCGACAAATCAGGCTCGCATAATCATTTATACCATTCGTGAACACAAAACAGTTTGATAACAGTTCTAGAAATGATTTTCAGCAAGTTTTAATATAAGAACTCAATAGCCAAATCAATAGCATAATCCAAGTATTGCCAGGATGTACTAAGCAGTCACATCCAACCAATATCCCAATCACATGCATCCCGCACGTGCACAATAGTAATCATATCAAGTGTTATGTTTTCAGTGTCATTGTAGGACTCACAAAGTTAGATAAACCTTTTGAGATGATTCTCAAACAATTGCTATACCACCGTGCGACTTAGGAGCGATGCTACTAATGATACTCAAGCCCCATGCAGCGCAGCTTAGACAAGAGCCGTAGTCACCGACTTATTGCACACGTACCCATCAAAGTTGATATGTACCACCAGCATGCAGCACCAGAATCAATACATGGAGTTGGTTGCTTATCCACATGTACAGGGAATCACCAGCGGCTCACCGGGGTGTCCCTCCAGACATAGGACCTTCCCAGACAAACTAACTTGCAAAGGAAGCGCGTCGCATATAGGAGTAACTCAACCCAAATGACATATCCCTCAGCTATCTAGCTACGACTATGGATCCATAACCAGCTATGCCCACTAGACTCCAAAATTCCCTAAAGTATCATAATTCTATAAGGGTTGGTGCCTAGCGGCATATAATGGTTATATCTGTACATTCACTTCATTATTCCGTCATTCGGATTCTGAATTCTCTTTATAATGTCTTATGATTTATAATGTCATTTAGAAGTGTTTAGATAATCAAAGAGTAGTTAGGCTTTTCCAAAATCAAATTTCTCATATACCTTCAAAACTTGGCAACTAATGTCCTAAATATCTCCCTAATTTGTTTTTCTGTAAAACAGGGGTTTAGGTAGTTTATTTTGGTCTTAAAGTACCTTAATTAATCATTAAAATTGTCTAAAAATAGTTTAGAATTGAATTAGGTTCGAAATTATGAAAAATTGGAAATTCTGCTGAGAGCGCCTGGGATCGCTCAGGATCGCTCCGGGCGGTCATCAGTCGGCGGTAGTGCAATTTCGAGCGCCCACGGTCCGTCGTCCCGCGGTCCACGGCGTCCTCAAATATTTAACCAGCGCCTAAGATCGCCGATGAGCGCCTCGCACAGTCGAGGTCGGCGGTCTCACCAAATCGAACAGAAACAGTTCTAAATCACGATTTTTCTCGTCTAAACTCATTCTAATGTATTTATAACATGCTTAGCTAACTAAATACAACTTTACATATCATAGAAACATGCGTTTGCGATTAAACAGAGATAAATCCGAATTTAAAACCAAACGGTGTCACCTACCTCTTGAACGAAGGTTCCTCTTCCTCACTTCTCTCAACCACGCTTCTCTATCACCCAGCAACACTCTGGAAGATGAAGAACTCCAAAAACCCAAGCTTTTCTTCTTCCCCTTCTTCTTCTTCTCCTTCGGTCGCTTGTCGCTTGCGGCTGATCAATACGAGCGAGAATACACGCGTATAAATTTAGGTTATTAAACTAATACTTATACTCACTTATCCCATGTGCCTCACCTATACCAAATTCCATACACATGCCCAATCAGAATACATACCTTGATATCTCATGATCGGACGGTCAGATCTGCGCCTAATTCTGGATCTCCGCTAAGTTGATCACCCCCTACAATATTAAAATGTTTCTATCAATCATAACTCTGGGTAATATTATTTACTAATTTAATTTATTATTTAAGGGAAATTCGGGGTTTTACATCCTCCCCTCCTTAAAGAAAATTTCGTCCTCGAAATTTACCTTGCGGTTCTGGAAATAAGTTGGGATACTTCCTCTGCATTTCTGATTCCAATTCCCAAGTAGCTTCCTCAGTCGTGTGATTTTGCCAAAGTACTTTCACAAGTGGTATCACTTTAGTACGAAGAACCTGTTCCTTCCTGTCCAAAATCTCAACTGGATGCTCCTCGTAAGTCAAGTCCCCTCGCACTACTATCGGCTCATGCTGAATGATATGAGTAGGGTCATGCACGTACTTCCTCAACATAGAAACATGGAATACGTCATGAACTCCTTCCAGTTGTGTAGGTAAAGCCAATCTGCATGCTAATGGTCCCACTGTACCCTTAATCTCAAACGGACCTATATATCTTGGAGCCAATTTGCCTTTCTTTCTAAATCTCTTGATTCCACGAGATGGTGATATCTTCAGAAATACCCAATCACCAACTTCAAAATGCAAATCCCTTCTTCTGGTATCTGCATAACTCTTCTGACGACTCTGGGCTGTAAGCATGTTTCGCCTAATCTGATTCACCTTCTCAATGCTATCTTGTACAATCTGGGGCCCAATGAGTTGTCTTTCACCAACTTCCACCCAGCACACTGGGGATCTACACGGTCTGCCATAAAGTGCCTCGAATGGTGCCATCTGAATACTCGCCTGATAGCTGTTATTATAGGCAAACTCCACCAATGGTAGGTGCTGATTCCAATTGCCTCCCCAATCCATAACACAGCATCTCAACATGTCTTCTAAAGTCTGAATGGTACGCTCAGACTGTCCATCTGTCTGAGGATGATAACTAGTGCTGAAATTAAGCTTAGTCCCCAAAGCTGCCTGAAATGCAAGCCAAAAACGTGCTGTGAATCGTGCATCTCTGTCAGACACTATAGAAACTGGCACTCCATGAAGTCTCACTATCTCCTTGACATATAACTCAGCTAAAGACTTCAACGGCTGCGAAGTGCTCATAGGCAAGAAATGTGCGGACTTAGTCAGTCTATCCACTACAACCCAAATAGCATCTTCCTTCTTTGCTGTCAGTGGTAATCCAGATACAAAATCCATAGTTACATGCTCCCACTTCCACTCTGGAATAGGAAGTGACTGAAGTAAACCAGGTGGTTTCCGATGCTCGGCCTTCACTTGCTGGCATATCAAACACTTTGCCACATACTCTGCAATCTCTCTCTTCATTCCTGACCACCAATAGATTTCCTTTAAGTTCTTGTACATTTTCGTACTTCCTGGGTGAACTGCATACTTCGATCTATGACCCTCTGTCAATATTTTCTCCTTAATTTCTTCATTAGCTGGAACGCAAATACGACCTCTATATCTCAGTAGCCCATCTCTATCTGCAAAATCTACAGCTCCCTCAGATCCTCTACTCATCATCTCCCTAGTCTGGATCAACTGTGGGTCAATCAACTGTTTCTCCCGAATCAACTGAACCAAATCTGGTTCAATCTGAACACGAGCAACTCGAATTACTCCATCCTGTGGCATGCTAAACTCTCCCTGCCAATCTCTGACTGAATCAATCAATCTACACTGGCTCATCATGGAAGCTGCTAAAGTAGCTATTTGACCTTCAACTGAACTTTTTCTACTCAAAGCATCCGCCACTACATTTGCCTTACCAGGGTGGTATTGCAAAGTAAACTTGAAATCCTTTAGCAAATCCATCCACCTTCGCTGCCTCATATTCAGGTCTTTCTGTGAAAACAGATATCTCAAGCTCTTGTGATCAGAAAAGATCTCAAACTCTACTCCATAAAGGTAATGCCTCCATAGCTTCAATGCAAAGACTATGGCTGCAAGCTCCAAATCGTGGGTAGGGTAGTTCTTCTCATGCGGCCTCAACAATCTCGAAGCATACGCTATAACTCTACCTTGCTGCATCAGTACACACCCCAAGCCTATCCTAGAAGCATCACAATACACCGCAAATGCCTCATCCATGGATGGCACAATCAAAACTGGTGCAGTAGTCAATCTCTGCTTCAATTCCTGAAAACTCTGCTCACATTTCTCATCCCATTGGAATTTAACTGCCTTCTTGGTTAGATTAGACAAGGGTGCAGCTATACGTGAAAATCCAGCGATGAATCTCCTGTAGTAACCTGCCATACCAAGGAAACTCCTGACCTCTGTCACTGTAGTAAGCCTAGGCCATTCTGCCACTGCCTTTACCTTCTCAGGGTCCACAGATATACCCTCTCCTGAGATAATATGACCTTAGAAAGAAATTTGCCTTAGCCAAAACTGACATTTACTAAATTTCCCATACAACTTGTGGTCTCTCAAAGTGCACAATACTAACTTCAAATGCCCTTCATGTGCTTCTCGGGTCTTAGAATATACTAGGATGTCATCAATGAACACCACCACAAAACTGTCCAAGTATGCATGAAAAATCCTGTTCATGAGGTCCATGAAAACAGCTGGGGCATTGGTCAACCCAAAAGGCATAACCAAGAACTCATAATGCCCATAGCGTGTACGAAAAGCTGTCTTCTCTATGTCCTCCTCTGCTACTCTCACCTGATGATATCCTGACCTCAAGTCTATCTTGGAGAACCATGATGCTCCTCCTAACTGGTCAAATAGGTCATCAATCCTAGGCAACGGATACTTGTTCTTCACTGTGACTTCATTCAGTTGCCTATAATCAATACACATCCTCATGCTTCCATCCTTCTTCTGGACAAATAGAACTGGAGCGCCCCACAGAGACATACTGGGTCTAATGAAACCTTTTTCCTGGAGCTCATCCAACTGTTTCTTAAGTTCCTCCTGTTCTGGTTTCGCAAGCCTATAGGGTGGTTTCGAAACTGGAGCCGTACCAGGCATCAACTGTATCCTGAACTCTACTCCTCTAGCAGGTGGTAATCCAGGTAAATCCTCTGGAAACACATCCGCAAAATCCTGTACAACAGGTACATCGGAGATGACAAGGGTGTCACTCCTAAGCTCCTCTGCTATCACAGATGCTACCAGACCAATCCGAGACTTCAACCCCTCACATTTGAAACAATGAGTGGTCTGATCTGGCCCTCTAACTATCACTGTACCCGCATAACAATCCAACGTCACATGGTGTCTACATAGCCAATCCATCCCCAATATCACATCAAAACCCCCAATGTCTAAGGCAATCAAATCACCAGACAACTCCAATCTACCCAATCTAATCATACAGTCTCTATACATATGCTCCATTCGAGTAGACTCTCCCAAAGGTGTGTGCACAGACAAAACAGTATCCAATTCAGTGGGTGACAAACCAATCCGTTGTGCACAAGCAGGCGATATAAAAGAATGGGAAGCACCAGAATCAAACAGAACACATGCTGATCTACCACAGATGAAGAGAATACCTCCAATCAACTCAGGTGCCTCGGGATCACCCTCAATATCCTCCACACGATCGGGCTCACGCTCCTCATGTGCATCCACTGCATATACCCTCGCTGGCTGCTGCTGAGCAGGTACTGTCTGCCTCTGACCTCCTCTCTGAACTGGTCCTCGGCTCTGGGGCTTCTGCCCAACCGGTGCTCTCTGAGCTGGTTGCTGGAACTGTGGCCTCTGTGGAAAAGCAGGCGCGGTCTCTGGCGATGGTAATGCCGGTCGTGGCACAGCTAACGGCTGATAACTAGTAGGAAACCGACAATCCGTGATCCTGTGACCCGGCCTACCACATCGGTAGCAGGTGCCTGGCGCTGCAACACACGGTCCAGGTACATGGTATCTGCCGCAACTGGCACATGCCTTCGGAACTGCTCTATACTGTCCTCCTGCAGCCTCTGCCCTAGTCCAGTCTCTGGGTCTCTTGTTCCCACTAAGGAAACCTCTCTGATCTGCCGGCCTCATAGACGGCCTAGCTCTGCTCTGGCTCGCTCTAGCCTCCAAGTCACTCTCAGCTCTAGTGGCTCTACGTATCACGTCCTTCAGTTCAATGCACAAGAGTACTGTCAGCATACTCCTAATCTCAGGCTTCAGACCCCGCTCAAAATGTGAAGTCAGCCTCCTCTCATCCTGTGTCATATGAGGTGCAAATCGGGACAAGGCTGCAAATCTAGCCTCGTACTGAGCCACCGTCTGGCCTCCCTGAGTAATCTCCATAAATTCTCGCTCCTTCTTGAGCCGGACTTCCTCAGAAAAATACTGGTCATAGAAGACCTCTCGGAATCTGTCCCAAGTCATGTACGTAGCCTGTGGATCCTGCCTCTTCCTGGCTGTCCACCAGTGCACTGCCTCTCCCTCAAACAAGAATGCTGCCAAACGCACTCTCCGGTCCATAGGGCATCCCATAGCCTCAAAAATCCACTCGACTCGCATCAGCCATCTCTCAGCCTCCATAGGATCTGGTCGTCCACTGAAAATAGGTGGATCCAATTTCCTGAATTGCTCAAGATCCTTGGCCGTATGTATGGCCTGCTCATGTATAGGCTCCTCTCCGTGACCATTTCCACCATTCCCGCCATTGCCATGCTGGCTCAGTCTCTCCTCTCTCTCCTTGGCAAGAAGCTCTGCCAATGTGCCAACAACAGTCCATATATCACCCCCTGGAGGTGGTGTAGGTAGTGGAACATCCTGCTGCTCCTCCTCAATAGGATCAACTCTAGCACGTCTTCCCCTACCAGCCATCTGCAAAATACAATTTCACTTGTTAGAATCCAATAATTCTAGGGGTTCTATCTAGCGTACTCACAATCCCATTCCCCTAAAGCTGGCTAATCTAAGGTTAGGACCATTTGCTCTGATACCATCTCTGTAACGCCCCGAACCCGGGTCAGTGCAAACCGGCACCCGACCCGAACCCGGTTCACTACTGTAACAACCCGAATTTAGTTCAACAACCAAATCTGAGGTGTTACTGGCCCATATCAATTACAACATCAATAACATACCAGACCAAGGAAGTAAATCCAATCCATATATTAAACTAATCAGAGTGCAGAAACAAGTATGTGCGGAAGTGTAGATCAAAATCCTCAAACAAGCATAAAGCTTGACCATCAGTCAGTAATATCAAAGTCTGGTAGAATGAACTGGTTACTAACTCTCTCTTGTCTCTCTCATACATCAAATCCAATAAATGATAATAACCAATAAAAATGCTAAGTCTATAACATCAATCCACCTCAGACAAGGTCTGGATAATAATAATCCTCCGGCGAATACTCGGCTATCTCTCCCTGGAAGTCTAAGAGATTCCCCTCTCGCGTATCAGCTGAAAAAATGAAATAGAAGTAGGGTGAGATACGAATATCTCAGTAGGTAACACATGCATGATTAAACAGTTAATATAAGCAAAGTAGCATTTCATGCACGATTAAGCAATATCGACAAATCAGGCTCGCATAATCATTTATACCATTCGTGAACACAAAACAGTTTGATAACAGTTCTAGAAATGATTTTCAGCAAGTTTTAATATAAGAACTCAATAGCCAAATCAATAGCATAATCCAAGTATTGCCAGGATGTACTAAGCAGTCACATCCAACCAATATCCCAATCACATGCATCCCGCACGTGCACAATAGTAATCATATCAAGTGTTATGTTTTCAGTGTCATTGTAGGACTCACAAAGTTAGATAAACCTTTTGAGATGATTCTCAAACAATTGCTATACCACCGTGCGACTTAGGAGCGATGCTACTAATGATACTCAAGCCCCATGCAGCGCAGCTTAGACAAGAGCCGTAGTCACCGACTTATTGCACACGTACCCATCAAAGTTGGTATGTACCACCAGCATGCAGCACCAGAATCAATACATGGAGTTGGTTGCTTATCCACATGTACAGGGAATCACCAGCGGCTCACCGGGGTGTCCCTCCAGACATAGGACCTTCCCAGACAAACTAACTTGCAAAGGAAGCGCGTCGCATATAGGAGTAACTCAACCCAAATGACATATCCCTCAGCTATCTAGCTACGACTATGGATCCATAACCAGCTATGCCCACTAGACTCCAAAATTCCCTAAAGTATCATAATTCTATAAGGGTTGGTGCCTAGCGGCATATAATGGTTATATCTGTACATTCACTTCATTATTCCGTCATTCGGATTCTGAATTCTCTTTATAATGTCTTATGATTTATAATGTCATTTAGAAGTGTTTAGATAATCAAAGAGTAGTTAGGCTTTTCCAAAATCAAATTTCTCATATACCTTCAAAACTTGGCAACTAATGTCCTAAATATCTCCCTAATTTGTTTTTCTGTAAAACAGGGGTTTAGGTAGTTTATTTTGGTCTTAAAGTACCTTAATTAATCATTAAAATTGTCTAAAAATAGTTTAGAATTGAATTAGGTTCGAAATTATGAAAAATTGGAAATTCTGCTGAGAGCGCCTGGGATCGCTCAGGATCGCTCCGGGCGGTCATCAGTCGGCGGTAGTGCAATTTCGAGCGCCCACGGTCCGTCGTCCCGCGGTCCACGGCGTCCTCAAATATTTAACCAGCGCCTAAGATCGCCGATGAGCGCCTCGCACAGTCGAGGTCGGCGGTCTCACCAAATCGAACAGAAACAGTTCTAAATCACGATTTTTCTCGTCTAAACTCATTCTAATGTATTTATAACATGCTTAGCTAACTAAATACAACTTTACATATCATAGAAACATGCGTTTGCGATTAAACAGAGATAAATCCGAATTTAAAACCAAACGGTGTCACCTACCTCTTGAACGAAGGTTCCTCTTCCTCACTTCTCTCAACCACGCTTCTCTATCACCCAGCAACACTCTGGAAGATGAAGAACTCCAAAAACCCAAGCTTTTCTTCTTCCCCTTCTTCTTCTTCTCCTTCGGTCGCTTGTCGCTTGCGGCTGATCAATACGAGCGAGAATACACGCGTATAAATTTAGGTTATTAAACTAATACTTATACTCACTTATCCCATGTGTCTCACCTATACCAAATTCCATACACATGCCCAATCAGAATACATACCTTGATATCTCATGATCGGACGGTCAGATCTGCGCCTAATTCTGGATCTCCGCTAAGTTGATCACCCCCTACAATATTAAAATGTTTCTATCAATCATAACTCTGGGTAATATTATTTACTAATTTAATTTATTATTTAAGGGAAATTCGGAGTTTTACAAGTGGCATGGTTGTAATATGTGTGTTTTTATTGGAGAAGGGCAAACTTGGAAGTTGCCTTAAACCATTAGGGGGAAATAAGTTAAGTATGAAAGGGGGTTTTGTCTTGCCCCATATGTATGAAACGAAACCTTCTCCTCCCACTCTCTTCTCTCCACTCTCTTCTCTTCCCCATTCTCTTCCTTTTTGTTGAGCAACTTGTGGAAGAAGCTCATGCAAAAGAAGAAGGAGAGCTTAAAGGCTTGGGGGTTTGCTTGGTGTGGATTTTCTTGTTGGTGAGAGCTTGGTGAGATTGTGAAGAAACCTCCAAGGAAGCTCAAGAGGAGCTGCTCGTGGGTTGTGCTTGGAGGCAAAGAGGTAGTTCTTGCTTGAATCAAGTAAGCAACACCCTTCCCATCAAAACCTTGTTTGATTTCTCGATTTGAAAAACGATTTGAGATTTAGGGCATTTGGGTTTTCTTGATTTATTTACAAATGAAATGAGCATGTGTTAATGGTTAGATAGAGGCTAAGTAGTAGCTCATTCTATGTGGATTGGATAGATAAAAACAATACCAAATGGTTTATATTTGAGGAAAATCACGTAAGGGTTCATGACTTTGGAAAATTGCCAAGGCGCTCGGCATGGTGCTTGAGCGCTTTTCCAGGCACCCATTGTTGCCCAAAACCCAGATTGCAAGGCATACGAGGCCGCTCGAGCGCGATTACGAGCACCTCGCCTGTGTTTTTTAAAACTCAGAAACCCGAGAATTGGATTTTTGGTTAAGTCGAGGGCCCAACCCTGTGCTCAAGCGCAATGGCAGGTGCTAGGTCCAGTTTTGTGTATTTTGGGGATTTTGGGGTGATTCCAACTACGGATTGATTTTTATTTAAATCCAACCTATGTACAAATAGAATTTAGGTGTCTAGGAAGTGTTCACACTAGAATTTTCTCAAAATTCAAATTAACCAAGAGTTTAGGTACATTCAACTGAACTATGTTTTGTAGAGAGTTTTGGTTCCAAATTACTATAGGAGTAATATATTTTAATTCAGTCACTTGGAACACCTTTCAAATGATCCTTGGAAGTGGAGAACCAAAGCCAAAGTAACTTTATGAATATTCCTAATGAATTGGGGTCTAGGTTACCCATATTAGTGTATGTGGATAAGGTTTGATTTATCACCATGGAATGATCCTTGCATATGGAATGAACTTATGAGAATGAATTATTGTTATTAATTGCTTATATAGCATGTGATATATTATGAAGGGCATTGGTCCAGTTAATTGATATGATATGAAGGGCAGTGACCCAGTTAATTGATATATTGTGGAGGGCAGTGGCCCGGTTTTATAAGATGATGAAAAAGGGCATTGGCTCAATTGTATTTGGGTAAGGCTATGAAGCCACCCCTTTTTATTGTTCATATGTGAGTGGCATGAGATAATTTGGTTAAGTGTAACCATCGTAATGAATTAAAGGATATTTCATAATGAACAAATCTTAAGTTATGGATCCATAAATCTTAAGTGGGTAAGTTTGTATATAGTGCCATAACCTTGCTGCTATTGTTATTGTATCACCACATTTTATTTCGACGCTAAGCAACACCGGTGGCCGATGTCCACAGCTACGGGGAATCAGGGTGGATGCCCAACGTCAAGGGGAATTGGCGTATGGATGCCTAACATCAATGGGAATCAATGTAGGATACCTAACCCACCATGTGGAATCGGTGGAATTAGATGTGATCATGAGCATTATATATTAAACTACCTAGATAACTAATTGATGAGATTTGTTGTATTATTAATTATTGATTGCTGGACTTGTTCACATAAGCACGGAATTACATCACTTTTATTGCTATTGAATTTTCAACGATTTAACTGTTGTTTTAAACTATACCCATGTCATGATTTATTCCAAATGATATTAGCATGAAATATGTTTTCACGAGCATGCATGTGTTGCTTACTAGGACCTTCATCTCATAAGTTGTTTTATCGGTTTTGTTTTCAGAGCCGTCAACTTCCGATGTAAAGGACCGGAGTGGGGAGAAAGGCAAGGATAAGGCACCCGGGTATATAGAGGAGGACTATTATCGTCCTACCTAAGGTTTCATTTCTTGTATATGGTTCAGTTGCATATTTTTGGACTTGTAGCACCTTGTAACTAAGATAAGTGGTTAGATACCCATCATTTTGTAATAACCAAGTAGTACATGTACTTAACCTTGTAGTCCAACACAGGACTTGTTTAACCTTATATACACCTTGATATACACATGTATAAATTGTTCCACCACTATTACTTGTTCAGGAAAGTTTTTAATTTACACGTGTTTTATTAGGTCCACAAGGCCTACCTGTAAGGACCAAGAATAGGTTAGTGCCTGCGATGGGTAGACCGGGTTCCAGGTCGTTACACGTTGAATACAGTTCTACATGTTCTTAATCTCACACCTTGTATTCCTCTTCACTTTGATGTACTAGATAAGGTTTGGAGTAGTAAGTGTAAGCACCCAAATTTTGATCAAACCAAAAAAATGTGCTAAAAGAAAGCAAAATAGCTCGAAACCCTAAGGAGCAAAAGATGACTTTCTGCCTGAGCCCAAATTGATTGGTATACCATACCTCAATGGGTAGAGGATCCCAACGCGGTTCCAACGCAATTAAGTCTGCGTGAATCAGAGTCCGGATGGAAAAGATATGAACAAAATAGTCCTAGGGGCAAATCGGTCAAACTTTAAAATGTCTTAGTTAAACTAATTAAAATAAAGGAGGAATAATAAAAAAATCAGAGGAGTCTGATTTGTCTGAGTGGGCGGCTGAGTCACCTCAGCCGTCAACTCAAACCAAAAGGGGAGAGCAAATGGCAAATCTGGAAGATTTGTCGCGACCGCACTTTATATGCGGTTGATTTTTTTCGACCACCGTTTGCACAAGCCAATTGCAGCAAGCGGTGGACAAAAAGTAACCGCACTATAAGTGCGGTCCACTTTTCGTCAGCCTGCACCAATTTGTCCCCTATTTAATGCTGAGGTGACACTGGCTGAACCACGCATAACGTGTGGTTTTGAGCAAACCGCACTATATGTGCGGTTTTGTCTCTGTGTTCTATAAATTGAAAATCCGAACAGTAAACATGGTCTAGTTGGTTTGGACTGCTTCCTTTCCTTCCTCTCTGCTGCTTGAGCCTTCGAACCACCTTTCTCTACCACCCTCAAGCCTTCAAATCCCCTTTAACCTCCTTAAACACCCCTTCTTGGTCCTTTCCTCTTCAGCCCAAGTGAAAAAAGAGCTTGTGAACTTGCTGGAAGATTGAGGAGGAGGGCTTCCAGCAACTGTCCTAGCTTCAATGGAGGTCACACACACTATTCCAGGGCTTTTAAACCCCAAGGTAATGTTTCTTATCATCTTTTATCTCACATATGTAAGAATGAGGGTATTTTAAAGAAGTTCCAAAGGTTCTTGTTATCTCCTGCTATGGTGCATTCTTCAGCATGTTTTCCTCTTCATCTTCTTCTCATTTCTACTATATGAAAGTCTCCAAAGGTAAGAGAGAGTATACGTGTGGTTCTAAGGGAGGATGCGAGGCTTTATCATACACTTTTGGGTTCATTGGGATGCTGTTTTTTATGTTGTTTTTATTTAATGAGGGAGTATGTTCCCTCCCTTCCTCCTATCTAATGTACCCCTTGCATAACCCCCATTACCCCTTCTTGTGCTTTCTTTCCTCATATTTTCATTTCCTTTTTTTGAATATTTTCATGATGATTACTTTTCTTCTTGAGATGCTTTAAATTGTATGAAAAATGCATGCATGTATGTATGCAAACCCTCACTACCATGCCCCCTCTTCCCCCTTGCTTGGCTACTGTTATACCCATCTAGCATGCTACTGTCTTTGTGTTATTAACATGTTCCCCTTCCTCTCTAACACCCCCTGTTTGTAGCATGTTCCCACCCCTCTTTAGCATCATGTAGATAGCTCCTAAAGTGTAGTGTACAAGGATCATGTATGTCCATTTGTGCACACATTCAAATCTATGTTTACCCACTGTTCTAGGAGTTCTTTTTTTTTTTTTTTGTACCTTGCATGATCTGTCCAGCATGTCCCCATACCCCATATGCACCCCAGGTTCAGCCCACCAATACCATGCATGAGGAATGGCATTTCCCCCACTTTTCTCCATAGTTTCCAGCCCCCTTTAGCATGACTCTTCCCCCTCAATAGTTGTTGTTTTGTCCACCTACAACATGTCTTATTATACATGAATTTGCATAACATGCTTACTCACTTGCACAACTTGAATGCATGTATACATCCCTCCACCTTAAGAGCATGCAAGGTCACTTTTCACTCATGCTATTATCTCTCTTTTGCATGAGTATGAGCCCACATATTTTTGCTCACAGTCATGAGATACAAGAATGTGTATGCCAATGTCATGGACTAAAGCATGCTTGTGGGCTAAACTTAGTCCACCAAGGCATCCGTGGGCCTTCCAACGGGGCCCACCAAATCAAAACCAAGTCACCTAACTAATCAAGATAAAATCAAATAAAGGGACCCACACCACTCAGGTGGTCCCCACCAGGCCCAATAAAGTGTGCATGTTGGCTTAGGAACCGGGTGGGCTTAGAATTGAGTTGACTCGCAACCAGGAAAATCCAAGGGACCTGTCAACCGACGAGGCAGACCGAGGTGTTTTCGGACTTCCCCGGACCGTAACCGAGACCTTAACCAGAATCTCAAGCCACAGACCAAAATAGACATCCTTAGAGCATCCAGGTGTCTGCCTACACCCCATCAAGCAGTGGCCACTCATAATCCCCCTCTTCCCCTCGCGTTACCACGCGCCCTCGCGGGTCGACGTGCGCACAGTAAGGATGTTTCCTATGATCACTCTCTTGTCTTTGGGTGTGCACGGGGTCGCACGGTTGGGCATGCCTCCTAAAGGATAAAATGGAAAGTTGGAATCGCCACTACCTGATAGGGTGCAGGCAGACACCTGGGTGCCTATGTTTGTTTATTAAAACTTGGTCTGCGGCTAGAGATTCTAAGTAAGTTCTCGGTTGCGTCTGGGGAAGTACGTAGACACCCCAGTCCACCCCGTCGGATGACGGGTCCCATCCTAGTTTTGAGTCAATTTGGTTTCTCGCCCGATTCCTATTCCAGCATGCACATTTGATTGAGTCTTGCGGGACCGCCGAAGTGGTGTGGGTCCCTTTACTTGATTTTATCTTTTTATTACTTAATGAAGTGAGTCTGATTGGGTGAGCCCCATTGGAGGGCCCACGGATCCCTTGGTGGACCAGGTGCAGTCCACATGTTCTCTGATGAGCCTCAGTCTATCCTAAGAGGCCCTTTGGATTCTGGTCCAATGAATTGATTTTATTTGGAATTTCAATTTGGGAATTAAGTGATTTTCATGCCAAGTGGGCCGGGATTGCTTTTTTGGGCCCCATAGGTGGGCCTCACAGTGGTGGCCAAGTATTTTAAGTTATCTTGCTTAAGTTTGCCAAAGTGCATTGGACCTTGGGCTTGGGGCTCCTTAGTCCAGACTTGGACTGGAAAGCCCATGTTCTTGAAGTTAGGGCCTGCACCATCACTTGGTTGATTGATGGGCTTTGGTGGGCCTGGTAGGCCCTTGCCCTGGGTCTCAACCAAACCACAACATTATCTAAGCATACATGCTCCGAATTGGGCTTTGGTGGGCCTCAATGGGTTTGGCCCACTTGATTAGTTTGATTTGTTGAATTAAGGCAAAGTGAGTTGGTCGGGTTTGGTGGGCCCCGTTGGAAGGCCCACTGGAAATCAAATTGAACCAGGTTGGTCCATGGCCCATCTTGGGTTTCCGGTTGACCCAGAAACCCTTCTGGTTCAGCTGATTTGATCAAATAAAGCATAAAAATTGCACAATATCACACAATATGGAAACTGCTATTTTAACAGTGTAGCTGACCTTAGTTGTCGGCTACAAACAAAGCTACTTGTATCCGACCATGATTGTCGGATACAATGGGTACTCTGCTGATCCGACCTGAGTTGTCGGATCAGTTCAAAAACATGGCTTTTCAGATTTTTGCTATGGGCTTGGGTTGCTGGGCTTCATGTGATGTTCCAGCAGCTGTGTGGGCCCCTGTGTGGGCCCACAGTGGTATAGAGAGGGGGGAAACCTCATTCTTGCCTTCTTTTCGGACTTGAAGGGTTCAAGCAAGGGGGTGGAGGCTTAAGGTCTTGCCTCCTCCCACGTGGAACCAAATCTAGCAATAGCACAGGGGTCTTGATGCCCCTATTTTGCCTTCACCATCTTCACATAACAGCAAACTAAAAAGATGAAGGAAAAACAATAAACTAAACCCAATATACATGCTCTTGAACCATGGAGAACATGCATGCATTTTTGTGTGTTGTGAGCATGAAAAGTGAAGGGCCTGGGTGTGTGCTCCTGCGTGCCATGAGATGGCTAACGACTCAAGCATATATAATGGCCTAGCATAGCTCTGGTGGGTGTGTGAAGATGTGCAAGCAAGCATACCTTGGCGACTACCAAAGACATACAAAAATCAACTTTACATGGAAATAAAGGAATCAAAGGGAAGAAGGGATAAAGGGGGGCTTATGATGGGATACATGAGAGGCATGCAAAGAGGGAACAATCCTCCCTCCATTCAAATGAGCAATAGGTGCTGACGAAACAACCACGTAACAGCCATTAAACCATGTAAAGGTGACTCTCTTCCTTTCTTTGAAGCCATGTATCTGCTCCCCTTAACATGGGAGTTTTCTTATGCCGAGATGAAGAACACAAGGCAAAAGATATCATCATGCTCAAAAAAGAAAAGAGAACATGCCAAGTATGGATGACACCCTAATCATGCTTGAAATGAGTCCATTTTTATTTATGTTGAACAAAGTGCCATAGAAAACATTACCTTGGGGTTAGATCACCCTTGAGTGGTGTGTGAGCACCTTCTTGCAGCACAACAGTGGCTGGAACTTCTCCTTCCCAAGCACCAACAGCAACTCTTTTGGACTCCTTCTAGTTTCCAAGTGGTAGGGATGAAAAGGGGGGGAAGAAGAGAGGGGTAGGATAGTCTTGAAGGTGTTTTTGAAGGCTTGGAGAGTCTTGGAGATGGGATGAACTTGTGGGAGAGATGAAGAGCTTGGGAGAGAGGTTGGAGAAGAAAAATATGAGAGAGCCAAAAGTGTCTCCCCTCCATACGTATGGGGCTTGGGAGACTTTTATTATGGGGTGTACGTGATATGCATGCATGCATGGGGGAGAGAGAGAGAGAGAGAGAGATAGAGATGCATGATGATGAGATGTTCATGGGGGGATGCATGCATAGGGGACATTAATCATGAGAGAGAGAGAGAGAGATATGTAAGCATGATGCATGCATGGATGCTCATGAAGGAGAGAGAGAGAGAGAGGTGTTTGTATGCATGATGCATGGGGGATGCACATGGGGAACAAGAATTTATGAAGGAGAGAGAAAGAGGGGGGGAAAGATGTGGTGGGGAATTAAGCATGTGGGGGTGATTTTCTTGGTAATTGCAGATTAGTCCCTAAGCTATTTTAACATCAACTTGATATTCATATATTCGTTCCCAGATAATTACAGATATGCCATCAGATATTTTTGAATGTCCTGATTATTTACGGATTTGACCCCAAACACCCTTTTCTGCTGTTTTATCTGCTGTTTTTGCCACGTGGGCAGTTTTTAGAGTTTCTTGTTTTGCTCATAAATTATTATCCGAGACTCCGATTCGAGCAAACTCAGTTGTATTGGAATCGTGTCAGGATGACCTGTCCACTGGGACAAGTTTGGGCAACTATTCTGGGGTTTAGCAGAAAGTCAATTTATGCTCCCCCTCAAGTTTGACCGGCTCATATCTTCTTCATCCGGACCCCGATCTGAGCAAACTCAGTTGCGTTAGAATCATGTCAGAATTTCCTAATCATTGGGAATAAGTATGGTAGTGGATTTGTACCTGATCAAAAAGTCAACTTTTGCCCCCTTATGGTTTGACTTTTCAGCTAGGGTTTTGAGCTGTTTAGCTGTCTTTTAGCACATTTTTGGTTTGACCAAAATTTGGGTGCTTACATTGGGTGTAAGGCATTTGTACATATCCCCAAAGATGAAAGGTCTAAGCTTGATGTGAAGACTCGACAGTGCATCTTTCTTGGCTATGGACAAGATGAGCTTGGCTACATGTTATATGATCCAGTTCAAAAGAAGCTAGTGAGAAGCAGAGATGTTGTGTTTATAGAAGATCAAACCATAGAAAATATTGAGAAAACAGAGAAATTAAGTGGTGCCTCGATATAGTGATGGTTTGGTTGATTTGGACCCAATCCCTTTGATAGATATGATAGCACAAGTTGATCATGATGTTCAAGATGACCAGTAGGGTTCAGGTAATGCAGATGATTCCTTACAGTCAGAGACAAATGATTAGAATCCTAATCAGTTGCTAGCACTAGAGATACCACCAGATGTTCTACTTAGGAGGTCTTCCAGAGATTGGAATCCTTCTACTTGTTATTCTACAGATAAATATGTGTTACTAACTTATGAGAGAGAGCCTGAATACAAAAGCTATGCAACATTAACATAAGTCAGAGTGGGTTGAAGCTATGCAAGATGAAATGCAACGATTGCATGCTAATCACACTTTTGAGCTAGTAAAATTGCCTAAGGGAAAAAGAGCTTTGAAGAACAGGTACATCTATAGGGTGAAACAGGAAGTACACACTTCAAAACCACAATACAAAGCTAGGCTAGTTGTTAAGGGGTTCAGTTAAAGAAAGGGCATTCATTTTGATGAAATATTTTCTCCAGTCGTGAAGATTTCATCCATTCAAGTCATTCTTGGCTTAGTTGCTAGTCTTGATTTGGAAATTGAGCAGATGGATGTGAAAACAACCTTCCTTTATGGGGACTTGGAAGAGGAAATTTACATGGAATAGCCTGATGGTTTCAAGGTGAATGAAAAAGAAGACTATGTATGCAAATTAAAGAAACGACGTTATGGCTTAAAGCAATCACCGAGACAGTGGTATAAGAAGTTTGAGTCAGTTATGGGGGAGCAAGATTATAAAAGACTACTTTTGACCATTGTGTGTTTGTAAAGAAATTTTCTAAAGATGATTTTATCATTTTATTGCTTTATGTTGATGACATGTTGATTGTTGGCAGGATTCCTTCAAGAATTGACAAATTGAAAAAACAGCTAAGTCAGTAGTTTTCTATGAAAGACATGGGTGTAGACACCCCAAAATTGTGCTGGGAAAATAATGAACAATTGGAAAAAATCATTCTTTCCTTTGAAACCAGCACAAAAATTCAGATTTAAGCATTTTTTATTGTATCTGACACAAGTCATCGGATACAAGAGGACCTTTTTATATCCGACACAAGTTGTCGGATACAAGCAGGTATTAATGTATCCAACGACATATGCCGGATACATATATGTGCTCTTGTATCCGATCTGAGTTGTCGGATACAAGGTTTTTGCTCAAAATTAGGGTTTTCCGAGAGTTTTCACTTTTTACCATCATATCCTTCATTAAAGGAGTGGAAATCTTAGAAATAGCCTTAGGGTTTAGGTTGGTGGACTCTAGACATCATTTTGTGTCTAGCATCATGCAAACCCTAACCCTAGCCTTTGCCTATAAATAGGAGGCCTCTCCTCAAGCAAATGGCCGATAACTTTTGCCAAGAATTTTGGCCAAGAAGTTGGAGATTGAAGAGCTCCGAGTGAAGAAGGGAACCGCTGCCGCATTGCTTCCAGAAACCCAGGTAAGCCTAAATCCCTCTTTACTTTTCTGTCTTTACATTCTAGAGTTAGTTCTTTTCTTCTACTTTTCTGTAGAATAATGGCCTAACCTTTGTGTATGCAACCCCTTCCTCTACTCAAAGTACCTCAAGACTCTCTCTAGCCGTAAAACGTGAAGACAGGATCTAGGGGAAACAAGACTGAGGATTGATCCTTAGTGTTAGAACCTTTTTGAAAAGCCTTTTGTTCTATGAAAACCGTTTCATACTCAAAGTACCCCAAGATTATCTCGAAAAACCGTAAAACGGGGAGAGAGAACTAAGGGAAACGAGAATGGAACGGAACCCTAGGTTGTTTTAGAACTCCATTTGATTGATATGAATGCCATATGTTGTTATGTTGTGATTGAAGAAATGATTTTTACACATACACACATATTGCACTTGCTTTTGTCGGAATCGACTTGTATTTCGGATCTATTGCATTCATTATGATAGATCTTAAATAAATAGCCCCAATCAATTCTGGGATATATCTCAATGATTTTCAAATTGATTTCAATCAAGTTTATCTCGAGTATTGAAGACCTCTAGGCCTAACCTTTCGGTTTTGGGCATTTTGCTCAATTTTGGGATTTTTGGCATATTCTCGTCAATCGAAGAGAATGGGGAGCCAAAATTGTGCCCTATTTCTTCCTAGAGGTTCTTCAACACTTTTTCAAGTGATTTTGGTTTGTATTGCACGGATGACACACACTTAATCACCATTTTGAATTGATTTTACTTAAAAAGGTCAAAACTGGACAGCAGCTGTACCCTAACTTCGGACGCCCGTAACTTCATCATCCAGATGAATTTTGGAGTGATTCCAAAGCCATGGGAAAAGTGAGGCTGTATAGTTTATGTTTGCAAAATTTCATCAATTTTTATGGAGGGGACTTTTGACACTACTCAGTCGAAGTTCATAGGTCAGTTCAGGCCCGATTGCTGAACCTGTCACTTTGACTGAAAGCCATGTGTTCGTTTTAAGTCCGATTCAAGTGATTTTTGTTTCTGTCTTTTCCTTCAGGAGTATAATTTTAAATCCAGTTGGTTTCATGATTTTTTGATTCCACTTGTGTCGTGGGTAACAGATTTACTCAGAACTGCTCAACAGCACATTGCTGGGTAAATCTATGATCTTCGGGGCCTGTTCGGGAGGCCACCCAAGGCACGTCCGGATGAATTTTTGTATGAGGCTAGTTTCATTTGAAAGATGGCTCTACATACTTAATTCATGCCAAATTTCACGGATTTATATGAAGCCAATTTTTCTAAATGAATTTCCAAAGTTGCCCACTTGTTACTTTTAACTATTTCCAGCAGCAGATTTCAAAGGAGAATGACTCCTAGGATTTTAACCGGATTTAATCAAAAATTTGCATGAATCCTCTATTTATCATAATCTTTCAAATGGATTTGGTTTGATTCAATTTAAATTGGATTTGAATGATTTCAAGACAAATGGCTCTATCTTATACCAAATTCTCCGGATTTGTCTCAACTTGGTTTATTCCAGTTTTGCTTTGATTTTCATCTATTATTGATGTCCCAGAAGTGGTACTAATATAAAAGAGGATCTGGAATTCATTGGATTTCATGTGAAAGTATCATACATTTGTTTAACCCTTGTTCAAGGTTTTTGATTATGTTAGCAAGCTTTCTTATTTTTGAACATGAACAACCTTTGGCAACCACCTTGTGTGGGTGAATGGGGGTGCCTAACACCTTCCCCCATTCATAATCTAATCCCCTTACCCATCTCTGGATTTTATTTTCAAGTAGAGTTATTTTTACTCTAGTTTTTGCCATTTTGCTTATTTTGATGATTTTTGGTGCCCATTCACACCCAAAAACTGGATGGTGGTGACTCTCCCATTTTCATTGAGCCCGTGTGATGACGGAGGGGATCATCTTGGTGATTTTTCCATGTCTCACAACTGGCGACTCTTCTGGGGACTTTTGGATTTAAGCCATGTTTGGTGTTTTGTTCATGCTTTTTTCTTTATTTTTGAATGCTTACTATTTTTCCTATTTGTGCATATTGCATCTCAAATCTGATTTGTATGAAAAAAAAATTTCACATGAATAAAAACATGAATGTGTTGCTTGATTGTGTTTAGAAATATGTTTAGGGAAAAGCATATCTTATAATATGACTTTGCGGTATTTTGTGATAGCATGTGTTATTTCGGGTTTCCATACCATGAGCTGAACATAAAGAATTTTTTCTGGAAATGTAGTGTAAATTTTGGGTATTTAAGCATGTTTCCCATGAACAATGCTTTCTTGTACTTAATGTTTTTTTTATGCCATGCCTTTGATTTGGGGGTATAGGATGACATGATTTGAGCATGAAAGCAATGAGCAAAAAAATTTGGAAATTCAGCAGCCATTTTGGGGGTTTTCAAGCATATTTTCACCAACAAAACACCTCTTGTACAATACATCTAGTTGCTGTATTTTTAGACTTACATTTGGGCATGAATAAGGCACTTTGAGCATGAAAATGAGAACCATGAAACCCAGAATTCAGTAGAGGTTTTGAGGGGTTTTTCAAGCATGTTTCCCCGGTTAAATACTTCTTGTATAATATGTCTAGTTGCTGTATTTTTTTTTTTTTTGGCTTCAACTTGGGTGTGAATAAGCACCTTGAGCATGAAATCTGGAAATTTATGGGTTGTTTGAGTTTTACAAGCATGCTTTTCATGATCTAATGGTTGTGTGTGCAATATGATACCATGTTTGTGTAGACACCCCAAATTGAACAGTAAAAATGATGAATAATTGACAAAAATCATTCTTTCCTTTGAAACCAGCACAAAATTGGAGAAATAGGCATTTTTTCTTATATCCGACAACTCAGGTCGAATACAAGTATATTCTTTCATATCTGACAAAAGTTGTCGGATATAAGCTGAGGTTAATGTATCCGATGACATATGTCGGATACATATATGTGCTCTTGTATCCGACCTGATATGTCGGATACAAGCTTTTTGCTCAAAATTAGGGTTTTCTAAGAGTTTTCACTTTTTACCATCACATCTTTCATTAAAGGAGTGGAAATCTCGGAAATTGCCTTAGGGCTAAGTTTGGTGGACTCTAGACATCATTTTGTGTCTACCATCAAGAAAACCCTAACCCTAGCCTTTGCCTATAAATAGGAGGCTCCTCCTTAAGCAAATGGCCAATAAGTTGGAGATTGAAGACCTCCGAGTGAAGAAGGGAACCGCTGCCGCATTGCTTCCAGAAACCCAGGTAAGCCTAAACCCCTCTTTATTTTTCTGTCTTTACATTCTAGAGTTATTTCTTTTCTTCTACCCTTCTGTAGAATAAGGCCTACTCTATGTGTATGTAAACCCTTCCTCTACTCAAAGTACCTCAAGACTCCCCCTAGTCGTAAAACGTGAAGGCGGGATCTAGGGAAAACGAGACTGACGATTGATCCTTAGTGTTAGAAACTTGTTGAAAAGCCTTTAGAATCTATGAAAACCGTTTCATACTCAAAGTACCCTAAGATTATCTCGAAGAACCGTTAAACGGGGAGAGAGAACTAAGGGAAAAGAGAATGGAACGGAACCCTAGGTTGTTTTTGTAAAACCCCGAATTTTCCTTAAATAATAAATTAAGTTAGCAAATAATATTACCGAGAGTTATGATTGATAGAAACATTTTAATATTGTAGGGGGTGATCAACTTTGCGGAGATCCAGAATTAGACGCAGATCTGACAGTCCGATCGTGAGATATCGAAGTATGTATTCTAATTGGGCGAGGTGTATAGAAGAGTTGCATGGGAGATGCATAGAATCAGGGGGTATATATATATGTATAAAGAATTAACCTAATTCTTATACTTGTATTGTCGCTCGTATTGAAGAGCCGCAAGCGACGAAAACTGGTGAGCGACCAAGAGAAGAAGAAGAAGAAGAAGAAGGAAGGGCTAGGCGTGCATTCATCGTCCAGGGAGTTCCTGAGTGTTAGAGGTTCGCCATTGTGCAGAATAGAGAAGGAGAAATCAGCGTATAGAGGTAGGTGACATCGTTTTGGTTTAAAATTGGATTTTCCCTTGTTTAATCGCAAATGCATGTTTCTATGATATGTAATGTTGTATTTAGTTAGCTAAGCATGTTAGAAATACATTAGAATGAGTTTAGACGAGAAAAATCACGATTTAGAACTGTTTCTGCTCGATTTGGTGACACCGCCGACCTCGACTGTGCTAGGCGCTCATCGGCGATCCTAGGCGCTGGTTATAGATTTGAGGACACCGTGGACCGCGGGACGACGGACCGTGGGCGCTCGAATTTGCACTACCGCCGACTGATGACCGCCCGGAGTGATCCCAGGCGCTCTCAGCAGAATTTCCAATTTTTCATATTTTCGAACCTAATTCAACTCTAAACTATTTTTAGACAATTTTTATGATTAACTAAGGTCTTTTAAGACCAAAATAAACTATCTAATTCCCCGTTTTACAGAAAAACAAATTAGGGAGTTATTTAGGACATTAGTTGCCAAGTTTTGAAGGTATATGAGAAATGTGATTTTGGAAAAGCCTAACTACCATTTGATTATCTAAACACTCCTAAATGGCATTATAAATCATAAGACATTATAAAGAGAATTCAGAATCCGAATGACTGAATAATGAAGTAAATGCACAGATATAACCATTATATGCCGCTAGGCACCAACCCTTATAGAAATATGATACCTTAGGGAATTTTGGAGTCTAGTAGGCATAGCTGGTTATGGATCCATAGTCGTAGCTAGATAGCTGAGGGATATGTCATTTGGGTTGAGTTACTCCTATATGTGACGCGCTTCCTTTGCAAGTTAGTTTGTCTGGGAAGGTCCTATGTCTGGAGGGACACCCAGGTGAGCCGCTGGTGATTCCCTGTACATGTGGATAAGCAACCACCTCCATGTATTGATTCTGGTGCTGCATGCTGGTGGTACATGCCAACTCTGATGGTTACGTGTGCAATAAGTCGGTGACTACGGCTCTTGTCTAAGCTGCGCTGCATGGGGCTTGAGTATCATTAGTAGCATCGCTCCTAAGTCGCACGGTGGTATAGCAATTGGTTGAGAATCATCTCAAAAGGTTTATCTTACTTTGTGAGTCCTACAATGACACTGAAAACATAACACTTGATATGATTATTATTCTTATTGTGCATGTGCGGGATGCATGTGATTGGGATATTGGTTGGATGTGACTGCTTAGTACATCCTGGCAATGCATGGATTATGCTATTGATTTGGCTATTGAGTTCTTATATTAAAACTTGCTGAAAATCATTTCTAGAACTGTTATCAAACTGTTTTTTGTTCATGAATGGTATAAATGATTATGCGAGCCTGATTTATCGATGTTGCTTTATCGTGCATGAAATGTTACTTTGCTTATATTAACTGTTTAATCATGCATGTGTTACCTACTGAGATATTCGTATCTCACCCTACTTCTATTCCATTTTTTTTCAGCTGATATGCGAGAGGGGGATCTCTTAGACTTCCAGGGAGAGATAGCCGAGTATTCGCCGGAGGATTATTATTATCCAGATCTCATCTGAGGTGGATTGATGTTATAGATTTAGCATTTTGATTGGTTTATGATCATTTATATGGATTGATCTATTGAGAGATGAGAGAGAGAGATAGTGACCCGTTCATTTTACCAGACTTTGATATTAATGACTGATGGTCAAGCTTTATGCTTGTTTGAGGATTTTGATCTACACTTCCGCACATACTTGTTTCCGCAACTCTGATAGTTTAATATATGGATTGGATTTTCTTTCCTTGGTCTGGTATGTTATTGATGTTGTAATTGATATGGGCTAGTAACACCTCGGATTTGGTTGTTGAACTAAATTCGGGTTGTTACAGTAGCGAACCGGGTTCGGGTCGGGTGCCGGTTTGCACTGACCCGGGTTCGGGGCGTTACAGTTTTAGAACCCCAGTTGATTGATATGAATACATGCTATATGTTCTTATGTTATTGAAGAAATGATTTTTACACATACACACATAGCACTAGCTTTTGTCGGAATTGGCTTATATTCCGGATTTATTGCATTCATTGTGATAGATCTGAAATGAATAGCCCCAACCAATTCTTGAATATATTTCAATGATTTTCAAAAATGATTTCAAGCAAGTTCTTTTTGAGTATTGAAGACCTCTAGGTCTAACCTCTCGGTTTCGGGCATTTTTGCTCACTTTTGGGGTTTTTGGCATATTCTTTCCAATCGGAGGGAATGGTGAGCCAAGCTTGTGCCCTATTTCTTCTTAGAGGTTCTTCAACTTTGTTTAAATGATTTTGATTCAAGTTGCACGGATCACACACACCTTAGCACCGTTTTGAATTGATTTTACTTTAAAGTGGCAAAACGGGACAGCAGCTGTACCCCAACTTCGGACGCTCGTAACTTCATCGTCCGGATGAATTTTGGAGTAATTCTAGAGCCATGGGAAAGGTGAGGCTGTCTAGTTTATGTCAGAAATTTTCCATTAAATTTTATCCAGTGGATTTTTGACACCTCTCAGTCGAAGTTGATAGGTCAATTCAGGCCATATTGCGAACCTGTCACTTAGACTGAGCGCCATGTGTTCGTTTTAAGTCCGATTCGAGTGATTTTTATTTCTGTGTTTTCCTTTGGAAGTCTAATTTCAAATCCAGTTAGTTTCATAATTTTTTGACTCCATTTGTGTCATGGGTAACAGATTTACTCAGAACTGCTCAACAGCCCTTTTCTGGGTTAACCTGTGATCCTTGGGGCCTGTTCGGGAGGTCACCCAAGGCACATCCGAATGAATTTTTGTATGACGCTAGTTCATTTGAAAGATGGCCATACATACTTCATTCACACCAAATTTCATGGATTTATATTGAGCCAATATTTCTAAATGATTTTCCAAACTTGCCCACTTGTCACTTTTAATTATCTCCAGCAGCAGATTTCAAATGAGAATAACTCCTAGGATTTTAACCGGAATTGATTGAAAATTTGAATGAGTCTTCTATTTATCATAATCTTTCAAATGAATTTGGTTTGATTCAATCTAAACTAGATTTGAATGATTTCAAGACAAATGGCTCTATCTTTTACCGAATTTTCCAAATTTGACTCAACTTGGTTTTGGGCAATTTTCGCTTTGATTTCCATCTATTGGTGATATTCCAGAAGTGATATTGACATAAAAGAGGATCTGGAAGTCATTTGGATTTCTCATGTGAAGGCATCACACATTTGTTTTAATCCTTTCTAAAGGTTTTTGATTATTTTAGCAAGCTTTCTCATTTTTTAGCATGAACAACACTTGGCAACCACCTTGTGTGGGTGAATGGGGGTGCCTAATACCTTCCCCCATTCATAATCTAATCCCCTTACCCATCTCTGGATTTGATTTTCAAGTAGAGTTATTTTTACTCTAGTATTTGCCTTTTAGCTCTTTTTTTGCTTACATTGAATCTTTTGGTGTCCATTCACACCCCAAAAATTGAATGGTGTCGACTCTCCCATTTTCGTTGAGCCCGTGTGTTGACGGAGGGAATCATCTCAGTGATTTTCCATGTCTCACAACTGGCGACTCTTCTGGGGACTTGTGGGTTTAAGCCATATTTGGTGTTTTGTTCATGCTTTTTTCTTTATTTTTGAATACTTGCTATTTTTCCTACTTGTGCATAATGCATCTCAAATCCGATTTGTATGAAAAAAAGTTTCACATGAATAAAAAACTTGAATGTGTTGTTTGATTTTGTTTAGAAATATGTTTAGGGAAAAGCATATCTTGTAATATGACTTTGCGATATTTTGTGATAGCATGTGTTATTTCGGGTTTCCATATCATGAGCTGAACATAAAGAATTTTTCTGAAAATTTAGTGTAAATTTTGGGTATTCAAGCATGTTTCCCATGAACAATGCTTTCTTGTGCTTAATGTTTTTTTTATGCCATGCCTTTGATTTGGGGGTATAGGATGACATGATTTGAGCATGAAAGCAATGAGCAAAAAAATCTGGAAATTCAGTAGCCGTTTTGGGGGCTTTCAAGCATGTTTTCCCTAGTTAAATGCTCCTTGAACAATGTAACTTGAGCACAAAAATGAAGAATACAAAATCTGGAAATTCAGTAGCCATTTTGGGGGTTTTCAAGCATGTTTTCCTCAACAAAACACCTCTTGTTCAATACATCTAGTTGCTGTATTTTTAGGCTTACATTTGGGCATGAATAAGGCACTTTGAGCATGAAAATGAGAACCATAACACCAAAAATTCAGTAGATGTTTTGAGGGATTTTCAAGCATGTTTTCCCCGGTTAAAAGCTTCTTGTACAATGTCTAGTTGCTGTATTTTTTAGGCTTCAATTTGGGTAGGAATAATGCACTTTGAGCATGAGGAGAAAAGCATGAAATCGGGAAATTTAGATAATGCTTTTGGGGTTTCAATCATGCTTTCCATGTTTTAGTTGTTGTTTGTACAATGTGATAGCATGTTTTGGGTGCCACTTTTGCGTATATGATGGTCATAAGCATGTTTGGGTGTTTATTATCTTGTGCTTGTGTTTTCAATTCCAATATGATTGTCATATTTGCCTTGGCTTGAAATTGTATGCATGGATACGAAAAGAGTGGTAAGGGGCTGGGACGTTATGAATGCACCTCAATATTTTGTGGGACACTTGGAAGCCCTAGAATATTCCAAAAAAAAAAAACAAAAAACAAAAAAAATGGAAAAATATAGAAAAAAAAAGCAAGTAAATCCGGACTTGTGTTCACCTAACTCACTTATCAACATTTATAGGTGTGACTAGGATTAAAAGGGAACTGACATGTTGCTTTGTTTTCCCTACCTAGGTACACTTACTTACAATCATTGCTCCCGTAACCAGATCGAAAGCCCGCACCATGAATACTAAAGAGAATCAAGCTCAAGCCACCGTACCTGCTCAGGACTTTTCTCAGCTGCAAGAGCAAGTGGCCGGATTGGCCAAAATGCTAGGAGACCTACTGGCGGCTCAGGCCCAGGCCCAAAATCAAGCATCAACTTCCCATCAAGCACCGCCACCTCAAGCCTACGTTCCGCCTCTAGCTCAACCCATGCCTGAGCCCATTTCTGAACCTATCCCTGAGCCTATTCTGATCAGGGAAAACGCTGTGGAATCTGAGAAAGAGTTGGAGAAGGAAAAAGCTAGGGAGGAGATGGAAAGGAAACTCCTACATAAGATAGAGAGGATTCAAGAATAACTTAAAGAGGTGAAGGGAGGAAACAGCTACGGAGGTACCACCTTCGATGACTTATGCATATACCTGGATGCATGCCTACCAGCCAAGTTCAAGTGCCCAGACTTCGACAAATATGATGTCACGGGTTGCCCAATGAGCCATTTGAAACTATACTACGGGGCTTTGTGCCAATTTTGCCGGGATGACGGCATTCTAATCCAACTCTTCCAGAGGAGTTTGATAGGGTCGGCTCTAAGGTGGTTTGCCACCGTAGACCATGGCAGGATCAAAAGATGGAAGGACTTGGCCGACGCCTTCTTGGACCAGTATAAATTTAACTCGGAGATCGTGCCAGACCAATACGACATGATGAGGATGAGTAAGGGAAAGGAGTTATCTGTAAGGCAGTATGCAAGAGGTGGAGAGAGTCCACCTCCCAGGTCAGGCCACCAATGTTGGAGCCTGAGATGATCTCAACCTTTGTAAGCACATTGGGCCAACCCTTCTATAATCATCTGGTGGGTCAGATTACCACCAATTTTACAGCTCTGGTGCAGGTGGCAGACCGGATCGAGGAAGGGGTCAGGTCGGGAAAACTTATTGACTACTCTACTTTGACCGGGAAATATGATTCCTCCACTTCCCTAGCACAGAAAAGGGGACTGCGTTTAAGAAGAACGGGGCCAAAAAAGAAGGAGAAGTAAACCTGGTACAGGCTCCTCCCTCCAAGAAACCGCTCCATGTGAACATCTCTGCACCCCAACAAGCCCAGCAGTCATATCAAACTCCTCTCAATGTCAATTTCTCCCCCTCCGTGCCTGCAAATCAAAGGAGGGCTTTTACTAAGGAAGAGAATGATGCTTGGATGGCAGCAAGGAGGAACAGAGTTTTTACTCCCCTTCCCGTGTCTCTCTCCCAACTATTACCGACCCTGCTGAAAGGGGAGTATGAGACCCTGAAGGAGCCAAACCCAAATTCCTCAAACAGGAGGAATTTTGATCCAGCAGTCACTTGTAACTATCACATGGGTGCAATGGGGCACTCTACTGACACTTTTTGGATGCTGAAGCATGCGGTCTAGGATCTGCTGGATCAGAAGGCCCTGGTTTTTAATACTGTTGCGCCCACCCCGTCAGAAAATGATATCAGGCAAAACCCTCTGCCTTACCACAATGGGGCAGGCCCGTCCAACTCTATCACTGCCATATCTGCCAGGAGAAGGGCCTATGACCCATCTCAACTTATAGCACCCGTGGGGACCTCAGTCAAGGTCCATTTCTTCCAAGAGAAAGAAGAAGAGGAGGTCAATATTATCTCCCAGAAAAATGATCATACTGCTGAGGATATTAGCTCCTCCCTGAACCAGGTCTCCTCCCTTATGGCCCAGATAAACATTGCAAGGCCTCCTTTGGTCTTCAATTGCAGTCCACCCACCTGTTCTCCAGCCAAGCCATCAAAGGCTCCATTGGTCGTCAACCTTGACCCCACCACTGCTTCCATCACGTCTTCTGTTCCAACAAAATCCAAGCTCTAACCCTTGGTTGTAAACATTCCTGCATCCTACAACATCCCTAAACCGGCCCATACATCTCGATCCAAACTCTAGCCATTGGTGGTTAATGTCCCTAAACTGGCCTATTTTGAGGTAGCTGTACCATGGAATTACAGCGATGGGGTCACGGCTAAGGTTCCGGTAGTCAAGAACCAGAACCAAGAAGAGGTAAACCTCATGACGAGGTCAGGAAAATATGTGAAAGGAGCAGAAAAAGAAAAAAGAAACAGAAGTCGAGAGAGAGAAAAAATAAACAGAAGAAAAAAGAAAAATGAAAGGAAAAACAAAAGTGGGGGAAGACACCCCCCAGGGTGCAGAAAATGAGGCATCAGACCTCATAAAAATAATTAATAAAAGCGAATTCAATCTTGTGGATCAGCTAAACAAAGTTCCGACCCAGATTTCAATACTGGGTCTTTTGCTGAATTCTAAAAAGCACAGGGACGCATTACTAAGGGTGCTACAGAGTGCACATGTATCCCAAACTATCGATCCGGACCAACTAGGCAAAATGGTTGGTCAAATCTTGTCACACAATGTGATAAGTTTCTCCGAATGTGAGATAAGCCTAGGTGGGTGTTATCATGTTGACCATTTGCATATCACAGTGCTATGTAAGGGCAGTATAATCGCACGGGTTTTAATTGACAATGGGTCAGCATTAAATGTCTACCCATTAATCACTTTTACCAAGCTTGGTCTGGATCAGTCGAAGATCAAGCAAAATGGGAGGATTGTGAGGGCTTTCGATAGCTCTAAGACACACTCCCTAAGGGAGATTGAACTGCCGGTCACAATTGGACCGAATATTTTCAACATAACATTTGAAGTGTGGATATTCCTGCAGCCTTAAATCTGCTCCTAGGAAGGTCGTGGATACATTCAGCTAGGGCAATATCATCCACGCTCCACCAAAGGGTGAAATACATAAGAGTACAAAGGGTGATAACAGTCCTAGCTGAGAACTTGGTGCCTCCCATTGTGTCGCCTGATGTACCCTTGATAAATGTGGATTTAACTGTCGACAAGATTGCGTTCCACTCATTTCAGTTTGAGACGGTCAATTTCATACCTGGGGGGTGTGAGAAAAAAGAAACGAAAGGGATTACTGCAGAGAAGATGGTGAGGAAAGTGATGGAGAAATACCACTTTCACCCGGGGAAGGGCCTGGGAATTAATTTGCAGGGGATGTTGGAGCCAGTAAAGGCAAAGAAGCTGGCCCCTAAAGCAGGGCTGGGATTTAAACCCTGAGGATGGAGAAGGATGAAGCAGGAAGAAGGGGAGAAGAGAAGCAGAGGAAAAGTCCCTCATTTAAGGGAAAGTTTTCCTAAACCCTCATATACGATCCAACTGTCTCATCCCATGGACCAGTCCAAACCCCCTTACCGAAATATCAATCCTTACCAAAGCCCTTATGTTCCAACCCTGCAACCCTACAACCCATCTCCTATGCTTGAAACAGTGGACGAGCCTGGGCCACAGTCAGAGCAGCAGGAGGACTTCTCCGAAGAGGTTGGGGCTTTCTTCGCCATGACTGAGAACGATAAGACAGAAGCGGACATGGACCTGCCTTTCATTGATTGGGCGGCAGTAAAAATTCCAGATGAGGTCATATCTGGACTGGGCCCCATAGCAGAAAAGGGCAATACCCACCTGGTGATGATGGCATTGGATTCTGGGCTTGAGGAGCAGGCTTGCAAAATTTCCCCTGCTCCCGAAAAACTTGTATTAAATAATTTGGAGGAAACTCCCCTTACCTTTGAAGCAGCATTTGTTTGGCAAACTGACGCGGCTTCCAAAAAAAACTCCATTAGTGGATTGACATTTCCCTGAAGGTCCTAATGAGCCTTCGTCTTCAGGGGAAAAAGATTTTTCTATTTTTTCTAGAAAATTTAATTTTTTTCAAAAAGGTCCAAACCACTTATGAACCATATAAGCAAACCAAATTAGACCAGGTTGAATATGACTTCGACCTTAAGCTCGACTTTGATCTCATGGGGATCGAAGAAGAGACTGAGGTCGAAAAAGAAGACATTCCAAAAGAAATTGAATATCAATTGGAACGTCATGAAAAGGGGGTCCAACCTAATATTGAGGAGACCATTTCAATAAATCTTGGGACAAAAGATGACCCAACAATAGTGAAAATCGGGGCATACCTATCTGATGTGCAGCGTTGTGAAATGACACGGTTCTTGGCAGATTATAAGGATGTGTTCGCTTGGTCGTATCGGGACATGCCGGGTTGGACACTGACATGGTGGTGCACAAGTTGCCAATTTTGCTAGGGGTTAAGCCAATTAAGTAGAAGCTGAGAAGATTGAAACCTGAATGGACCTTGAAGGTCAAGGACGAAGTGATCAAACAATTTCAGGCAGGTTTTTTGGCTGTCTCCACGTACCCCCAGTGGCTCGCAAACATAGTGCCGGTACCAAAGAAGGACGGGAAGGTCAGAATGTGTGTAGACTATAGAGACCTAAACAAGGCAAGCCCAAAGGATGATTTTCCACTTCCACACATCGACATTCTGGTCGATAATACTGCGGTGCATAGCCTATTTTCGTTTATGGGCGGCTTCTCTGGGTACAATCAGATCAAGATGGCTAAGGAATATCAAGAGAAAACGGCGTTCATCACACCTTGGGGCACTTTCCACTATACAATCATGCCGTTTGGGCTTAAGAATGCCGGGGCAACATACCAGCGAGCCATGACACCACTATTCCATGACATGATCCACAAGGAAATGAAGGTCTATGTGAACGATATGATTGCCAAATCGTGCAAAGAAGAGGACCACTTGATCAATCTGAAGAAGGTGTTTGATCGACTCAGGAAGTACAATCTACAGCTTAACCCGGCTAAATGCGTCTTTGGGGATACATCAGGGAAATTGCTGGGATTTATAGTGAGCAGAAGAGGAATTGAGATTGACCCGACTAAAGCCAAGGCCATAATTGAAATGCCATCACCCAGAACAGAGAAGGAGGTTCGTGGTTTTCTGGGGAGAATTCAGTATATAAGCCGATTCATAGCACAACTCACTGCTATCTGTGAACCAATTTTCAAGCTTCTGAGAAAGGATAACCCGACGATCTGGAATGAGGATTGCCAGCAGGCCTTTGATACAATAAAGAAGTATTTACTGAATCCACTTGTGCTAGTGCCACCAACTCCAGGAATACCACTGATCCTGTACTTGTCAGTGTTGGAAACAACGATGGGGTGTGTCTTGGGGCAGCATGATGAGACCAATAGAAAAGAAAGGGCAATTTACTATCTGAGTAAAAAATTCACAGAATAGGAAGCCAAGTACTCACCGTTGGAAAAGACTTGCTGTGTTCTAGTGTGGGCAACTCAGAGGCTAAGGCATTACTTCCTTAGTCTCTCCACATTATTGATATCCCGGATGGACCCTCTGAAGTATTTGTTTGAGAAACCGGCACTAACTGGCAGAATGGCAAAGTGGCAGTTGCAACTATCTGAGTTTGACCTCACATACATCACTCAGAAAGTGATTAAGGGTCAAGCCATTGCTGATCACCTGGCTGCACATCCTTTGCTAGAATACCAACCTTTGAAGAATAACTTTCCCGATGAGGCAATTTTGTTTACTGAAGACGAGGAAAGTGAAAGTTCTTGGCAAATGTTCTTCGATGGGGCCGCTAACATGAATGGAAATGGAATTGGGGCAGTCCTAGTCAAACCAGATGGTTCACACATCCCGATTGTAGTGAAGCTGAGATTCCAGTGCACCAATAATATTGTAGAGTATGAAGCATGTATAATTTGGTTGCAAGCTGCCTGTAAGCACCTCATTTTTGCACCTCCCAAAATGCAGAAAATGAAATTTTAATTGAAAAGTCAAACTTGAGAAAGTCAAAAAGTTGACTTTTTTATCTGGTGCAAATCAGTCACCCTGCTTCCCACCATTGGAAAGAGGATTCCGATACAATTCTAATGGAACAGAGTTTGCCCAAATCGGAGTCCAAATGAAGAAGTTATGGACTGGTCAAATCTGAGAAAAGCAGAAATTAACTTTCTGCTAAACCCCAGATCAGCTACCCCATTTGATACCATCAGACAGAGCATCTCGACACAATTCCAACGCAACTGAATTTGCTGGAATCGGAGTCCCGGATAAGGAAATATGAGCAAATTTGGCTCTGGGACGCGGCCCGGCACTTCTGCTAAAAAACTCGAATTTGCTGCTAAACTGAAGTTCAGCGGATAGGGAATCTTGCACTGATTCCAACGCCACTAAATTTGCTAAAATTGGATATCAGACGAGTGGTGGGCAGTTGAAGTTTCTGAAAATCTGCACACGTGGCAAACAGTGAAGAAAGAGCAGCAAAGCAAAAAGTTTTGAATTAAAAAATAATATTTTTGCTAAAAATCTAATTAAAGTATTTAAAATAAAAGAAAAAGAAAATAAAAATTAAAAGATGCATGTGCATCCAAAACCCAAAACAAAAAATCTTAATAAAATAATAATAAAAGTAAAATATCTAATGAATTAAATAAACAAAAAAAAGAAAATAAAAAAATATATAATTGAACGAATTCTCCCATGTGGAGAATTCGTTCAAGCAAGCTTGGAGGCTAAGTTTACTTGGAGGCTAAGTCTTAAAGCCATCATTGGTTTTTTTTTAAAAGGGCATGAAATGAAAAGAGGAAGGTTTTGGTCATGAAGTAAAAGAATAATTGCATTTTAGTCATGCATTATAAAAGGCAACCTTAGCCCATTTTGAAGAGGTGGGCTCATTTTTTCTCCATCCCTCTCACCTCTCTCACTTCCTCCTTTCTTCTTCCTTGCTCTTCCTCCCTTCTCCCTTGGCCGAACCCTTTTCCCACTCCCTTTCTTCTCCTATCTTAAACCTAAAACCATATTAAAACCTTACTTGATCCCTTCTTAATACTTCTCTCTTCATTTCAAGCACCAAAAAGACTTGTAGAATCTCTTGGCTTGAGTGGAAGTGCTGTCCAGCCTTACCTTGACTCCAAAGAAGACCCGGAAAGCTTCAACCTAGGTTTCAAGCCCAAGGTGAGCTCCCTTAGGTCATTTTCCTTCACATATGTAAATATTGATCCATTTGAAGCAATAGGATTTTAATCATGTGATATGATTTTTGTTATGGGTAGTATTTGTATCCGAATCCAAGATGTGTGCATGATTTCAAGTGTCTTAAAATCATTGTTTGTTTGATTTTAATATTGTTGCTATTTATTTACAAGGGAGCATGTTTCCCCTTGTTCTAATCCAATGTATCCCTCTATGTAATCCCTCTTCTTTATCCTTTCTTTAGACATTTTTTCTAGGCTAGATGAATATGTTACATGGATGTGATCATGTTATGGATTGTGTATGATGCATGTTGAGTTCTCTTTTCTCTTCTTATTTGTACAAGGTTTCATCATTATTTTTGGTGTGCATGAGATCATCTATCATTTAAAACATGTATGTCATCATTTTGAGATTATGAGAATAGTTTTTTTTGACCGTTTTTTATGTTTAATCATTTGTTTTGTAAATCCAAGCTGCTGTTTTCGACCATAAGAAATCATTCTCTTTTGGCTTTGTACATATCCTACAAGTATGTTTATACTTTCACACATTAGAAGCATATCTAGTTGCTTTATATATGTTTCTGCTTAGTGTAGTTTGCATGCATATAAAACCTGTTTTTCAGCTCTTAATAGTGTTTCTTATTATCAAGTTTGGTTTTGACTTAAAGCATGCTTATTGAAGCCCTATGTTGCTTGATTTTCTTCCATGTATGTTAATGATTGGTTTTTAGTAAAAAGGAACCAAAATAGTGATATTTGAGTCCCTGTTTATTCATTGAACTGGCTAAGAAAAAGGAGAAGGTAATCCCTAACCTTCTCCCTTCTTGTTGATTTTCAAAACCTCAAAGAGAAGCCCATTTTGCTCTCATTTGGACCACTGTGGGCCCACACGAGCCCACACGATCATTGGAACGCCCCAAGAGGCTTAAGAATCTAAGCCCATAGCAAAAATCCAAGAAAACAGTTTCTGTAGATTAATCCGGCAACTCAGGTCGGATCAGCAGAGCCCCATTCATAGCCGGCAAGAGATGCCAAATACACTGAGTCCTGTGTGTAACCGGCATCTCAGGCCGGCTACACTGTCTGAATGTTAATTTTGCTGTTTTTTGTGATCCTATGTCATTTTCTTAATTGTTTAAATCAAACCGGATGAACCAGTAGGGTTTCCGGGTCACCCGAAAAGCCAAGATGGGCCATGGACCGACCCGGTCCAAATTGATTCCCAGTGGGCCTTCCAACAGGGCCCACTGAGCCCGACAAACTCATTTTGTTAAACAAAGATAAAATCAACCTGATTGAGTGGGCCAAACCCTGGAAGGCCCTCCAAAGCCCAACTTGGGAAGCATGTATGTTTAGATATAGGCTTGGTTTGGCTGAGACCACGGGCAGGGCCTGTCGGGCCCATTAAGCCCATTGAACCTAACCAAGGTTAGGGTTTCCAAACCCTAACTCAAGAAGCCTTGGGCTTTCAAGCCCAAGCCCAGGTAAAGGGCCCCAAGCCCAAAACCTGGCCCATTTTGGCAAAAATTAATCAAAATAAACTCAAAACACTTGGCAACCAGGACGAGGCCCACCCAAGGGCCCGCAAATCAATGTAGACCAGCCTTTTCCATGAAAATCACTTAAACCCCAACTTGAACAGATAATTAAAATCAATTCATTTAACTTAAGCCCAAAGGGCTTCCTAGGACTAGACAGAGGCCCACCAAGGGTACATGGGCTTGACTAAGCCCACCAAGGAATCCGCGGGCCTTCCAACGGGGCCCGCCCAATCAGACTCATCTCATCTCTAATTAAAAAGATAAAATCAAGTAAAGGGACCCACACCACTTTGGCGGTCCCGCCAGACTTAAACCAAAATTAAATGCCAGATTAGGAATCGGGTGAGTGAGAGACCAGAATTGACTCAAACCAGGGAAACGTATGGGACCCGTCACTTGACGGGGTGGACTGAGGTGTCTACGGACTTCCCCAGACCGCAACCGAGAACCTACTTAGAATCTCAAGCCGCAGACCAAGCCTTAGTAGAAGAACTTAGGCACCCAAGTGTCTGCCTGCACCCCATCAGGCAGTGGCAACTCCAAACAAATCCCGAGGCACGCATCATTTTGCGTGCGCCTCGTCGTGCGACCGAAATCGGGTGCGCACACCGCCATAGATCATGAAGTGGAGGAACTTGACATATACGGAGATTCGAGTCTTATCATCTTCCAAACAACTGGTGAATGGAAAACCAAGGATCACAAATTGATCCCCTATCACTAGTATTTGGAAGAAATAAGTACAAACTTTACTCAAATTTCCTTCAACTATATGCCAAGGGCCAAAAATCAATTTGCGGATGCTTTAGCAACATTGGCTTCAATGGTCAGTATGCCAGAAGGGGTAGACATCAAACCACTGGAAATTGAGGTCAGAGATGAACCGGTTTATTGTCTTGTTCTAGAAGGAGCACCAGAAGAGGAAACACCATGGTTTCAAGACATCAAAAGTTTCTTGAACAATCGGAGTTTGCCAGAAAATGCCAATTCTATTGAGAAAAGGACAATACAGAGATTAGCCGGTCAATTCCTACTAAGTGGTGGATATTTGTACAAGAGATCACATAATGACATTCTACTCAGATGTGTTGCTAAGGCTGAATCAGAAAGGTTAATCGAGACTGTACATGGAGGAGTTTGTGAACCCCATATGAACGGACACATGCTTGAAAATAAGATTCAGAGGTTGGGATACTATTGGTCGAAGATGGAGCATGATTGCTGTATACATGTCAGGAGGTGTCATAAATGTCAGATATATGCAGATAACAATCATACACCCCCAAGTGAGTTGCACAACATGACATCACCATGGCCCTTCTCCATGTGGCATAAATCTCATTAGCATGATTTCCCCTAAGGCATCGAACGGGCACAGATTTATCCTGGTGGCAATCGACTATTTCACCAAGTGGGTAGAAGCGGCTTCGTATGCGAACATCACAAGCAACCATGTTATTAAATTTTTGAAGCACAACATTATTTGTCGCTATGGACAGCCAAGTGCCATAGTATCAGACAACGCTTCAAATATTAAGAACAAGGACATGAAGAAGATGTGTGAGCAGTTTCAGATCACCCACCACAAGTCAGCTCCATACAGGCCAAAGATGAATGAGGCAGTAGAAACGGCAAACAAGAATATAAAGAAAATCATTCAGAAGATGGTAGTAAGTTACAAAGATTGGCATGAAATGCTACCACTTGCTCTACATGCCTACAGAACCTCAATCCGGACTTCAACTGGGGCAACCCCGTATTCCCTAGTCTATGGGATGGAAGCAATTTTACCAGTGGAAGTAGAAATCCCATCACTTAGAGTGCTCATGGAGGCTGAATTAGAAGAAGCTGAATGGATACAGTCAAGAAGTGATCAACTCAACCTGATAGAAAAGAAGCGTTTGAAGGCGCTTTGTCATGGCCAATTATACCAGAGGAGAATGGCCTGGGCCTATAATAAGAAGGTGAAGCCCAGAACTTTCAAAAAGGAAACTTAGTGCTAAAGAAAATTTTATCATTTTTGGAAGATCCTTGTGGTAAGTTCAAGCCAAATTGGGAAGGGCCTTATGTTGTCAAGAAGGTCCTGTCAGGGGGTGCACTCTTCTTGACAGAAATAGATGGGACAGATCTTCCTGGGCCAATTAACTCTGATGCAGTAAAAAGGTATTTCCTTTGATTGAACATTTCTAGGAAATGATCCGATGCCATCTTTCTTTATTTCCTTCAAAATTTTAATCCCTAGTCTAGCCAAGTTGAGCCGGTTCGTTTCTCTGATAAACCTAAACCGGACTTACAGTCTTATACTGGGGCAAAACAAATTGGAGAAAGGCCAATTGGGGCAAAAAAAAAAGAAAAAAAAAGAAAAAAGAGAGATAAAGCAAAGAGAAATGGCAAATGAAAGCCAAGTGTGAAAAGAAATGAAAAGGATACATTTTTGGGAAAATGAGGCAAAATTCATCATGACTATTGAGATTAAGCAGATTGAGAACAATGGGGTCAGTCATGGAGGAAAAGCCATTTGAGGATGATTCTAAAAGTCCTAAGATAGACAGATTTGATCCCTCCTTATTGTTGGGACTACCCTTTTCATTATTTAACCTGGTTTTAATTCCTTTAATTATGGGTGATTAATTATATGGACCAAATTTCAAAAAAAACAAAAAAATAATAAAAAGAAAAACTATATTTTGGCCAGTGACGAGAAATCAAATACTTTTCATAAAACATTTGCTTTTACAAGCATCTGAGCATTCTGAGGCCAATAATATAAAAAATTTATTTTTGAATTAAATCCTCTGTCTTTCCACTATTAGAGTTTGCTTTGATACAAAGGTATGAAAAAAAAGAAAAAACCAAATGTGCAGGAAAGAAGGCTAGGCTCTGTCCCCTAGCCGCTCCTCAAGCTCCCGAATCCGAGCTGCCTGAGCTACGATAACCCCAAAAGCCCCCTCTGCAGCGGGATCACTGTGAGACATGAGAAAATCAACTAGGATGATTCCCCTCCGTCAACACACGGGCTCAACGTAAAAATGGGAGAGTCGCCACCATTCAAATTTTTGGGGTGTGAATGGACACCAAAAGATTCAAAAATAATAGAAAATAGCTAAAAGGCAAATTCTAGAGTAAAAATAACTCTACTTGAAAATCAAATCCAGAGATGGATAATGGAATTAGATTATGAACGGGGGAAGGTGTTAGGCACCCCCATTCACCCACACAAGGTGGTTGCCAAGTGTTGTTCATGCTAAAAAAAATGAGAAAGCTTGCTAAAATAATCCAAAAACCTTGGAAAAGGATAAGACAAATGTATGATATCTTCACATGAAAATCCAAATGAATATCAGATCCTCTTTTATGTCAATATCACTTCTGAAATATCACCAATAGATGGAAATCAAAGTAAAAGTTGCACAAAACCAAGTTGAGTCAAATCCGGAAGATTCGGTAAAAGCAAGAACCATTTGTCTTGAAATCATTCAAATTCAATTTAAATTGAATCAAACCAAATTCATTTGAAAGATTATGATAGATAGAAGACTCATGCAAATTTTCAATCCATTCTGATTAAAATCCTACGAGTTATTTTCCTTTGAAATCTGCTGCTGGAGATAATTAAAAGTGATAAATGGGCAACTTTGGAAAATTATTTAGAAAAATCGGCTCCATATAAATTCATGAAATTGGGTGGAAATGAAGTATGTATGGCTATATTTCAGATGAAACTAGCCTTATACAAAAATTCATTCGGATGTGCCTTGGGTGGTCTCCTGAACAGGCCCCGAAGATCACACATTTACCCAGAAAAGCGCCGTTGAATAGCTTTGAGTAAACCTGTTACCCACGACACAGATGGAGTCCAAAAATTTTGAAACCAATTGGATTTAAAACTAGACTCCCAAAGGAAAATACAAAAACAAGAATCACTCGAATCGGACTTAAAACGAACACATGGCGCTCAGTCGAAGTGACAAGTTCTGTAATCAGACCTGAAATGACCTATCAACTTCGACAGAGAGGTGTCAAAAATCCGTTTAATAGAAATTCATGAACTTTTACAGGCATAAACTAGACAGCACGACATTTCTCATGGCTCTGAAATCACTCCAAAATTCATCCGGACAATGAAGTTACGAGTATCCGAAGTTGGGGTACAGTTGCTGTCAAGTTAAGCATTTTTTTGAGTAAAATCAATTTAAAACAGTGACCAAGTGTGTGTATTCCGTCCAAGATGAATCAAAATCACTTTCAAAAGATAGTGAAAAGCCTCTAAGAAGAAATGGTGCACAAGTTTGGCTCACCATCCTCTCCGATTGGAAAGGATATGCCAAAAACCACAAAAGTGAACAAAAATGCCCAAAACCGAGAGGTTGGACCTAGAGGCCTTCAATACTTAACAAAACTTGCTTGAAATCATATTGAAAACCAACAAGAAATATTTTAGAATTATTTGATTGGGGCTATTTACACTAGATCTACCACAATGACGGCAATAGATCCAAAATACAAGCCAAATCCGACAAAATAAGTGCTATGTGTGTATGTGTAAAAATCCATTCTTTAACAACATAATAACATATAGCATGCATTTAGATCAATCCAATGGGGTTCTAAAATAACCTAGGGTTCCGTTCCATTATCGTTTCCCTTAGTTCTCTCTCCCCGTTAAACACGGTTCTTCAAGATAATCTTGGGGTACTTTGAATATGAAATGGTTTTCATAGAATCAAAAGGCTTATTCGAATCAAGGTTCTAGCACTAGGATCAATCCCCAGTCTCGTTTCCCCTAGATCCCGCCTTCACATTTTACGGCTAGGGGGAGTCTCGAGGTACTTTGAATAGGGGAAGGGTTTTCACACACATAGAAGAGGCCTTATTCTACAAAAATGTAGAAGAAGAGATCTAGATCTAGAATGTAAAAACAGAAAAATAAAGAGAGGTTTGAGGCTTACCTGGGCTTCTAGAAGCAAGACTGCAGCGGTTCCCCGCTTCACTCGGAGCTCTTTGATCTCCAACTTCTTGGCAGAAGTTCTTGGCAAGAGTTAATGGCCATTTGCTTAAGGAGGAGCCTCCTATTTATAGACAAAGGCTAGGATTAGTGTTGGTGGGATGGTAGACACAACATAATGTCTAGAGCCCACCAACCTTAACCCTAAGGCTATTTCCGAAATTTCCACTCATTTAATGAAGGATATGATGGTAAAAAGTGAAAACTCTCGGAAAACCCTAATTTTGAGCAAAAAACATATATCCGACATATCAGGTCGGATACACGAGTGCCTATATGTATCCGACATATGATGTCGGATACATTAAAGCCTGCTTGTATCCGACAACTTATGTCGGATACGAAGAAGTGTGCTTGTATCCGACTTGAGTTGTCGGATACAAAGAAAAATGCCTATTTTCCCAAATTTTGTACTGGTTTCAAAGGATATAATGATTTTTGCCCATTATTCTTCATTTTTGCTGTGCAATTTGAGGTGTCTACAACTGCCCCCTTTGTGGGAGTTGCGAAGCAATGAGCTGCAAAGATTAGACAAGCCCAAATTGCACTCCCTTAACCATGATTTGCTTGATTCAATTCAATTTTGGAAAATAATTTTGGGTGAAGATTTGCCAAAAAGCCCTAACTTTAAGGGAGCATCTCTCCAAGAGATCATAAATTCCACTGAGCTCTGGTGGCTATGAAGTGGCTTTTAAGCCAAAAGTAAGATTTTTTGAAAACTGATTTTTCATCAAACCAAGTTAAAAATTGAGTGAATATCCTCCTTTTTGACCAACACATTTCCCCAATTTGTCCTAAATTCCACTGAGCTCTCGTGGCTGTGAAGTGGATTTTAAGGCCAAATAGATTTTTTTGTGAAAATAGCAGATTTTGTTGCACAATTTTTTTTCTTTTTCTTTTTTTTTCTTTTCTTCTTCTCTTTTTTTTCTTTTCTTCTTCTCCTTTTTTTTCCTTTTTTCTTTTCTTTTTCTCCTTTTTTTTCTGTTTTTTTCTCTTTTGCTTGTTTTTTTTTTCTTTACAATATACTGAAATATCCCTCCTCCTTTGCAGCTTTGGTTACTTGACCACCTGAGTCAAATTGAAGAGATCAATCGACATTTCTTCCCAAGCTTGAAGGTTCCTATTTTGATGAGCAACCGGAGGTGTCATGACATTCCAGGAGGTAAACAAGGCTGGTTTACTTTCTTGGCTACACTCCAGGATGATCAGGTGAGGTGGCCTGGTACTTATCAGCCCAACGCCGAGACCATGATCAGCTTTCGAGACCGCAACTTTTTGGTTCTGGCTGACTTGAATCATGCTGTGCTTTACCTCCCTTTGCGGGTTCTTCATCAGTTTAGAGCGACCCAGGGGATTATAATCTCAAGTGGATACGATGATCATCTTGGGCCACTTTTACCAACCACCATGAAGCTGAATGCTTGTTTGATGAGGGAGTGGTCCTATGTTCGTTTCATGTGGAGCCTAGTCTTCTCAGGGTCCCATGTGAAGGACTATCTCTTCTCGATCAGGGAGCAGATACAGAGTCAGGCTCTAGTACCCGAAGATCCTCCTGCAGTTTTGGCTCCCACTTATGAAGACATCCTGGAGTCTAAGAGAGCTTCTCACAAGCGACTTCAGCAGATATGGGTACGTGAGGCCCAGGAGCTTAGGATACGAGGCCTAGATATGGAGAGGCAACTTGCAGAGCAGGTATCCCGCCGTCTTGCTGTGGAAAAGCAACTTGAGGAGAAGAGGCAGGCTTGCTGTCTTGAAGTCCGAGCACTGCGGCAGAAGCACCAGGATGCTTTAGCCAGCCTTAGGAGCATGAGGATCAGGCAGACCCTTTCAGATGAGGTTATTTCCTTCTTAAGTGATCCCACTGCAGAGGGGGCTTCTGGAGTTATTGCAGCTCAGGCAGCTCGGATTCGAGAGCTTGAAAAGCGGCTAGGAGACAAAGACTAGCCTTATTTCCTGCACATTTTTTTTCTTTTCTTTTTCTTTTCATACCTTTGTACGAAAGCAAACTCCAATAGTGGAAAGACAAAGGATTTAATTCAAAAATAAATTTTTTATATTATTGGCCTCAGAATGCTCAGATGCTTGTAAAAACAAAGGTTTTATGAAAAGTATTTGATTTCTCATCACTGGCCAAAGTATAGTTTTTCTTTTTTTTTTCGAAATTTTGTCCATGCACTTAATCACCCATAATTAAAGGAATTAAAACCAGGTTAAATAATGAAAAGGGTAATCCAAAAAATAATGAGGGATCAAAACCATCCATCTTAGGACCTTTAGAGTCATCCCCAAATTCTTCTTCTTCTCGAATCGAACCTATTATTCCCAATCTGTTCAGTCTCAGTACTCGTGCTGATTTCTCTTCAAGCTTGGATCACATGATCAACCCATCCTTTGATCCTTTTTTTCCTTTTTTTTATTCTTTTTTCTTTCTTTCTTGCCAATATTGCCCCTAGCGCCAGTTATGGTTTTCACTAGGGCCGGCTTCTGCATTCCGTCACCACCAATCTCACATTGAAATTTGAATGAACATACTAAGATCACCGAGGGCTTAGAAATAGGACGAAACAACGGCTAAGCTAGGTTTATGAAAGAAAAGGTATTAAAGGCTCAAAATTTTCCACATATGGAAATAGGTCAACCGGATTTACAGTCATGATGAATTTAACCCCTTTTCCCCAAATTGCATTCTTTGCATCTCTTTTCACACTTGGCTTTCACTTACCATTTTTCTTTGCTTTTTTTCTTTTTCTCTTTATTTTTCCCCCAATTGGCCTTGCCCCAATTTATTTTGCCCCAATGTAAGACTGTAAGTCTGGTTTAGGTTTATCAAAGAAACAAACCGGCTCAACTTGGTTAAACTAGGGATTAAAATTTGCAAGGAAATAAAGAAAAATGGCCTCAGATCATTTTCTAGTAATATTCAATCAAGGAAAATACCTTTTTACCGCATCAGAGTTAATTGGCTCAGGAAAGTCTGTCCCATCCATTTCTGTTAAGATGAGTGCACCCCCTGACAGGACCTTTTTGACGACATACGGCCCCTCCCAATTCGGCTTGAACTTACCACGAGGATCTTCCAAAAATGGTAAGATTTTCTTTAGCACCAAGTTTCCTTCTTGGAAAGTTCTGGGCTTCACCTTCTTATTGTAGGCCTGGGCCATTCTCCTTTGGTACAATTGGCATGACATAGTGCTTTCAATCACTTTTCTTCTATCAGGTTGAGTTGGTCCCTTCTTGACTGTATCCATTCAGCTTCTTCTAATTCCGTCTCCATGAGCACTCTGAGTGATGGGATTTCTACTTCCACTGGCAGAACTGCTTCCATCCCATAGACCAGGGAATACGGGGTTGCCCCAGTTGAAGTCCAGATTGAGGTTCTATAGGCATGTAAAGCAAGTGGTAGCATTTCATGCCAATCCTTGTAACTCACTACCATTTTTTGGATGATTTTCTTTATGTTCTTGTTTGTTGCTTCTACTGCCCCATTCATCTTTGGCCTGTACGGAGCTGATTTGTGGTGGGTGATCTGAAACTGCTCACACATCTTCTTCATGTCCTTGTTCTTAATATTTGAAGCGTTGTCTGATACTATGGCACTTAGCAGTCCATAGCGACAAATAATATTGTGCTTCAAAAATTTAATAACATGGTTGCATGTGATATTCACATATGAGGCTGCTTCTACCCACTTAGTGAAATAATCAATCGACACCAAGATGAATCTGTGTCCATTTGATGCCTTAGGGGAAATAATTCCAATGACATCTATGCCCCACATGGAAAAGGGCCATGCGGATGTCATGTTGTGCAACTCACTTGGGGGTGCATGCTTATTATCTGCATATATCTGACATTGGTGACACCTCCTGACATGTATACAGCAATCATGCTCCATGGTCGACCAGTAGTATCCCAACCGCAGGATCTTCTTTGCCAGCATGTGTCCATTCATATGGGGTCCGAAAACTCCTCCATGTACAATCTCAATCAGCCTTTCCGACTCGGCCTTAGCAACACATCTGAGCAGAATATCATTGTGTGATCTCTTGTACAAATGTCCACCACTTAGCAGGAACTAACCACCGAATCTCTGTATTGTCCTCTTCTCAGTAGAAGTGGCATTTTCTGGCAAACTTCTATCATTCAAGAAATTTTTGATATCTTGAAACCATGGTGCTTCCTCTTCTGGTGCTCCCTCTAGAACAAGACAATAAGCCGGTTCATCTCTGACCTCAATTTCCAATGGTTTGATGTCTAACCCTTTTGGCATGCTGACCATTGAAGCCAATGTTGCTAGAGCATCCGCAAACTGATTTTTGGCCCTTGACATATAGTTGAAGGAAATTCGAGTAAAGTTTGTGCTTATTTCTTCCAAATACTGGTGATAGGGGATCAATTTGTGATCCTTGGTTTTCCATTTACCAGTTGTTTGGAAGATGATAAGACTCGAATCTCCGTATACGTCAAATTCCTCCACTTCATGATCTATGGCGGCTTGCAACCCAATTATACATGCTTCATACTCTGCAATATTATTGGTGCACTGGTGTAACGCCCCGGATCCGAGTCATGAAATAACACCGTAACTCATCCCCGGAGGTTAATTTAAAACACAGGATCGCAATATCAGAGTGAAGGAAAACATGAATACAACAATAGCTATATAACAGAGTGCGCTAAAATATTCCCAACTAAAATAAAACTCACATGTCCAAGTAACTACCCGCAAGTATCGAGCTCTCCAAGAGTATCTGAAAACAAAACGAAAGCAACGGGGTGAGATACGAATATCCCAGTGAGCAGCACATGCATGCACAAATACATTTATTTCAGTTCTAAAACATGCCACAGTTATAAACCATATACAATGATGATAACACACATATTCCGAATAATCCGACTAAACTTCAATAATCCAATTCATATCAGTGCGGAAAACCATCAGGTAAATCAAGCAATAACAATCCGTTTCCAATCCCGAAGATATCGATAAAATAATGATTAATTGACAACAACATAGCAATTAACCATAATTTCGTATCTCAAGATATAATTCCAGATATACCAATGTCATATAACACAAAGTCTTCTCATAACCATGCCCACGCCTCCAAATGTATATCCGGCCTACTCAGGGTTTCAGATATTGAAATGACTGCGTCATCCAATGCATGCCTACTCCCCGGTTTCTGCATTGACAACCAGGCCTACTCAGGGTTTCTGGCTGCTCTACACCGGCGGGAAGTACAATACCCAATAATCGGTAAACAATATTCCATGAACCATAAATACCAAAAAACCAGCGAATAAAACATATCACGTCAAACAAAATCAAATACCAACATTGGTCAATGTCATGACTATTGTTTAGTTGATAAATTAAACATGCCAAGTAGACACTCCACACCTCCATGTACACAGTTCCGGCCTACTCAGGGTTTCGGAAACTCTGAAATGACAGCCTACTCAAGGTTTCGTCATCCAATGCAGGCCTACTCCCCGGGTTTCTGCATTGACAACCAGGCCTACTCAGGGTTTCTGGCTGCTCTACACCGGTCGTGGCAACACACAAGGCCATGCAATTTCAACAACCAACAATAACATTACATTACTAAGCTTAGACTCTGGATCCAGGACAAGCTAAACCAAAACAGTAAATCATCGTATAATCTCAATTCCAACATCAAAATAAAACCATTCATTTCACATCATGTATAACTCATCGCAGTTCATCACCTGTCCCTCTGGACCAAGCAGTACCTCAAGTACTTTCAGTATTTTCTCATTTCCGTAACACATGCCATTTGGAAATAAAACTCAATTATTCATACCAAGAAAATCTTTACAATACATTCAGAATTATCCAAACAAGTGAAACCAGAATTTAATAATTTCTCAATCAAAACAGTGTATAAAACAGAGGGAAACTAACTAGGAACTCCTAGTGTTTTGGTATCCGGCACAACACTTACAAATAACCTAAACTCAACCTTGGAAGCTTTTAAGAATTTCACTAAATTTTCCTCTAATAATTGAATAGGCAAAGTAGGTTCCAAAGTCCCCAAACAGGTGAATAGTTAAGTGGTTTAACCCTCAAGTCATCAAAAACCCCTTGGTTTAGTCAAAATTCCAATTCGGTAAGTGTATTGGACTATGCGCTCACCTCCTGAAGTGAGCGCCAGGTGAGCGCCGAGTGAGCGGATAGAATTTAGGTTAAAATTCGACTATGCGCTCACTCGATATCAAGTGAGCGCCAGGTGGGCGGGAAGTGGGCGCGAGGTCGACGCCAGCTTCACGCGAGATTCGCGTATCCTTTTTAAGTGAGCGCGAGCTGAGCGCCAAGTGGGCGCCAGCTCGACAGATGGTACATTTTTAAAAGGCGCCTACTTCGAAGTGAGCGCAAGTGAGCGCCAAGTCGGCGGATACTCACTGCGATTTCCGACTCTCTGTTAATTCTAGATCTCCAACTCTGGCCGATCTTTTTCGGTCTATAATTGTTCTAATAGTCTCCTAATATCCCCAAAATACTTCCCAACCAGTTTTGAATTTAATCTAAACACATTTCTATTCAAGTTGTAATTCACTCTCATGCTCGGACTCATGCTATTCCAGAAAACTCAGAAAACTCAGAAGACAACCATGCATCAGAATACATTCACGAATAAACTTAAACCTCAGTTGTAAATCAATGCTACTCACCGGTATTGAAGATCTTCTTCAAGCTTCCAGCCATCTTGAAGGAGTTCTCTCGCAACCCAAGCTGCTCGGCCGCCGCCCTAATTTCAGAGCAGCAACCTTTCCCCAATCTCCGAAAAATTTTATATTAGTTACCTATTTATAGACATCGCAAGGGTTTAAACTAATTCACCCTCGATGTTTAATTAACCCTCGGAATCCCCTTTCTACCCCTCATTCAACTTGGGCTTTCCCGGATTTACTTATTTGCTAATTCCTATTTACTACCATATTTTTAAGTTCGATAATTAATTACGTATTAATATTCCACCTCATTCTCTTTGACAACTAATGACCACAAATCTCTAGCAATAAATAAATTTTGATTAAGCCTGTCCATAAATCCTTGTGTTCATACTTTTGCATATATTTTATTTTATCTACTATTTTATATTGTTTATTTTTTTTCTACTCAAAACCTAATTTCCCCTTTAGTATATATACCTTCCATACGTATTGCCGCTCAACAACCTTTGAAAATCATTTATTCCGTGTACGCTCATCCACCGAAATCCCTACGTATACCCACATCTACTTAAGCTTATTCGCCCACATAAATAATAAAGAAAAAAAACTCCTTAGAAAATATCGGGGTTTTACAACTGGAATCTCAGCTTCACTGCAATCGGGATGTGTGACCCATCTGGTTTGACCAAGACTGCCCCTATTCCATTTCCATTCATGTTGGCGGCCCCATCGAAGAAAATCTACCAAGAACTTTCACTTTCCTCTTCTTCAGTAAACAGAATTGCCTCATCAGGAAAGTTGGTCTTCAACGGTTGGTATTCTGGCAAAGGATGTGCAACCAGGTGATCAGCTATGGCTTGACCCTTGATCGCCTTCTGAGTGATGTAAGTGAGGTCAAACTCGGAAAGTAACAACTGTCACTTTGTCGTCCTGCCAGTTAGTGCCAGTTTCTCAAATAAATACTTCAGAGGGTCCATCGGGGATATCAATAATGTGAAGTGACTAAGGAAGTAATGCCTTAGCCTCTGAGTTGCCCACACTAGAGCACAGCAAGTCTTTTCCAACGGTGAGTACTTGGCTTCATATTCTGTGAATTTTTTACTCAGATAGTAAATTGCCCTTTCTTTTCTACCAATCTCATCATGCTGCCCCAAGACACATCCCATCAATGTTTCCAACACTGACAAGTACAGGATCAGCGGTCTTCCTGGAGTTGGTGGCACTAGCACAGGTGGGTTTAGCAAATACCTCTTTATTATATCAAATGCCTGCTGGCAATCCTCATTCCAGACCGTCGGTTTATCCTTTCTCAGAAGTTTGAAAATTGGTTCACAGATAGCAGTGAGTTGTGCTATGAACCGGCTTATGTATTGAATTCTTCCAAGAAAACCCCTATCCTTCTTCTCTGTTCTGGGTGATGGCATTTCAATTATGGCCTTGGCTTTAACCGGGTCAATTTCAATTCCTCTTCAACTTACAATAAATCCCAGCAACTTTCCTGATGTAGACCCAAAGACGCATTTAGCCGGGTTAAGCCGTAGACTGTACTTCCTGAGACGATCAAACACCTTCTTCAGATTGATCAAGTGGTCCTCTTCTTTGCATGATTTGGCAATCATATCGTCCACATAGACCTTCATCTCCTTGTGGATCATGTCATGGAATAGTGCTGTCATGGCCCGCTGGTATGTTGCCCCAAAGTTCTTAAGCCCAAATGGCATAACTGTATAGTGGAAGGTGCCCCAAGGTGTGATAAACGCTGTTTTCTCTTGATCTTCCTTAGCCATCTTGATCTGATTGTATCCCGAGAAACCATCTATGAACGAAAATAGGCTATGTACCGCAATATTATCGACCAGAATGTCAATGTGTGGAAGTGGAAAATCATCCTTTGGGCTTGCCTTGTTCAGATCTCTGTAGTCCACGCACATTCTGACTTTCCCGTCCTTCTTTGGTACTGGCACTATTTTTGCAAGCCACTCGAGGTATGTGGAGACTGACAAAAATCCGGCTTGAAATTGCTTGACCACTTCGTCCTTGACCTTCAAGGTCCATTCAGGTTACAATCTTCTCAGCTTCTGCTTAATCGGCTTAACCCTTGGCAAAATTGGCAACTTGTGCACCACCATGTCAGTGTCCAACCCTGGCATGTTCCGATATGACCAAGCAAACACATCCTTATAGTCTGCCAAGAACTGTGTCATTTCATCACGCTGCACATTAGACAAATATGCCCCGATTTTCACTATTTTTGGGTCATCTTCGATCCCAATACTTATTGAAATGGTCTCTTCAATATTAGGTTGGACCCCCTTTTCATGACGTTACAATTAATATTCAAATTCTTTTGGCATGTCTTCTCCTTCGACCTCGGTCTCTTCTTCGATCCCATGAGATCAAAGTCGAGCTCAAAGTCGAAGTCATATTCAACCTGGTCCAATTCGGTTTGCTTATATGGTTCATAGGTGGTTTGGACCTTTTTGAAAAAAATTAAATTTTCTAGAAAAAATAGAAAAATATTTTTGGCTTTTTTGTGAGCCTTCTAAACATAATTCCCCTGAAGACGAAGGCTCATTAGGACCTTCAGGGAAATGGCATTCCACTATTGGAGTTTTTTTTTGGAAGCCGCGTCAGTTTGCCAAACAAACTCCGCTTCAAAGGTAAGGGGAGTTTCCTCCCAATTGTTTAATACAAAATTTTTGGGAGTAGGGGAAATTGTGCAAGCCTGCTCCTCAAACCCAAAATCCGATGCCATCATCACCTGGTGGGTACTGCCCTTTTCTGCTACGGGGCCCAGTCCAGATATGACCTCATCTGGGATTTTTACTACTGTCCAATCAATGAAGGGCAGCTCCTTGTCACCAACTGTCTTTTCGCCTTCAATCATGACGAAGAATGCACTGACATCTTCGGAGAAATCCACCTACTGCTCGGGCTGTGGCCCAGGCCCGCCCAATGTTCCGAGCATAGGACATGGGTTATAGGGCTGCAGGGTCGGAACAGAAGGCTTTTGGTATGGGTTGATATTACAGTAGGGAGGCTTGGATTGGTCCATGGGGGGAGATAGTTGGATGATGCAAGAGAGTTTTGGAAAATTTTCCCTTAGATGAGGGATTTTTCCTTTACTTCTTTTCTCTCCTTCTTCATGCTTCATTCTTCTCCATCCTCTGGGTTTAAACCCCAGTCCTACTTTAGGAACTAGTTTCTTAGCCCTGATTGGCTCCACCATTCCCTGCAAATTTATTCTCAGGCCTTTCCCCGGGTAAAAGTGGTATTTCTCCATCACTTTCTTAACCATTTTCTCTGCAGTTGTCCCTTTTCTTTCTCCTTTCTCACACCCTCTAGGTATGAAATTGACCGTTTCAAATTGAAACGAGTGGAACGCAATCTTGTCAACAGTCAAGTCCACATTTATTAAGGGTACATCAGGTGACACAATGGAAGGCACCAAGTTCTCAGCTAGGACTGTTATCACCCTTTGCCCTCTTATGTATTTCACCGTTTGGTGGAGCGTGGATGGTATTGCCCTAGCCGAGTGTATCCACGGCCTTCCTAGGAGCAGATTGAAGGCTGCGGGGTATATCCATCACCTCAAATGTGATGTTGAAGATATTGAGTCCGATTGTGACCGGCAGTTCAATCTCCCCTAGGGAGTGTGTCTTAGAGCTGTCAAAAGCCCTCACTATCCTCCCATTCTGCTTGATCTTCGACTGATCCAGACCAAGCTTGACAAAAGTGATCAGCAGGCAGACGTTTAACGCTGACCCGTTGTCAATTAAAACCCGTGCAATTATACTGCCATTACAAAGCACTGTGATGTGCAAAGGGTCAACATGATAACACCCACCTGGGCTTATCTCACCTTCGGAGAAACTTATCACGTTCTGTGACAAGATTTGACCAACCATTTTGCCTAGTTGGTCCGGATCGATAGTCTGGGATACATGTGCACTCTGTAGCACCCTTAACAATGCGTCCCTGTGCTTTTCAGAATTTAGCAAAATGCCCAGTATTGAAATCTGGGCTGGGACCTTGTTTAGCTGATCCACAAGATTGAATTCACTTTTTATTTTTATTTTTATGAGGTCTAATGCCTCATTTTCTACACCCTGGAGGGTGTCTTCTCCCACTTTTGTTTATCCTTTTAATCTTCTTTTTTCTTTTGTTTCTTTTTTCTCCCTCTCCACCTCTGTTTCTTTTTCTTTTTCTTTTTCTGCTCCTTCCACACATTTCCCTGACCTTGTCATGGGTTCACCTTCTCCTGGTTCTAGTTCCTGACCACTGGAACCGTAGCTGTGACCCCCTTGCTGTAATTCCATGGTACAGCTGCCTCAGAATAGGCTAATTTAGGGACGTTGACCACCAACTGCTGGAGTTTGGACCGGGATGTATGGGCGGGTCTAGGGACACTGTAGGAAGCTGGAATGTTTACAACCATGGGTTGGAGTTTGGACCCAGATGTGGCTGATGGAACTGAAGAGGTGATAGATGCAGTGGTAGGGTCAAGGTTGATGACCAGTGGAGCTTTTGATGTCTTGGATGGTGAATAGGCGGGTGGACAGCAATTGAAGACCAAGGGAGGCCTTGCAATGTTTATTTGGGCCATAAGAGAGGAGACCCGGTTCAGAAAGGAGCTAATGTCCTCAGCAGCATTATCATTTTTCTGAGAGACCACATTAACCTCCTCTTCTTCTGTCTCTTGGAAAAAATGGACCTTGACCGAGGTACCCACGGGAGCTATAAGTTGAGATGGGTCAAAGGCCCTTCTCAAGGTGGATATGGCAACGATGGAGTTGGACGGGCCTACCCCATTGTGGTAAGGCAGAGGGTTCTGCCCAATATCATTTCCCGACGAGGCGGGTGCAGCAATGTTAAAAACCAGGGCCTTCTGATCCAACAGATCCTGGACCGCGTGCTTCAGAACCCAACAAGTATCTATAGAGTGCCCTGGTGCACCCATGTGGAAATCACAAGTGACTGCCGAATCGAAATTCCTTCCCTTTGTAGCATTCGGGCTAGGCTTCTTCAGGGTCACATATTCCCCTTTCAGCAGGGTTGGTAACAGTTGGGAAAAAGATACTGGGAGAGGCGTGAAAACTCTGTTCCTCCTTGCTGCTAACCAGGCCTCCCTCTCTTCCTTAGTAAAAGTCCTCCTTTGGTTTGCAGGCATGGAGGGGGAGAAGTTGACATTGAGTGGGGTCTAATAAGAGTGTTGGACCTGTTGGGCCTGCTGGGGTGCAGAGATGTTCACATGGAGTGGTTTCTTGGCAGGAGGAGCCTGTATAAAGTTTACTTCTCCTTCTTTCTTGGCTCCGTTCTTCTTGAACCCAGTTCCCTTCTTCTGTGCCAGGGAAGCGGAAGAATCAGATTGCCCAGTCAAAGTAGAATAGTCAATGAGCCTTCCTAACCTAACTCCTTCCTCGATCCGGTCTGCCACCTGTACCATGGCCGCAAAATTGGTGGTGATCTGCCCCACCAGATGGTTGTAGAAAGGCTGCCCCAGTGTACCCACGAACGTTGAGATCATTTCAGGTTCCAGCATAGGCGGCCTGACCTGTTAGGCGACCTCTCTCCACCTCTTGGCATACTGTCGTACAAACTCATCTTTCCCCTTGCTCATTCTCATCATGTCGTACCGGTCTGGCACGATCTCTGAGTTGAACTTGTATTGATCTAGAAATGCATCGGCCAAGTCTTTCCATCTTCTGATCCTTCCGTGGTCCACCGTGGCAAACCACCTCAAGCCTGACCCTGTCAAACTTCTCTGAAAGATTTGGATCAGTATGCCGTCATCCCGGCCAAACTGGAATAGGGCCCCGCAGTATAGTTTCAAGTGGCTCATAGGGCAGCCTATGCCATCATATTTGTCAAAGTCCGAGCACTTGAACTTAGCCGATAGACATACATCCAGGTACATGCACAGGTCGTCGAAGGTGGTACCTCCGTAGCTGTTTCCCCCCTTTACTTCCTTAAGTTCTTCCTGGATTCTTTCTATCTTGTGCAAGAGTTTTCTTTCAATCTCCTCCCTGGCTTTTTCCTTCTCTGTTTCTTTCTCAGATTCCACAGTGTTTTCCCTGATCAGGATAGGCTCAGGGACCGGTTCAGAAATGGGCTCGGGCATGGGTTGAGCCGGAGGCGGAATGTAAGCTTGAGGTGGTGGTGCTTGATGGGAAGTAGAGGCTTGGTTTTGGGCCTGAGCTGCCAGTAAGTCTCCCAGCATCTTGGCCAGACCAGCCACTTGCTCTTGCAGCTGAGCAAAGTCTTGAGCGGGTACGGTGGCTTGAGCTTGGTTCACTTCAGTATTCATGGTGCGGGCTTTGGATCTGGTCACGGGAGCAATGATTGCAGGTGAATGTACCTGGAAAAGGAAAATCAAAGAAACATGTCAGCTTCCATTTAATTTGAGTCACACCCCTATAAATGTAAACAAGTAGGTTAGGTGAACACAAGTCCAGATTTTTTTTTTATTTTTTTGTTTTTGTTTTTGTTGGAATATTTTAGGGCTTCCAAGTGTCCCACAAATGTTTTGATTTGATTGATAAAAATAACCAACCAAAGGTTTCTTGGAATACTCTAGGGCTTCCAAATGTCCCACAAATGTTTTGATTTGATTGATAAAAATAACCAACCAAAGGTTTCTTGGAATATTCTAGGGCTTCCAAGTGTCCCACAAATGTTTTGATTTGATTGATAAAAATAACCAACCAAAGGTTTCTTGGAATATTCTAGGGCTTCCAAGTGTCCCACAAAGGTTTTTTCTTTCTTCTGAATTTTCTCAGTTTTCAAGTTCAAAAGCTTGATTGAAACATGTTTGAATTGAATTGGTATAAAAAAAATGACACCTTAGTTTGCCTTTATGAATTTCAAAATTAGGTTAAATCCTGAAAGAATATTTTATTTTATTTTATTTTTTTGAAACATTTTTATATTCTCTTTGGGGTGCCTAAGGATTATCTACAGTGTTTTAGGCATTTTATTCTAAAAATTTGGGCTGAAAAACCAATTTGGACATTTTCTGCATGTATCCGGCATGAAATATCGGCTAAAGCTATGTCTCATTGTATCTGATATGAATGCCCAGATACATGCATAGGTCTTTGTAACCGATAGAGTATGCCAGACACGAATAAGACTCTTCTTATCCGACCTGAGTTGTCGGTTAAGGCCGAAATGACCCTTTTTGACTCATTTTTTCACCAGATTATGTTATTTTCATTCCCACTTGATGTTCACCTTGACTTGGCCTTTAAATCTAGCCCCAAATTGGGCCTTGACATCATTCTTGCTAAAATTCACAAATTCATGAGGGTACTTGTACCCTCCAAAGTTATACACCAATTGTTGGACTTCGTACACTTGGTTGCCTCTTGCTTGGACTTTGGGTAGGATGACCTTTATTGAGTTGGAAACTCATCCTATGGGTTACACAAACTTTAGGCTACAACCGTTTTTGGGAAAAATTTCATCCCAAGCATACGGACACCATGGTTTTTAATTTACATGAAGATAAAAGAATACGTGGCTTTACCTTGCCACCTTGTGTTACCTTCAATATGGTATTCATATTATACCTTGGCCTGTGAACATGCAAACGGTCTTCCCACATTTACACCCAATTCCCCAAACGCAATTGTGTACTTTTAGTTAAAAACGTGTTTCCCCACCTTTAGGCGTATGGTTTTTGGGTTTTGGCTTAATTGACAACTTAGAACTCAAGTCTAGTAATGCCCGAAATCGAATCACAGATCCCATTGTCATCACATCATTGACTCAAATTCTAAGGTGAATGTTTTCACTTTCGCTTTATGAAGTAATTGACCTCGGTACGCCAAGCTACCCACATTAATGGTTCAACTTCCTATAGGTAATGGGTAGGCTGTGCAAAGTGTTTATAGTGCTCAAGTGCATTTTGAATTTTGAGGTACATTCACAACGTCCCAGCCCCTTGCCACTCTTTCGTAGCCATGCATACAATTTCAAGCCAAGGCATATGACATTATATTGAAAGCAAAACATAAGCAAGCAAGAGAGCCAAAGCAACCAAATATGCACACAAGTATTACATGCCCAAAAAGTAACATACAAACATGGCATTATATTGCACAAATCACCATTAGATCATGAAAAGCATGCTTGTAAAATTCAAAACATCCCCTAAATTTCCAGATTTCATGCTCAAAGTATATCATTTACACTCCAAATTGAAGGCCTAAAAATACAGCACCTATATCCGTTGTACAAGAAGCTTTTAACCGGGGAAACATGCTTGAAAAACCCCTAAAAACCTCTACTGAATTCTGGGTTCTATGGTCTCATTTTCATGCTCAAAGTGCCTTGTCCATGAACAAAGGTAAGCCTAAAAATACAGCAACTAGATGCATTGTTCAAGAGGTGTTTTTTTTGGGGAAAACATGCGTGAAAGCCCCCAAAATGGCTACTGAATTTCCAGATTTTTTTTTGTTGCTCATTGCTTTCATGCACAAAGTGGATCACTTATACCCCAAATTGATGCCTAAAAATCCAGCAACTACTTGACATGGTAGAAGAAGGGTTTTGATGGTGAAAACATGCTTGAAAACCCTCACAATGGCTACTGAATCTCAGATTTCCTGCTCATGGTTCTTTATGTTCAACATGCCTTGTTAAAGCCTAAAAAATTCATCAACTAAAATAGGGTGCAAGAAGTGTGTTAATTGAGGAAAACATGCTTGAAAACCCCCAAAAATCCCTACCAAATTTACTGAATTCATGTTGTTAATTTCCATCATCCAAATATGACATTAAATCCTCAAATCAAGGTATGTTATCATCAAGCACACCAAAATCATGTTATGTGATAGGCTTTCCCTAAACAAATTTTTAGACATAATTAAGCACCTCACACATGCCATATCTTCATGAATCTTCTAATCATACAAGACAACATGCTAGATACTTCAAGCAAGTTCACATAAACTTTTAAAACAGCAAGCCTTCACAAATAAGAATAAGTATGAACAAACACAAAACATGGCTTAAATCCACAAGTCCCCAGCGGAGTCGCCAATTGTGAGACATGGGAAAATCACCTAGGATGATTCCCCTCCGTCAACACACAGGCTCAACGTAAAAATGAGAGAGTCGCCACCATTCAGATTTTTGGGGTGTGAATGGACACCAAAAGATTCAAAAATAATAAAAAAGAGCTAAAAGGCAAATTCTAGAGTAAAAATAACTCTACTTGAAAATCAAATCCAGAGATGGGTAAGGGGATTAGATTATGAACGGGGGAAGGTGTTAGGCACCCCCATTCACCCACACAAGGTGGTTGCAAAGTGTTGTTCATGCCGAAAAAAATGAGAAAGCTTGCAAAAATAATCCAAAAACCTTGGAAAAGGATAAGACAAATGTATGATATCTTCACATGAAAATCCAAATGAATTTTAGATCCTCTTTTATGTCAATATCACTTCTGGAATATCACCAATAGATGAAAATCAATGTAAAATTTGCACAAAACCAAGTTGAGTCAAATCCGGAAGATTCGGTAAAAGCAAGAACCATTTGTCTTGAAATCATTCAAATTCAATTTAAATTGAATCAAACCAAATTCATTTGAAATATTATGATAGATAGAAGACTCATGCAAATTTTCAATCCATTCTGATTAAAATCCTAGGAGTTATTCTCCTTTGAAATCTGCTGCTGGAGATAATTAAAAGTGATAAGTGGGCATATTTGGAAAATCATTTAGAAAAATTGGCTTCATATAAATTCATGAAATTGGGTGGGAATGAAGTACGTATGGCCATATTTAAGATGAAATGAGCCTTACACAAAAATTCATTCGGATGTGCCTTGGGTGGTCTCCCGAACAGGCCGCGAAGATCACACATTTACCCAGAAAAGCGCTGTTGAACAGCTCTGAGTAAACCTGTTACCCACGACACAGATGGAGTCCAACAATTATGAAACTAACTGGATTTGAAACTAGACGCCCAAATAAAAATACAAAAACAAGAATCACTCGAATCGGACTTAAAACGAACACATGGTTCTCAGTCGAAGTGACAGGTTCTGTAATCAGACCTGAAATGACCTATCAACTTCGACAGAGAGGTGTCAAACATCCGCTTGATAGAAATTCATGAAATTTTACAGGAATAAACTAGACAGCCCCACCTTTCCCATGGCTTTGGAATCACTCCAAAATTCATCCGGACAATGAAGTTACGAGTGTCCGAAGTTGGGGTACAGTTGCTGTTAAGTTAAGCCTTTTTTGAGTAAAATCAATTTAAAACAGTGACCAAGTGTGTGTATTCCGTCCAAGATGAATCAAAATCACTTTCAAAAGATATTGAAGAGCCTCTAAGAAGAAATGGAGCACAAGTTTGGCTCACCATCCTCTCCGATTGGAAAGGATATGCCAAAAACCCCAAAAGTGAGCAAAAATGCCCAAAACCGAAAGGTTGGACCTAGAGGCCTTCAATACTTAACAAAACTTGCTTGAAATCATATTGAAAACTAACAAGAAATATTCCAGAATTATTTGATTGGGGCTATTTACTCCAGATCTACCACAATGACGGCAATAGATCCAAAATACAAGCCAAATCCGACAAAATAAGTGCTATGTGTGTATGTGTAAAAATCCATTCTTTAACAACATAATAACATATAGCATGCATTTAGATCAATCCAATGGGGTTCTAAAATAACCTATGGTTCCGTTCCATTATCGTTTCCCTTAGTTCTCTCTCTCCGTTAAACACGGTTCTTCAAGATAATCTTGGGGTACTTTGAATATGAAACGGTTTTCATAGAATCAAAAGGCTTACATAATACATTTAGATCAATCCAATGGGGTTCTAGAACAACCTAGGGTTCCGTTCCATTATCGTTTCCCTTAGTTCTCTCTCCCCGTTAAACACGGTTCTTCAAGATAATCTTGGGGTACTTTGAATATGAAAGGGTTTTCATAGAATCAAAAGGCTTATTCCAATCAAAGTTCTAACACTAGGATCAATCCCAAGTCTCGTTTCCCCTAGATCCCGCCTTCACGTTTTACGGCTAGGGAGAGTCTCGAGGTACTTTGAGTAGGGGAAGGGTTTTCACACACATAAAAGAGGCCTTATTCTATAGAAAAATATAAGAAGAGATATAGATCTAGAATGTAAAAACAAAAAAATAAAGAGAGGTTTGAGGCTTACCTGGGCTTCTGGAAGCAAGACTGCAGCGGTTCCCCTTTTCACTCGGAGCTCTTTGATCTCCAACTTCTTGGCAAAAGTTCTTGGCAAGAGTTAATGGCCATTTGCTTAAGGAGGAGCCTCCTATTTATAGGCAAAGGCTAGGGTTAGGGTTGGTGGGATGGTAGACACAACATAATGTCTAGAGCCCACCAACCTTAACCCTAAGGCTATTTCCGAGATTTCCACTCATTTAATGAAGGATATGATGGTAAAAAGTGAAAACTCTCGGAAAACCCTAATTTTGAGCAAAAAACATGTATCCGACATATTAGGTCGGATACACCAGTGCCTATATGTATCCGACATATGATGTCGGATACATTAAAGCCTGCTTGTATCCGACAACTTATGTCAGATACGAAGAAGTGTGCTTGTATCCGACCTGAGTTGTCGGATACAAAGAGAAATGCCTATTTTCCCAAATTTTGTGCTGGTTTCAAAGGAGATAATGATTTTTGCCCATTATTCTTCATTTTTGCTGTGCAATTTGGGGTGTCTACAATCACTCAAGAAGGAAATAACCTTATCTGAAAGAGTCTATCTAATCCTCATGTTCCTAAGGCTGGCTAAAGCATCTCGATGCTTCTGCTGCAGTACTCGGACTTCAAAGCGGCGAGCCTGCCTCTGCTCCTCAAGTTGCTTTTCCATAGCAAGACGGAGGGATACCTGCTCTTCAAGTTGCCTCTCCATATCAAGGCCTCGTATCCTAAGCTCTTGGGCCTCTCATACCCATATCTGCTGAAGTCGCTTATGAGAGGCTCTCTTAGTCTCCAGGAGGTCCTCATAAGTGGGAGCCAAAACTGCAGAAGGAGCCTCAGGTATTGGGACCTGACTCTGTATCTGCTCCTTGATCCAGAAGAGATAGTCCTTCACATGGGACTCTGAGAAGACTGGACTCCGCATGAAACGAACATAGGACCACTCCCTCATCAACCAAGCATTCAGCTTCCTGGTGGTTGGTGAAAGTGGCCCAAGATGACCCTTGTATCCACTTGGGATTATAATCCCCTAGGTCACTCTGAACTGCCTAAGGACCCGCAAGGGGAAATAAAGCACAGCATGACTCAAGCCAGCCAGAACCAAAAAGTTCCTGTCTCTGAAACTGATCACTGTTTTCGCATTGGGTTGATAAGTGCCAGACCACCTCAGCTGATCGTCCTAAAGAGTAGCCAAAAAAGCAAACCAACCCGGTCTGCCTCCTGGGATATCAGGGCACCCCCGATTGCTCATCAAGATTGGAACCTTCAAGCTTGGAAAGAAGTGTCGATTGATCTCTTCATTTTGACTCAAGTGATCAAGTAACCAGAGCTGCAGAAGAGGAGAGATATTTCAACGCATTTTGAAAAAAAAAAAAAAAAGAGAGGAATTTTACCTGCAGGATAGGGGCACATGACAGGAAGCGCTTTTTCTTCCTGTAATAACAATCAGTCAAAGCCTGGTACATCCCTGCCAAAATCATAGGGGCCAATCTCTCCCACTCCCTAACCTGGCATATAACTGGGATAAGGGCCAAGTCGACCTCATCGTCATCCCGTGGAAAAAGCAGTTGGTTGACCACTATCAGGGTCAGGGCATTGAACCTAGCTTCCTTATTTTCCCCCTTCAAGAGCTTCTCAATCAAAAAAGACTTAGATAAAGTCAAAAGGGTGTCAAAGTCCCCTAAGTCCTTCTTCCCTATGCCCAAAAAAGTAGAAGCCTCTTTCTTATAGCTAGGCCTAGGGGATGGGGTCACTACCTTCTCTGAAAACCTCAGGCCCAGGATGGTTTCAACCTCCTCAATGGTTGGAGTCATCGCATTGTCTCCAAAACGAAAAAGGTTCAACTCAGGAACCCAATGCCCAACCATGGCATCAATAATTTCCCACTTGAATGGGATGGAAGGGATGAGTAGGGTATGGCCTAGATGAATAGAATCCCACCTAATCTCTTCATTGAGGGTCATAGAATTGACCCACCTAGTGTAGAAGGAATCTACAAGGTTGTACTTAGTGAGATTATGGGGTTTTGCTCTAAAAGGTTGTTTTGCAGAGGAGGCTGCGTGGACAGACATCAATGGGGCAGAAGATGATCCGAAATCCATTGGAGATGATGGAAGCATGCTAAGAATCAATGGGAGGAGGAAAAAGGCGAAAAAGGGGTTTTCTAAACTCAAAAACTCGTTAAAATGACTCAAATCCCGAGGCCAATTGCTTTTATAGTATGTTTTAATGTATCTGACATATCAGGTCAGATACAAAAGGCTTTATTCTTATCCGACATATCACGTCAGATACAAAAAGAGTTTAATGTATCCGATCTGATATGTCGGATACAAAGAAAAAAGGCAAAAAAAAGAGAGAAGGGAGAAAAATCCGAATTTTTTACCTGTTTCACCTGTGTACAAGTTATAATTGCATAAAAATAAGAAGGAAAAGAGGGCAAGACAAGAGAGAATGAATAAAAAAGTTTTTTTCATATATAAGCAAGTCTCTTTGTACAAAGGACGATAAAAATACATAAAAATCCTAATCTACTGCTACTGTGCAGGATCATCCCAGCGTCCTCGGCCACGTCCTCCTCTGCGGCCTCTACCTCGAGATGGTCGACGACTAAAGACATGGGAAATTATATACACGGCAGCATGGCGAGGCATCTGACCCACAATGGACTGAATCTGATACTCCAAGCAGTAGTCCGAAATGTCAGGAGGCGGGTTAGGAGCAGAATCTGGTGAGGAAGCCTCAGGCTGCAGGAACAAGCTCAACTGGACCCTCAGCCACAGCGGTCTCCGCTCCCGCAGCTCCAAAAGGCCCAGCAGTAGCAGAAGAAGGGCCAGGAACAGAAAGATCTGGGTCAATGGGAATAAATTCAGAAATTGAAGCATCAAAAAAAACCAAGGAGAGGAATTAAAGAAAACTTACCAGGGACCTTAGGAGCAGGATCAGGAGCTGCCACAGGAGATGAAGTGCCGGCAGGGTCCTCAGGAGCAGCAGAAACCGTAGATACAACCGGGTCGGCAACCGGAATGTCTACAAGATCCGCAGGAGCAACATTGTGAAAAATAGAGAAATTGTGAGCAGCGTTCACTGACCGTTCGATGAACGTTCGAACAAGAGAAGAGGAAACAACTTTTTGACCTAAACGTTCGACCCGCGTTCGATGAACGTTCGAACGATCAAGTATTAAAACCTGTTATGAAATTCCGAACTTTGCGGATTTGTTTCCTTTTTCTTGGGGATCTTCTTCTAGTTTTTAGGAGGACTTAGAGGGGTTTCTAATTAAGAAGATTAGGTCGTTTTTGGACTTCTAAGTCGTGGATATACAAGGAAAGGAAGTTCTCTCTTCCTTAGGAGTCTTGGAAGGAAAGTTTCTATTTTCTCTTCAAGGGATTTTTGGGCAAGTTTAGGTGATTGATATAAAGGAGAAAAGGAACGTGAAGAGGAGAGAAGAGTTGGTGCTGAGAACGTGAGAAGGAAACTGGAACACAAAGAAATCAAAGCTTGGATCTTCATTAGTTTTCTTTCTTCTCTTTTGTTCTTCTTTCATTATACTCTGTTTTTTATGGTTATTCTTAGTTCAGTCATGAACTAATTTCTCTTTCTAGGGCTTTGATGTAATCTGAACATGATGTTTTAATTCTGAATACTATTGCTAAAGGATTTATGATTCATTCTTTGAGTATTTTATTATTGTGCTTAACCCAATTGAGTACTTGATCGCCATTCAATTGTATATGGTAGTTGTATTGAGACCGAGAGGAGATATACAATTTTTGTTCCTATGATAAAATACCATATTCTACATGTTGATAGAGATATTGGCATGGTCTATGTAGCTTTGTGTTTTTGGACATGAAACTCCATAGATCTTAATGTACCTTGTTACTTTTAAATTCACATAGAGATATCGTGAGTTATCGTGGGAAGGTAAGTTCGTTGGTGCTCGAGAGAGACCATTGGATAGAATAGGGATTTTCGATTTCAAAGTGGATTATAAAATTCAGTAGCATGTGTATTCAAGAGTTAATTCAGATTTGTTTATGATGAAATCAAATGCCTTAGTATTTTAAATCTCTTATTAAATCTTACTCTAATATTTTCTTAGTTAATAATTTTAATTGCTAGTTAAAAACCCATCTCACTTTTTGATTATCCAAATAGAATTTAGGATAGTAATTTCAATATTTAGTGGCTACCATTCCCTGTGGGTTCAACACTCTATTTCATCACTTTATTACTTGTTACGAATTCGTGCACTTGCGAAAAAGTACATCAGTAATCCTACCAAGTCTCCCAATGAAACACTGGTAGGACTGGCATCGCACATCTCGCTCAAAAGCGTCCTGCACCATCTCCTGACGAGCAACCTCGTCATCCACATCCTCGAAGCGGGCCAATATAAGCTACAATCAAAATAAAAAATGTCAGATACAAGGATAGTGTTGAAGGAAAAGAGAATAATGAAGGGTGAGGAAAATTTACATCAGAGCGGTCTAAGTGCACCCGGGCCGATTGTGGCTGACTCCTGTCTGCGTCTCTATCCAGGACAGACCACCGTCTAGCTACGGGGAACTCTGCGGCACCAGGCGCCGGGGAGGGACAGAAGTATGTCATGTGTGTATACATGAATATCTGGCAAGAAAAGAAAACAAGTTAGAAGAAGATAAAAGAATTTTCAAAAGAAAGTTAAGAAAAAGTATTCTTTACCTGTAAAATCTACTAGAAAAATTGGCAACTGATACCATCTCCCCTTGGAGCAACCAAACCTTGGATGACTCGGCTCAGTCCGGCTAATATAGTCCCATATATCAACCAGCCACATGCTAGTCGCCTAGCCTGCTGAAGGTCTCTCAGGACATCCAAAAAGACAGGACTGACCGACGTGTATCCTCTTGGAAAAAGCAGCTACCCAGCATCAACAGGAAGACCCGTCGAAAAAGAGGGACAAAACCATCATGAGCCTCAGCGATAGTAGCGTGCCTCCGGTCAAGGTGATCAGTAATGCTACCACGTAACCAGCTAATAGAGATCCGTCCACTCCTGCCATCCCAAGCAGCCTCAGGAATATCCTCATACCCTAGAAGGGTGCCAATATCTGCAGCAGAAGGACGCTCCATCTCTATGGTCCTACCCATCAAGGGGTTGCCAGTGAGCATGACAAAATCTGACGAACGAATCCCCAGCTCAACATTCGGCAGATAGAAAGACTGTGTGTCAGAAAAATACCGCTCCAGCATGGCAAAGATGAGAGGGCGGTCAGCTCGGAACAACGGGATGAGCAGAAAATGATCAAAACGGTATCTGCAGAACTCCCGTCTGAGTCCAGGAGATAGGATCTGATACAACTCGAAGAACCTCCCCCAACTACCTCTCACATGAGAAGGGGGATACTGAAGAGGAAGATCTGCTCGGACACACATCGAGGGATGATGATCCAACCACTGAGAAGCTCAGTGTCCTGAACAGATGCTCGCAACGCCTCAGGGAATACCAACTGTAGACACCCCAAATTGCACTACAAAATGAGAAAATAATGAAAACATTAATTGGAATTTAAAACATGCAAAAAATGCATGAAAATCAATAATTTAAGCCTTGCCCGTATTGAATCTACGGGCTGACCGTGTCCAGACTGAGTATACGGGCACGCAGAGCCCGTAATGAATATGCGGGCATCACTGGACTGTAAATCATTTACGGGCACATTAAACTCGTGTGAGTTTTATTCTTCTCTCGATTTCTGAGCCTTATCTTTAGTCCAATATCCCTTTAAATGAGCGAATTATATATTTTATTCGTGCGAAATATCTTTGTGGATAATGGATTGGCATGATCTTGTGTTTAACTCAAAATGAAACTCTATCTGACCAAACCTTGGACCAACCTTCCCCCTGGGTTTTCCTATAAATAGAGGGCCTTTCCTCAAGCAAAAGGCCACGAAAATTTGAAGTCTAAGAAGCTCCAAGAGAAGAGAGGAATCCCTGCTACTCAGCCTGCTCAATCTAGGTAAGTCCCTTTTCCCTTTTATTTTCTGTCTTCAATTCTAGAAGTAGTAGGATCTTCTCTATTGCTGTAGAATAAAGCCATCTTTTATTCTGTCTTCTTAAACTTGTCTCTAAGCACCTCAAGAGTCTCTCTAGCCGTAAAACGTGAAGAGAGAGCTAGGAGAAAAGAGAACAGGTGGATCCCTAGAATAGAACCCCATATCTGTTTTTCTCCTTTCTTTCTATAATAAAGCCTTTGATTGTGTTTGTATACCAAACCTATCTCCAAGTACCTCAAGAATCCTCTCTAGCCGTAAAACGTGAAGAGAGAGCTAGGGGAAAAGAGAACAAGTGGATCCGTAGGGTAGACCCCCTTATGCTCTAATCTGTGAGATGTGGTTGCTTTGGATATCTTGATCATGTTTTAATGGTTTTTATGATGAATCTATGAATTTATGATAATCATGATGTTTATAGCATGAGATCCCCACTTTTTGAGAAAATTTGGATTTTCCACACTTTTGCACCTACAACACTGTTTTCGTGATTTTTGTGATTTTAGGCTAAGATCCTGGATTTATCATGATCAATATGGTAGATCTGTATCCAGAAGCCTGAAAGTAAATTATAGGATTTCATGATGTTGTTTTTGAATTGTTTTTCATGTTTGAGAGAAGACCCTACGGTCTAAGTTCTCCCCTTTTGATGTTCTTCATCAACGTGAGTATTTTTGGATTTGATTTTCTGATTTAATGTGAAATTTGGGCTATATCTATGTCCTGGACTGTTCAAGTTCGATTTTGAAACATTTTATAAAAATCATATTTTTCTAGATTTCTAGAATTTGAATTGAAGCCAGATTTTTGGATTTTTCACTTTAAATTGATTTTATTTGATTTTATCTCAATTTTGTTTTGATCATGAAACCCTAGGAATGGTATGATCATATTTGAGAGTTCTGGATCAATCAGACTATTCGTATGAAAAAACCATATATTTGTGTCTTTTGGCGATTTTTATGATTTTTATAGCAAGCCTTTTTTTTTTGTAAAACATGAACAATACCTGGCAACCACCTTGTGTGGATGAATAGGGGTGCCTAACACCTTCCCCTGTTCATAACCTAATCCCCTTACCCATCTCTGGTTGTTTTTTTAAGAGGGTTATTTTTACCCTAAAATTGTCTTTTGTGCTTATTTAATATTTTGGTGTCCATTCACACCTTAATTGAATGGTGGCGACTCTTTGTTTTTAACCAATCCCGTGTGATGATTGAAGAAGTCATTCATAATGAATCTGATTTTTTCCCATGTCTCACAACTGGCGACTCCGCTAGGGATGTGAGGATTTCAGCCTTTTGGTGTTTGTTCATGTTTTTGATATTTTGGATTTGCTTGCTATTTTGTGCTCTTAAGCATGATGGGTATGTTTTAAATCTGATTTATTGCTTAAGAATTCATGGGGGTAGAAACATGCTTAATTTTGATTTATAGGATTGTTTCTAGAAACATGCGTAGGGGAGGTTCGTTTTGCTGAACCATGCGTATTTCTTGCTGTATTTTCGGGATAGCATGTTTTAATTTTCAGCATGATCTCCATGATGTGTTTTTGGGGTGTATAACATGATCATATGTTTGCATGATTCGATGATTTTTATGAGCATGTTTTAGGTGCTATAGGGATTGCTTTGTGTATTTGTTTACTTTAAATATGCTTTCTTATTATGCCTTGGTTTGTTTATGCATGGCTGCGAAAAGAGTGGCAAGGGTTTGGGACGTTGTGAATGCACCCTATTTTTACAATGCACTGTGCACATTTTATTTTTTACATAGCCTACCCATAACCTATAGGAAGTTGAACCCGAATGTGTGTAGCTTGGCGCAACAAGGTCGATACTTAGGAAAGCAAAAGTGAAAACATTCACCTTAGAACTTTGAGCCAATGATGTGATGATAACATGGATCTGGGATTCTGGTCATCACTAGGCTTGAGTGCTAAGTGGCCATTAAGCCAAAACCCAAAGCCCCTACGCTTGAAGGTGGAGATACACGTTCTTGGCTAAAATACACAATTACGTGGGGATGTGGGTTTGTAATTGTGGTGTAGACACCTGATTTTTGCACCCCAAAAAATGAAGAAAATGAAAATTTCAATTAAAAAGTCAAACCCTGAGGAGGTCAAAAAATGGACTTTTTGATTCAAGTAAATTTGGCCATCAAACTTCATCTCATTGAAAAGAGCGTTTCGACACGGTTCCAACACAACTGAGTTTGCTGGAATCGGAGTCCGGATGAGAAATTTATGAGCTGGTCAAACTTTTGGGGAGCGAAAAGTGACTTTTTGCTCGACCCCAATTCAACTGCCAAACTTGATCCCAATGGATAGGTGGTTCCGAGCCGGTTCCAACGACACTAAGTTTGATGAAATCGGACACCGGACGAAGAAGTTATGAGCAGTTGAAGTTTCAGAAAAACTGCCCATGTGGCAAAAAGGCAGCAAAAATGGAATAAACCAATAAAATAAATAAGATAAATGTGTTTAATAATATTTTAATAAAAGGAATCTCGCTTTTCAATAAAATAATCAAAGAAATCGGACGAAATCTTGCAAAAAACCAAATTTAATAAAGGTTTGAGATCCAAACATTTTAAAAACGTGCTGGACCGTATTTCAATTACGGGTAGGGCATGTCCGTATTTCAAATACGGGCAAGCTTCTGGAAGAAGACACGCGTCGCTGTACGGCGGGACACGCGTCCCGTACGGCCGATTCTGCGAGATTTGCAAATGTGCGTTTATAAGTGTGAAAACTCACACTCCTTATATGGCAAATGTTTGACAAATTATATCCTCTAATAAATTTCAAGATGTGTAGAATCAAAATATAAATTCTGTGAATTTAGTAAAGAGGAAGGTGAGGCTGCCACATAGCTACCACGCCGCTGGTAGCTCAAGGAAATGTAAAGATTTCTAAAGACAGAACATTTCGTAAAGGCACTTGCAAGGCAGAATATGAAGCATGTGTGTTAGGCTTGCGAGCTGCAAACGAAATGAATATACAAGAGTTGAAAGTTTATGGTGATTCCTGTCTAATCATCTACCAAATAATGGGGGATTGGCGGACTAAGGATCCGAAGTTGGTGCCATATCAAGAACTGATTAAGGAATTGGAAGAACAATTTGAAAGCGTGACATTTGATTATACGCCACGAGACAGGAATCAGTTTGCAGATGCCCTGGCAACACTAGCATCTATGGCAACCATCACTGGTGATACTTGGGTACAACCATTGGAGATAGAAGTGCGGCGTTCTCCTGTCTACTGTTTTAATGTTGAGAAGAGCACACCAAAAGGGGAACCCTGGTATGCAGACATAATGAGGGACCTGAGAAATAGAACTTTGCCATAGAATGCCACAGCATCTGAAAGGCGCACGGTTCAGAAACTGGCAGGACAGTTCTTCCTCAGTGGAGACAAGCTATACAAGAAGTCCTATAATGATTCACTGCTGCTATGTGTAACAGAAGAAGAGGCACAACAGCTGGTTGATGAAGTCCATGGAGGACAATGTGGCGCACATATAAGCGGGCACATGCTAGGCAGAAAAATCTTGAGAATGGGTTATTACTGGTTAACTATGGAGCATGATTGCCATATCCATGTAAGGAAATGCCGGTTATGCCAAGTTTATGCTGACAACATTCATGCATCGCCCAACACCTTGTACTCAATGACTTCTCCTTGGCCCTTCGCCATCTGGGGAATTGATATGATTGGAGAAATCCATCCGAAGGCATCAAATGGGCATCGATTTATCTTGGTTGCAATAGACTATTTTACAAAGTGGGTAGAGGCCGTGTCCTTTGCAGATGTCAAAGGGTCCCATGTGCTGAAATTCATCAGAAACAACATTGTCTGTCGTTACGGTGTACCTGAAGCGCTTATCACAGACAATGCCAAGAATTTGAATAACAAGGACATGGACAAGATGTGTGGCAATTTGAAAATAAGACATCTAAATTCCACAGCATATCGGCCCAAGATGAATGGAGCAATAGAGGCTGCCAACAAAAATCTGAAGAAGATATTGGAGAAGATGGTAGTCACCTACAGAGACTGGCATGAGAAGCTGCCATATGTTTTGCATGCATACCGAACCTCAATCAGGGCCTCAACCGGAGCAACTCCTTTCTCTCTTGTATATGGAATGGAGGCAGTCCTTCCCGTGGAAGTGCAGATCCCTTCGCTCAGAATCCTGAAAGAAGCAGAAATTGATGACATTGAATGGGAAGAGTCAAGATTTGACCAGTTGCAGTTGCTTGATGAAAAAAGAATCAAAGCTCTGTGCCATGGACAACTCTATCAGCAAAGAATAGCACGAGCTTACAACAAGAAAATGATACCACGACACTTCAAGGTGGGAAACATTGTTATGAAAAAGATATTCCCCCACCAAGGAGACAATAGAGGGAAATTCAAACCAAACTATGAAGGACCTTTCATAGTACACAAAGTTCTGTCCAGAGGAGCACTAATCCTACAAGAGATGGATGGAACCATTTTTCCTGAGCCAATAAATGCAGATGCAGTCAAACTGTATTATCCTTGAGATCATTCCAATTGGGAAATGAAGAGAGGCCATCCTTCACTCTCCCCAAAGCCTATAAATCCTCCCAAGCACCCTAAAAAGTTTCCCCTAGTTAGACACTTTTGGGCCTGACCATTTCTTTTCTAACCTAGTACAGGTATTCCTTCACATCAAAAAGGGCATTCCTGGCCTCAAAAAAAAAAAAAAGAGCAATTGCGAAGAAAATAAAGAAAAAGAAGAAAAAGAAAAAAGTTGTGAAAAGCAAGATCAAAGCATGAACCCTACACCATAAAAATAAGCCAGGATGTAAGCCCCAAACAATAAAAGGAGCACTGTACAAACCCATAAAGTTACAACCTTTTGAGCCATTTATCTTTCTTTCAAAACCCCAACCTAGCCTACATTTCGTCCTACCTCGAAGACCTCTCAGATCCTAAAGTGAATGATCTTAAGCAAAACAGCCAAATCCGCATTTTCTGGTAATGACGGAATTGGATTCTCCCTGAAAGGACCAGGCATAGTGAAAACCCAAAAAGGGCGCGATGTGCTAAAAGGGTCAGTCGTGGTCAAAAAAAAAAAAAAGCTGGTCATGCCTTGATTAGAAAGGGAAATGCAGCAAAAACATAAACAGGTTGGACAGTGCACTGAGTGGGGACAGCCAAGTGACCTGAAGGGCCCAGATTGGTTGACTGTGTTCGAGTCAACGCTCCAAGGCCTATGATGACAAGGCTAAAAATACCAAGCACTCTAATCTATGTCTGACTTAAGGATTGATTTTTGTGATAATTGCAGGCACAAGCACACACTAACACGTCTGTGTTTTTCCGTAATTATTCTGCTTAACTACTTTTGGAATTTCCCCAGCTGTGCTACTAACCCTTGAAGAAGGATTCATTGCCTTAATCAATAGCCATTTTTGATTGTGATGAATCAAAGGCTTAAAGTGAGCAAGCCCTGCATATCCCTAGCAGAACAAGCACTGACGTTTTGTTCCTTGTACAGGTTTAAAGAATGAAGAAAGATGCAGAAATAAACATGAGAAGGATACTTTGATCCTTCAGTCCCCAGCAAAGGCTTCTTCCCTTTCGTCCCCAGCAGGGCTCAGAAGAAAGAAGATCGTCAAGAGCCTCAGACCCTCCAACAAAACTTCAAGAGCAAAGAGAGACATCACAATAATCCCCAAAGAGTCATCTAGACAGATCATACTCCCACCAGATCCCCGGTGGAGTAACTCTTGAATGGAAAAGAAGCTCTAATGCCTCGACAAGAGAAAAAACCTGGCAAGGAGAAGCAACAAAGAAGAGCAACAATGGGCCAATTCGCCCCTTCTTGTAAATTTTGATTCTCACTTTTGTAAATAGCATAGGCTAGAATAGGTGTGTGTGGTCTCCGGGATGATGGACAGCAGCGCAAAAGCTTCCTCCCATCCTCCCACCTGCACTCCCAAACCTATACCTTGGCCTATTTCCCAAAAAAAAAAAAAAACTCAAAGAATCAAGAAGAAATCAAAACTGAAGTCACTAAAAGCATTAATGGAACAAAAAAGAAGAAAAGAACATTGTTAAGTGCCTTGCATCAACGCCGAAACAGGCTGATGAGCTCAGATTTAATCTTATTCTTCTTTCCAAAAATAAAGAACTAAGGAACAACCCTATTCAAACCCGAAAGAGGGTATAGGGATTCCAAAGTCAGGAAGTGATACCAGACATCTGACACTTCCCTTTCACCAAAAACAATTCAATGATTGAGCTCGTCGACCATGTCGACAAGAATGCAAGGTGCAAAAATAAGGTTCTTTTTCTTCTTTGCCGTTCATCCCCTAAGGTGACTCCGGCAAAGAGGGGCAGCTGTAGACACCTGATTTTTGCACCCCCAAAAATGAAGAAAATGAAAATTTCAATTAAAAAGTCAAACCCTGAGGAGGTCAAAAAATGGACTTTTTGATTCAAGTAAATTTGGCCATCAAACTTCATCTCATTGAAAAGAGCGTTTCGACACGGTTCCAACACAACTGAGTTTGCTGGAATCGGAGTCCGGATGAGAAAGTTATGAGCTGGTCAAACTTTTGGGGAGCGAAAAGTGACTTTTGCTCGACCCCAATTCAACTGCCAAACTTGATCCCAATGGATAGGCGGTTCCGAGCCGATTCCAATGACACTAAGTTTGATGAAATCGGACACCGGACGAAGAAGTTATGAGCAGTTGAAGTTTCAGAAAAACTGCCCATGTGGCAAAAAGGCAGCAAAAATGGAATAAACCAATAAAATAAATAAGATAAATGTATTTAATAATATTTTAATAAAAACGTGCTGGACCGTATTTCAATTACGGGCAGGGCATGCCCGTATTTCAAATACGAGCAAGCTTCTGGAAGAAGACAAGCGTCGTTGTACGGCGGGACACGCGTCCCGTACGGACGATTCTGCGAGATTTGCAAATGTGCGTTTTTCACCCGTATTTGAATTACGGGCAAGGCACGCCCGTACTTGAAGTACGGGCAAGGGACACCCGTACTTCAAGTACGGGCACGCCCCTTTTTGCCTATAAATAGAGAGGCTTCCTCCCCCCCCCCCCCCCCCCATTTCAACAAGCCATCTTGATACGCCTCTGCCCTCTCCCTCTCCTGTCAACCACAACCAAGCTCTGCCCAATCACCATCACCCCAACATCCAACCCTATTTAATGTCCAAAATACCCTTGTCATCCTAAAGCCATGCTTAAACCTCCACATACCTCCTTTTAAACCCAATCTTATACCAAACCTCTTCCAAAATCAGTCCAGAAAATCCAAGGAGACGCGGAAGCGCTGCCAAATTATCTGGAGAACCACAACGAATCAAGAAGGTATTTTTATGGTAAAAAGTTCTTTTAGTTATTTCATTTTATGCTAATACAAATATTTCTTTCATCTCTTAGTTTCTTTACATCATACTAACCTGTTCATTGAAGTTTTGCATGATTAAGGGATGTCTCATGCATCCCTACAAAGAAAAGGAGACTAAGTTCATTAAAAGCAAGAGATGTGCCAATAAAGTGATTAAATGATATGTGATTTTGAAATAGATTTGCTCTCTTTGAACAAAACCAATGTATCCCTACCCAATTCCCCTACTTATGTCCTGCTAAGCATCATATAGTATGCTGGAAAAAGATGGGAACAAGAGAAGGAGGGGACTTTGTGTCATTGCAAGATGTTGAAGACCCAAAGAACACGAAAAGGAAGGAGAAAAATGGCCTTTTAGGCCAAATGAAGCCAATGTAGCATCTTGAAAGAAACTCAGAAGCTCAACAGAGGTCTCTGGAGCACCTAAGAAGGCAACGGAACAGATCCCGAAAAGAATCGGCTGCAAAAATGCAAAACTGGCTGTGCCCGTAAACTCAGAGCAGTCTAGGCTGGACCGTGTTTGCTTCACGGGCAAGCCAAACCGAATTCCATTCACGGGCAAGGGTGGACCATATAGAAAATACGGGCAAATGTAAAAGTAACATAAAAAATGTAATTTTTCGGCCCAGTTGGATCTATTCCTGCCTGAACCGCCCCCTTAAACAATTTGGGCTATCTTAAGCCCATCTTTGGACCGTGGGCCCAAATAGGCCCACCAAGACCTCCTTTTGGCCCACATAAGTGGTCCACCTTAGACCGGCCCAAACCAAGCCTGTTTTCAATAAACAGGCCCAGGCCCTTTGACCCTTGGCTCATGGGCCAAATCCAAGCCCACTAAGCCCATTGCGTGTGTAAATAATTTAAATAAATAACCAAATGGGTTACCCAATAACCCAACTGGGCCCCAAGCCCAACCATGGCAACCCACGGGTCTTCCAACGGGACCCGGGTCCGACCCACTCCACTAAATAAAAAGATGAAACCAAAATAAAAGGGACCCACACCTTCAGAGGGTCCCACCAGGCCAAATAAAGCAGCATGCTGGTCTAGGAAGGGTGAAATTGACTCAAAAACCAGGGAAACCCGAGGGACCTGTCGAATCGACGGGGCGGGCCGGGGTATCTTAGGGCTTCCCCGGACGTAACCGAGGACTTAGCTAGAACTCTGAAAAGCCGCAGACCAGACTTAGACCCGATTAGGGCAAAACCGTGTCTACCTGCACTCTCAGGCAGTGGCGACTCCGAATATCCCGAGGCACGCACTGAAGGTGCGCCCGGTGTGCGATCTAGACCAGGTTTTAGGTACGCACATGTGGGAAGGCCGTTTGCATGGCTTACAAACCAGGGCATAATGCTGATACCATATTGAAGGTAAACAAGGTAACCTTAATTTTTGCATTATTTTCATGTCATAGGGATGTCATGGTGCCCATTGGTTCGGGATAAAATTGGTCCCAAAATATGCATGTTTCCTAAAAATGGTGTAGCCCATAGGAGGAGTTTCTAACTCTGTTTAGAATCAATCCTACCCAATGTTCATACAAGAGGCAACAAAAGGGTACTAAATTCTTGAGTATGGTGTCAATTTGGAGGGCACACGTGCCCTCCTAAACATGTGTTTTGCAAATAGGCCAAATTCCACTTTGGGACAGTTTAGAAGCCTTGCACTGGGTGAACCGTATGTTTGGATGAGCAATCAAAGTGATCAAACCATGTAAAAACTGGAAAAACATAAAAGAACTCCGTAAAACCGCATTTAGTACACGGGCTGGGCTCGCCCGTATTGGTTATACGGGCTGGGCTCGACCGTATTAATCATACGGTCACGACTTGCTCGTAATTTGAATACGGGCAAGGCCGGACCGTGGTGAATATGCGATTTTCGCGGAAAATTCAATTTAAATCAGTTTTTCCCACTAAATTTTGTTCCTTCAACCTTTAAATAATGATAAAGGGAAATGAGTTTGAATAAAATGCTTCAAAAAAAATAAATAAAGAAATAAAAATGTGAAGGAAAATCCCTTGGGCCTCTGAAAGCCTTTGAATTTCAGACTTTTTCTCAAAAACTCCCTGGGCCTCTGAAAGCCTTTGAATTTCAGACTTTTTCTCAAAAACTCCCTGGGCCTCTGAAAGCCTTTGAATTTCAGATCTTTTTCCTTTGGGCCTCTGAAAGCCTTTGAATTTCAGATCTTTTTCCTTTGGGCCTCTGAAAGCCTTTGAATTTCAGATCTTCTTCCCCGGGCCTATGAAAGCCTTTGAATTTCAGACCTTTATCAAAAATCTCCGGGCCTCTGAAAGCCTTTGAATTTCAGACCTTTATAAAAAATCTCCGGGCCTCTAAAAGCCTTTGAATTTCAGACCTTTATCAAAAATCTCCGGGCCTCTGAAAGCCTTTGAATTTCAGACCTTTTCCAAAAATATCCTTGGGCCTCTGAAAGCCTTTGAATTTCAGATCTTTTTCTCTTTTTGTGGGACCTGTTGGAAGCCCTAGAATATTCCAACAATTATGTGCGCGCGTGGGAAACGCGGCACGGGGTAAATTCGGAGTCGCCACCGCCTGATGGGGTGCAGGCGGACACCTGGGTGCCTAATCTTGTCTATTTAGGGCTTTTGGGTCTGCGGCTTGAGATTCTAAGGTTGGTTCTCGGTTGCGGGCTGGGGAAGTCTGTAGACACCCCAATCCGCCCTGTCGGATTACGGGTCCCGTGCGTTCCCTAATTTGAGTCAGCTTTCTTACTTTTGGTTTTCACCCGATTCCTAATCCAGCATGCTTTTTTGTTAGGTCTTGGTGGGACCACCTGAGTGGTGTGGGTCCCTTTAGTTGATTTTATCTTGTTATGCTTAATTTAATTGATCTGGGTCTGTTTGGGTGGGCCCCGTTGGAAGGCCCAACCGGTGTCCTAGACGGGCTTGAATTGGCCCGTGTGCCCTTGGTGGGCCTCTGTCTAACCCTAGGAGGCCCTGTGGGCTTGGGCTTAATGAGTTAATTTTTATTAAGGTTTAAGTTGAAGCTTAGGTGTTTTGCATGCAAGTGGTGGGCCGAATCGGTTGGTGGGCCCCTTAGGTGGGCCCACATGGTGACCAAGTAAGCTTAATTTATCTTTATTCAGTTTTTTCCAAAGTGGGCTTGGTCATTGGGCTTGGGGCCCATGATCCAGGCTTTGGGCTTTGAAAGCCCAATTCCTCGGAGTTTTGGGTTTGCACCCTAACTTGGCTTGATTAGCGGGCTTTTTGTTGGGCCCGACAGGCCCTAGCCCGTGGTCTCGGCCAAACCACACAGTTTATGCATTCATTCATATGGCAAGGCTCGGGTGGGCCGCATTGGGTTTGGCCCGCCCGATTTAACTAGTTCATTTTTGCTTAGGTTAATTAATTAGCATGCTTTGGTGTTCATTGGGCTTGGTGGGCCCCGTTGGAAGGCCCACTAGCGTGCCAAGCTGGACCGGTCGATCCAAGTCCCATCTTGGGTTTCCGGGTGGCCCGGAAACCCTACTGGTTCAATGATTTTGACACAAATTATCTCGAAATTCGGCAAGAGAACAGAATATGCAAAAATCAGGCTTCTGCGTGTATCCAGCAACTCAGGCCGGATACACTTGGTCTGAAGGTGATCCAGCCTTGATGGCCGGGTATGCTAAGGCCCTAGGTGATCCGGCCTGAGTTGCCGGATCACCCTGGAATGGCCTTTTTGGGTTTTGGCCTTTCAGGATTGGTTCCAGGGGCTCCCGGGATGGTTCTGAAGGTTTCGTGGGCCCCTGTGAAGGCCCACGTAGGTTCAAACTTGGGAGAAGAAGCCTTCCTTGGCTTCTTTCATGACTTCCAGCAAGAGGGAAGGGGAATGGGGAGCATGCTTGGATCCAAGGCTACTACTTTCATGCAAAGAAAATAGAAACCTATACTAACACATGGTGCATGGAATTCTCAGCAAAACCTCACAGGCTATACATATGCATTTTTTCTTGAAGAAATAAAGAACGGAAGAGAGGGGGTTTATCATGGGGTACATCAGATTACATACCAAGGAGGAACACGCTCCCCCAGAAAAATACCTTAAGTTGGATCTCCAAACAGAAGATACGGCATACTAGAAAGCATATAAGACTGGACTTTTGTGCCTCTTAAACTATCCCTACGTGGGTATCATGCATGTGGTAGCTCCATGCCATGAAAGGAACGCCAAATACATGCATGGATCATGCTAAAACAGGGCCATGCAGAACAAGAAGACAAATGGAAGCATATATCTTCAGAAAAATCTAGATTTAATATATGTTGAATATAATGTGTTAGGGAACACTACCTGAGAGTTCTTGGTCTCTTGAGCAAAGTGGAGACACCTCCTTTGGCTTGAACAGCAGCTGGAGCTCCTCCTTTGGCCACCACAGCAGTAGCTTCCTCTTGCTTCAACCAGGAAAGGGAAAGGGGAAGAAGGAGTCCAAGACTTGGAGGGGTATAGGTAGGTGATGGAAGGCAAGAGGGGTGGGAAGAGGTGGTATTCGAAGGGGGTAGGTGAGAGAAGAGAGCAGGGAAAAAGAAAAAACAAAAGCCAACCCCGGACTGAGCTGCTGTTTTGCTATTTATAGGCAATTTAATGTATCCGGCAACTCAGGCCGGATACACTAAGGCCTCTTCGTATCCGGACTTGAAGTCCGGATACACTGGCTTCCCTTTGTATCCGGTAACTCAGGCCGGATACATGACTTAATCATTTTGAAATTTAATGCCGCCGCGAATCTGTCGGCCAAGTGGCGCGAATTTCGCGCGAATATCTTTATGTATCCGGTCTTCAAGTCCGGCCATGAAGGATAGGCAGTGTATCCGGTATATTTGACCAGATACAAATCGAAAAATTACAGATTTGCCCTTCGACTTGACCGATTCGACCGATTTGACCCTTTTTGATATCTACGGATCGCCCGTACGAATTTTTTATATTTAGGATTTAGTCCCTGAGATATTTTGCTGCGTTGGTTGCCACGTGTGCAGCTTTTGCGCCACGTGTGCAGTTTCCGGCTTTGTTGCTTGGAAACTTCAACAGATCATATTTCCTTCACCCGAACTCCGATTTGAGCAAACTCAATTGTGTTAAATTCGTATCGGAGCCCTCTATTTAATGACATGGGGCTAAGCAATTGGCACGGATTCCGAGGAAAAGTCAACTTTTGGCCTTCCCTTAAGTTTGACTGCCCTTAAAACCTTTATCCGACTCCGATTCCTGCAAACCCAGTTGCACTAGAACCGTATCGGGATTCTTTATCCATTGGGCTAAAGTAAGGTATTTGGTACGGAAATCGAGGAAAAGTCAACTCTTGTCTTTTCCTTAAGTTTGACCGCCCGCAGAACCTTTATCCGGACTCCGATTCCTGCAAACCCAGTTGCGCTGGAACCGTGTCGGGATTCTTTATCCAACGGGATAGATCAAGGTTAACCAAATTTTATCTGATTTAAAGGTCAACTTTTCACCCCTTAGGGTTTGACTTTCTGTCCAGGGCCTTGCATTTCTGGCCTTTCCGGGAGCGCAAAAAATGAGGTGCTTACAAATTAAATTCAAAAAAAAAAAAAAGGAAGCAAATAAAGAAACAAATCCAAACTCGTGTTCACCCAGCTTGCACATAGGCATGTGAATGAGATTAAATTGACACTGATATTTTCGTTTTTTTTTAGGTACCAATACATTAGCAATCATAGCTCCTGTAACCAGATCAAGAGCTCGCGCCATGAATCCCATTGAGGCTGAAGCTGATGCTCCTCATCCAGAAATAGCCCTGCTTCAGGAACAGGTGGCAGGACTAGCCCGTATGCTAGAGAACATACTATCGGTGCAGGCCCAGCAAGTGCAAGCCCAAAATCAAGCATCCACTTCCAACCCAGCACCTCCACCCCAGATCAATGTTCCACCTCCGGTTCAACCTATTCCTGAACCCATCTATGAACCCACCCCTGAACCTATACTGATCAGGGATGAGACAGTTGAGTCAGACAAAGCTAAGGAAAAAGAAAGGATGAGGGAAGAAGTTGAAAGGAAATTCATGCACAGACTTGAAATGATCCAAGACGAACTGAGGGAATTAAAAGGGGTGAACAACTTCGGGGGCACCAATTTTGAGGACTTGTGCCTATACCCCAATGTTAACCTGCCAGCTAAGTTCAAGTGCCCAGACCTAGATAAATATGATGGCACTGGCTGCCCCATGAGCCATCTGAAGTTGTACTGTGGTGCCTTATGCCAGTTCGGTCAAGATGAGGGTGTTTTGATCCAGTTCTTCCAAAGGAGCTTGACTGGAACCGCTTTGAGATGGTTTGCCACTTTAGACCATGGAAAGATTAGAAGATGGAAGGACCTAGCAGATGCCTTCCTAGCTCAGTACCGGTTTAATTCAAAAATCGTGCTAAACAGGTACGATATAATGAGGATGAGTAAGGGAAGGGATGAATCCGTAAGACAGTATGCCAAGAGATGGAGGGAGACTGCCTCTCAGGTTAGGCCACCTATGCTAGAACAGGAGATGATTTCTACCTTCATCAACACATTGGGTCAACCATTCTACAGCCACCTGGTGGGTCAGACCACCACTAATTTTGCTGCTTTGGTTCAAGTGGCTGACCGAATTGAGGATGGGATGAGGTCAGGTAAAATAATTGACCACTCTGCTATGGTCAGTCAACAAGACCCCAATCTAAAGAAAGGAAGTGGGTTGAAAAAGAATGAGAACAAAAAAGAGGGTAAAGTAAACATGGTGCAGCCACCATCAGGCCCTAATAAGCCCATACAAATCAACATACCTGCTCATTTTTCTACTCCATCTCCATCTACCCAGGCCCCTATGAGGGTTAATGTTGCAGCAGCACCTTCAGACCAAAAAAGGGTTTTTACTAAGGAGGAAAAGGATGCCTATTTTGCAGCAAGGAGAAATAGGGTTTTCACCCCTATTCCAATGACTCCTTCTCAGTTGCTTCCCACTTTATTGCAAGCAGGGTATATTACTTTAAGAGAGCCCAATCCGACTGCATCCAAGGGGAGAAATTTTGACCCCTCCACCACTTGTGATTACCACATGGGTGCACCTGGGCACCCTACTGACAAGTGCTGGCCTTTGAAACATGCCATTCAGGATTTACTGGACCAGAATACCCTGTCTTTCAATACAGGGGCTCCCAATCCTCCAAGAACAGACATTGGCCAAAACCCGTTGCCTCAGCATCATGGGGCAGGCCCCTCTAATGTCATAGGGGTAATTTCCTCTGATAAAATAACCTTTGACCTATCCCAGTTAATTGCTCCTATAGGGACAATGGTCAAGGTTTATTTTAACAGAAGAAATAAGGAAACAGAAATAAATATGGTTTCAAAAGGGAATGATAGTGCTGCTAAGAACATTAGTTCTTCTCTGGACCGGGTCTCATCTATCATGGCCCAAATGAACATAGCCAAACCACCTTTGGTCGTCAATTGCAGTCCATCCACCTTTACTTCACCCTTTCAGTCTAAACCACCAGTGGTCATAAACTGTGACCATCTTAATGCATCAGTCACTTCTGTAACCCCTCAACCAAAACAACTTCCACCATTGGTTGTAAATGTTCCTCCTATTCAGAACTCATCATCCAAGTCCAAGCTTCCTCAATTGGTGATAAATGTCCCTAAGCCTTCCTATTCTGAATCGGCTATACCATGGAACTACAGTGAAGGCTATACCACTACATTCCCTGCAGCTGAGGCAAAAAGCAAGAAAGAAGTGAACCTCATGATGAGGTCAGGAAAATGTGTAGGGGTGGAAGAAAAGCAAAAGGAGACAGAGAAGGAAAAGGAAGAAGAGAAAAATAAAGGAAAGACCAAGGTAGGGGAAGATGCCCCTCAGGTAATTGGCAGTGAGGCTACTGACCTCATTAAGCTCATAAAAAAGAGTGAGTTCAATTTTGTCGAGCAGTTGAATAAAGTCCCTGCCCAAATCTCAATACTGGGCTTATTATTAATTTCTGAAAAAACATAGGGACTCTCTGTTGAGGGTACTTCAGGGGCCCATGTGCCTAAAAATATTGAACCAGACCAACTAGGCCGGATGGTTGGGCAAATTTTATCCCATAATGTTATAACCTTTTCTAAAACAGAGATCAGCCCATCAGGATACCATCATGTTGATCCTTTGCACATAGCTGTGCTCAGTAAGGGTTGCATGATAGCCCGGGTCTTGATTGATAATGGGTCAGCTCTGAATGTCTGCCCACTAATAACCTTTGTTAAGCTTGGTCTGGAGCAAAACAAAATAAAGCAAAATGGAAGAATCATAAGAGCCTTTGACAGCTCTAAAACACACTCCCTAGGGGAGGTTGAACTGCCGGTCACAAATGGACCGTATATTTTTAACATCACATTTGAGGTGATGGATATACCTGCAGCCTTCAACCTACTCCTAGGAAGGCCATGGATTCATACAGCTAGGGCTATACCATCTACCCTCCACCAAAGAGTCAAATATATTAGAGGGCAAAAGGTGATTACTATCCTAGCCGAAAACTTGGTTCCTTCCATGTGGTCCCCTAATGTACCCTATGTAAACATGGAAATGACTGCTGACAAGATGGCATTTCACTCTTTCCAGTTTGAAACTGTGAATTTTATACCTGGGGGGTATCAGGAAAAAGAAAGAAAGTTGACATGTACTGAGAAAATGGTCAAGAATGTGCTGGAAAAGTACAATTTTCACCCTGGAAAAGGTCTGGGGGTTAACCTGCAAGGAAGGATAGAACCGATAAAGGTCAAGAAGCTGGCCCATAGAGCAGGATTGGGGTCCAAGCCAAGGAATTGGAAAAGACAGGGGCAAATGGAAGACATGAAATTCCCTCACATCAAGGAAACTTTTCCAAGGCTTTCTCACATGATTCAACTGTCTCCTCCCCAGGATCAGTCCAAGCCTCCATATTACACTATCAACCCATTCCAGAAACCCATGTCCTCAACCGTGCAACCATATGTTCCACCTCCACCTCCACAAGCATTGGGTGGGCCTGGGCCACAGGCAGAACAAGAGCATGATTTCTCTGAGGACATTGGAGCCTTTTTTGCCATGACAGAAGGCAACCAAGGAGAAGTAGCAGAGGAGCTACCTTTTATTGATTGGGCTGCAGTAGAAGTTCCATCTGGGACAGGCCCTACAGAAGAAGCAGGCGATGCAACTCACCCAGTACTGGTGATTTCAGATGCGGACCCTGAGCTTGAGGAGCAGGCTTGTATCCTTGCCCCAGATTCTTTTATTCTGAACAATTGGGAGGAAACTCCTCTTACTTTTGAAGTCGCATTTGTTTGGCAAACAGACATGGCTTCCAAAAAAAAAAACTCCATTAGTGGAATGCCCTTTTCCTGAAGGTTTTAATGAGCCTTCGTCTTCAGGAAAAGATTTTGCAAAAGGCTCTCAAAAGACACAAAAAGATTTTTCATTTTTTTTATAGAAAAGATAAATTTTTCAAAAAGGTCCAAACCACTTATGAACCATATAAGCAAACGGAATTGGATCAGGTTGAGTATGACTTCGACCTCGAGCTCGACTTTGACCTAATGGGGGTTGAGGAAGAGACCGAGGATGAAGAAGACGACCCTCCAAAAAAAATCAGATATCAATTGGAGCGTCATGAAAAGGGGGTCCAACCCAATATTGAAGAGACCATATCAATAAACCTAGGGACCGAAGATGACCCAAAAATAGTGAAGATTGGGGTATACCTATCTGAAGTACAACGTGATGAAATGATACGGTTCTTGGCTGATTATGAAGATGTGTTTGCATGGTCGTATCGGGATATGCCAGGGTTAGACACAGACATGGTTGTGCACAAGCTACCCATTCTGCCAGATGTTAAGCCAGTTAAGCAGAAACTGAGATGGTTGAAACCTGAATGGACTTTGAAGGTCAAAGATGAAGTGGTTAAGCAATTCCAAGCAGGATTCTTGGCAGTCTCCACGTACCCTGAATGGCTTGCAAATATAGTGCCAGTACCAAAGAAGGCTGGAAAAGTTAGAATGTGTGTAGACTATAGAGACTTGAATAAAGCAAGTCCAAAGGATGATTTTCCACTTCCACATATTGACATCTTAGTGGACAACACTGCTGTACATAGCTTGTTCTCATTTATGGATGGCTTCTCTGGGTACAATCAAATTAAGATGGCTAAGGAGGACCAAGGAAAAATAGCTTTTATTACACCTTGGGGTACCTTTCACTACACTGTCATGCCATTTGGGCTTAAAAACGCCAGGGCAACCTACCAACGGGCCATGACAGCCTTATTCCATGATATGATCCATAAGGAGATGGAGGTTTATGTGGATGATATGATAGCCAAATCATGTGAAGAAGAATACCACCTGATCAAATTGAAGAAGGTGTTTGACCGGCTCCGGAAATACAGTCTAAGACTTAACCCTGCAAAATGTGTCTTTGGGGCTACATCCAGAAAATTGTTGGGCTTTATTGTAAGTAGAAGGGGAATAGAGATTGACCCAGCTAAAGCTAAAGCAGTCATTGAAATGCCATCACCTAGAATGGAGAAGGAAGTTCGTGGTTTTCTTGGAAGGATCCAGTACATAAGCCGGTTCATAGCACAGCTCACTGCTATCTGTGAACCAATTTTTAAGCTTCTAAGAAAGAATAACCCGACGGTCTGGAATGACGATTGTCAAGAAGCCTTTGACACAATAAAGGAATATTTAATGAACCCACCTGTATTAGTACCACCAACTCCAGGAAGATCACTGATTCTTTACTTGTCAGTTTTGGAGACGTCAATGGGGTGTGTCTTGGGGCAGCATGACGATACAGGCAGAAAGGAAAGGGCGATTTACTATCTAAGTAAGAAGTTCACAAAATATGAAGCAAAGTATTCACCTTTGGAAAAGACTTGTTGTGCCTTAGTGTGGGCAACTCAAAGACTGAGACATTATTTCCTTAGTCACTCCACATTACTGATATCCCGAATGGATCCTTTGAAGTATTATTTTGAGAAACCGGCTTTAACTGGCAGAACAGCAAAGTGGCAGTTGTTACTCTCTGAATTTGACCTTACCTATATCACGCAGAAAGCCATTAAAGGTCAAGCCATAGCTGATCACTTAGCTGCACACCCTTTACCAGAATACCAACCTTTGAAGACTAATTTTCCTGATGAAGCAATCCTGTTTACTGAAGAAGAAGAAGGTGAAAGCTCTTGGCAAATGTTCTTTGATGAGGCCTCCAATATGAATGGAAATGGAATAGGGGCTGTTTTGATCAAGCCAGATGGGGCACACATCCCAATCGTAGTGAAGTTAAGGTTCCAATGCACAAACAATATTGCAGAGTATGAAGCATGCATAATTGGGTTGCAAGCAGCCTTAGACCATGAAGTAGAGGAACTTTACGTATATGGAGATTCGAGTCTTATCATCTTCCGAACAACTGGTGAATGGAAAACCAAGGATCACAAATTGATCCCCTATCACCAGTATTTGGAAGAAATAAGTAATAAATTTACTCGAATTTCCTTCAATTATATGCCAAGGGCCAAAAATCAGTTTGCAGATGCTTTAGCCACATTGGCTTCAATGGTCAGTATGCCAGAAGGTGTTGATATTAGACCATTGGAAATTGAAGTCAGGGAGGAACCAGCCTATTGCCTTGTTCTAGAAGAAACACCAGAAGAAGAAGTACCATGGTTTCAAGATATTACGAACTTCCTAAATGATCGGAGTTTGCCAAAAAACGTCACTTCTACAGAGAAAAGAACAATACAGAGGTTGGCAGGACAGTTCTTACTAAGTGGTGGGCAGTTGTACAAAAGATCACACAATGATATCCTACTTAGATGTGTTGCCAAGACCGAGTCAGAAAGGTTAGTTGAAACTGTACATGGAGGAGTTTGTGGACCCCATATGAACAGGCACATGCTGGCCAAGAAGATTCTGCGATTGGGATATTACTGGTCGACGATGGAGCACGATTGCTATATACATGTCAAAAGGTGTCATTTATGCCAAGTGTATGCGGATAACAAGAATGCACCCCCAAGTGAATTACACAACATGACATCCCCATGGCCCTTCTCCATGTGGGGTATAGACGTCATTGGAATGATCTCTCCAAAGGCATTGAATGGACATAGATTTATACTTGTAGCAATCGATTATTTTACCAAGTGGGTAGAAGCAGCTTCGTATGCAAATATTACAAGTAGCCATGTTCTTAAGCTTTTAAAGCACAATATCATTTGTCACTATGGTTTGCCAAATGCCATAGTGTCAAACAATGCTTCAAACCTTAAGAACAAGGACATGAGGAAGATGTGTGAACAGTTTCAGATTACTTATCATAAGTCAGCTTTGTACAGACCAAAGATGAATGGGGCAGTAGAAGCAGCAAATAAAAACATAAAGAAGATCATTCAGAAGATGGTAGTGAGTTTTAAAGATTGGCATGAAATGCTGCCACTTGCTCTACATGCTTACAGAACCTCGATTCGGACTTCTACTGGGGCAACCCCATATTCTTTAGTATATGGAATGGAAGCAGTTTTACCAGTGGAAGTGGAAATACCTTCACTAAGAGTGCTAATGGAAGCCGAATTAGAAGAAGCTGAATGGATGCAGTCAAGACATGATCAACTCAATTTAATAAAAGAAAAGCGATTAAAAACGCTTTGTCATGGCCAATTGTATCAGAAGAGAATGGCCAGGGCTTACAATAAGAAGGTGAAGCCCAGAACGTTCCAAGAAGGAAATTTGGTATTGAAGAAAATTTTACCCTTTTTGGAAAACCCTCGTGGAAAATTCAAACCAAATTGGGAGGGGCCTTATGTGGTCAAGAAGGTCCTATCAGGGGGTGTTCTCATCTTAACAGAAATGGATGGGAAAGATTTTCCTGAGCCAATTAACTCTAATGCAGTAAAGAGATATTTTCCTTAAATGAATATTACTAGGAAATGATCTGAGGCCATATTTCCTTATTTCCCAAAATTTTCATCCCTAGTCAAGCCAATTTGAGCCTGTTCGTCTTCTTTGATAAACCTAAACTGGACTTACAGTCTTACACTGGAGCAAAGCCAATAGGGGCAAAGCCAATAGGGCCAAAAAGAAAAAAAAAAAGAGAAGAAAAATAGTGGCAAATGAAAGCCAAATACAAAAAAAAAAAGGGGAATGGGGTCAAGTTCATCATGACTGTAAGTCCGGTTGACCTATTTTCATACTTAGAAAATTTTGAGCCTCTAATACCTTTTCTTTCATAAACCAAGCATAGCCTTTGTTTCGTCCTATTATTAAGTCCTCGGTGATTTTAGTATATTCATTCAACTTTCAAAGTAAGATTGGTGATGACGGAATGTAGAAGCCGGCCCTAGTGAAAACCATAATTGGCGCTAGGGGCAATAGGGGCAAAAAGAAAAAAAAAGAAAAGAAAGAAAAAAAAAGAAAAAAAAAGAAAAAAAGAAGAAGAAGAAAAAAAAAAGAGATCAAAGGTTGAGTTGATCATGTGGTCCGAATTTGAAGTCAGCATGAGCACTAGAAACTGAGCAAATTAGCAACGTCAGTCATGAAGGAAAAGCCATTTGGGGATGATTCTAAAGGTCGCAGGATAGACAGATTTGGTCTCTCCTTATTGCTTGGACTACCCTTTTCATTATTCAACCTGATTTTAATTCCTTTGATTATATGTGATTAAGTGTTTTGGATCAGTTTCAAAAAAAAAAAACTATACTTTGGCCAGTGATGAGAAATCAAATACTTTTTCATAAAACTTTTGTTTTTACAAGCATCTGAGAATTCTGAGGCCAATAATATAAAGCCTATTTTTGAATTAAATCTATTGTCTTTCCACTAATGGAGTTTTCTTTTGTATAAAAGTATGAAAAAAAAAGAAAAAAAAAGAGATAAAAGAATCTAATCCCTACTCCCCAACTGCTCCTCAAGCTCCCTAATCCTAGCTGCCTGAGTTGCAATGATTCCAGAAGCTCCCTCTACATCAGGATCGCTCAAAAAGGAGATGATCTCATCTGAAAAAGAATGCTTGATCTTCAACGCCCTAAGGTTAGCCAAGAAATCCTGATATTTCTTCCGCATCGCTCGGACTTCAAAGCGACGAGCTTGCCTTTATTCTTCAAGTTTCTTCTCCATGGCAATGCGACAAGACCTCTGCTCTTCATGTTGCCTCTCCAGATCAATGCCCTTTATCCTGAGCTCTTGTGCTTCTCGTACCCAAATTTGTTGAAGCCGCTTGTGGGTTGCCCTTTCAGACTCCAGAATGTCCTCATAAGTAGGGGAAACAACTGCAGGAGGATCCTCTGGTACTGGGGCATGACTCTGTACCTGCTCTTTGATCCAGAAGTGATAGTCCTTCACATGGGACTCAGAAAAGACTGGACCCCTCAGAAAGCGGACATAGGACCACTCATTCATTAATTGAGCATTTAGCCCCATAGTGGCTGATGTAAGTGGCCCTACAAGGCTCTCATATCCAGTGGGGATCATGATACCTTGGGTTGCTCCAAACTGCCGAAGAACCCTCAAGGGAAGATAAAGAACAGCAGATTTCAAGCCTGCCAGGACCAGAAAGTTCCTATCTCTAAAGCTGATCATTGTCTCTGGATTGGGCTGATAAATACCAGGCCATCTCACTTAATCATCCTGGAGAGTACCCAAGAAAGTGAACCATCCCTGCTTGCCGCCTTGGATATTAGGACAACCCCTGTGGCTCATCAGAACAGGAACTTTCAACCTTGGAAAGAAGCGGCGAGTTATCTCCTCAACTTGACTCAGGTGGTCAAGCAACCAAAGCTACAGAAAGGAGGATAATTTCAATTCATTTCAAAAAAAAAAAGGGAAGAGAAAAAGAAAAAAAAAAGAAGAAGAAAGAAAAAAAAAAGAAAGAAAAGAGAAAAAAAAGAAAAAAAAGAAAAGAAGGAAAAGAAAAAGAGAAGAAGAAGAAGAAGAAGAAAAAAACGAAAGAAAAGAAAAGAAAAAAAAAGAGAAGAAAAAAAAAGTATTTCTTTTTTTACCTGTAGGATAGGGGTGCAGGCAAGGAAGCGTTTCTTCTTTCTAAAATAGCAGTTAGTAAGGGCCTGGTATATCTCTACTAAGATCATAGGAGCCAATATCTCACGTTCCCTAACCTGGCAGATAACTGAGATGAGAGCCAAGTCAACCTGGTCATCACCCCGTGGAAAGAGCAGCTGATTGACCACTACCAGAGTCAATGCATTAAACCTGGCATCCTTGTCTTCACTCCTTAGAAGTTTTTCAGTCAAAAAGGTCTTGGACAAGGTCAATAGGGTATCAGAATTTCCTAAGTCTTTCTTCCCTATACCCAAGAATGTGGAGGCCTCCTTTTTGTAGCTAGGCTTTAGGGGAGGGTTCACAACTTTTTCAGAAAATCTTAGGCCAAGGATGGTTTCAATTTCTTCTATGGTAGGAGTCATATCTTTGTCATCAAAGCGGAAGAGATTCAATTCAGGAACCCAGTGTCCAATCAAAGCTTCAATGATTTCCCACTTAAAGGGAATTTTAGGGATGTGTAGGATATGGCCTAAGTGGATGGAATCCCAGCGAATTTCCTCATCAAGGGTCATGGAGTTAACCCACCTATCATAGAAGGAATCCACAACATTGTACCTGGTGAGATTAGGAGGTTTTGATCTAACAAGTTGTCTTGCAGGAGGAGATTCATCGACAGAAGATAAAGGGCAAGGGAAGCCATAGAAGCACCAAAGAAGCCAAGGAAAGCAGAAAACGGAAGGCTCAGGGAGTTTTTAAACTTTTAAAAAGTGTCACAATGACGTCCCCCATGAGTTTATATAGAAAATCTGAAAAGGCAGTAAAATCCGTAATTAGAATACGAGCATGGAGTGCCCGTATAAAGAATACAGACACACTGTGACCGTGAAATATTTACGGGCAGAGTACGCCCGTATTAATATTACGGGCACGGCTTGCTCGTAACCTAATTACGGTCCCTTCGGAAAAATGCCAAAAAGTGGGGAATTTTGATTTCAATGGTTTCCTAAGTTTCACATGTCCCTGCTTTAACACATCATGCAAGAAAAGCTAGAAATAAAAGAAAAAAGAGCACAAATGAATAAAAATGAATCATATTTCTTTTATATATATGAAGGTATACATCAGTTTGTCAAATACAAATGTACATGGAGAATCCTAATCTACTGACTATACAGGTCCACCCCTACGGCCATGGCCACGTCCTCTACCTCAACCACGGCCTGAAGATCGCCGGGGCTCAAAAACATGTCGTACGATGTTACGGGCTGTACTACGGGTCATCCTGCTCAAAACAAACTGAATAACATGCCACATATATAAAGGCACAAGGCCAGCAGTGGGATGATCAGGAGGAACGTACCCCGAAGTATCTACATATCCCGTAGACTCGGTATCAGAATCTGTGTAAACAGACTCAGAATCGGCAGCAGCAAGATCAGCAGGAACGGACGTCCCAGGAACATCAGTCTCTACCTCAGGCTCCACAGGATCAACCGAAGCCTCCTCTATGACCCCAGCTTCCACAGTAGGCTCCACCGCAGCGACATCCCTGGCCGGCTCCATATCCATATCTACAGAAGCATCAGGAGCAGTCTTAGGTGCTGGGGCAGACTCTGGCACATCCACAATAGTAGGATCAACCTCAGCCTCGACCGCAGGCTCTGCTGCAGGTGTCTCTACCGATCTAGGAGAAGTCACAAACTCCACCCGTGCCACAGAAAATACCTCACCACGAAGATGCATAGGCACAGGTGAAGTAGGTGAAGAAGGGCCGGCTGTGTCATCCTGAAAATAAGAAAGAAAATTTTGGTCAAAACAGGATAAGCAGATATAAAAGCATAAATGGAAAGAGGTGAAAGTATTAACCTGGGTATTAGATGGACCCGCCTGATCCTGTGCACCAGAAGGGCCCGCCTGGCCCTGCGCCCTAGCAAGCTGTCCTCGAAGATAGGAAATAGTAATATAGAGGGCGTCCCGCTCGGCAATAGCAGCATCTCGCTGGCGCTCTATATCAGCATACCGGGATCGGATCTCTACCAACTGAACCTCCTGAAATAGAAGAGAAGGTGTTAGAAAATTCCAAGTTCAAATAAAGTATAAGAATGGAAGATGAAATGGGAGAAGGTATACCGTCGTATCATAGGCCCTAATCACTACCCCTCCAATCTCCGTGACTCCACCACGGATAGGCATGGGTGGCATAAGACACCCAACTGAAGATCGCCTGAACCAGGCATCATAGTCACCCTCCTCCAATAAAGTCTCTGCCTCAATCCAATCTAGGAACTGGGCAGGATCAACAGGCATAGGAGGAAAGGAAGGGGTAGTATCTGGAGGGATGGCAAGAATCCGAGGCTCTCCGACGTGCTGATAGAAGAAGCGCTCGCCGCAATACCAGATGCTGCCCATCTGACCAATAAAGAACTGATATCTCTGACGTCTCTGGTCAGGGGCAAAGGCATCATCTCTAGCCGCATGCAGGGCCAGCACCTCATGAATGTCCTCCATCCTGGGGACGAACAGTTGAAAAACAGAAAGAAGAATATTAGACATATGATTTAGGAAGGAAAAAAGAGGAGGAAGGCTCATTTGCAGGATCCCTGGAAGCTGATCAAAGGCGGGCCATCTACGGTTCAAATAAAGGAGATGTTTAATTATTCTTGTTAAAATTGCTTGATTTTCATTATTAATCAAGATTAATTAATGTGCAGAAAAAGGGAAATGGAAGAAAAGGAGTTTAATTTTCTGTTTGGAGAAATTTTATTGTGATAATTACTTGTCTATAAAATGAAAAAAAAATACGTATGAATGTCTTAAGGATTGATTCTAATTTTCTCTTTTGCATTTTGGTTTCAGGACGGAAATTCAAGCCTATTTGTGTTATGATTATGGTAACAGAAGTACTCATCAAGTTTAGGCTTATTCAATGGAAGATTAGTTGGGAGTAAAAAATCATTGGCCTAGCAGCCCCTACAGTGGAAAGCCAAGCAAGTCAAAATCAATAGGTGGACAATCACCTAGCATCCCATGATCAAAGCAAAGTTCCAAGAAGACCTAAAGCAACAGTCTGGAAGCAGGAATTGAACATACAAAAGTTTGCTATGAGAATATGCATTGGCAGAAAATCAGGATTAAGAAAGTATCAAAACATGCCGAGCATGATTACTCCAGATCAGCAAGGCAACACAGCAGTTCAATAACTGAGAAAATTGAGCATGGGTCAAACATGAATCCAGAAGCATTACATTCTCATAGATGTCATTGGCAAGGAAAATTGGCAGCCCATAATGATGAACAAGCCAACATTTGAGGGAGTTTGACCATTCAAGTATTAGTACATTCATTCAGAAATTTGTAATCATATTCAAACAGGAATTAACAGCATAAGAGATTGGTTCATGAGACCCAAGTCATCCAATTTCATATGATCAGACAAGGTGTTGGAGAACTCTGTAAATTGAGCAGAACAAATCAAAAATCATGCCCATATAATTGTGTGCATTCAATCATGGATTTTGAACAATGATTCTCAGTCGAATAGTTAAAGTGAAAGCTACTGTTCGGCATACCTGTGTGGGTCGAATTAGAAGTTTGCAAAATATAAATGGAAGCTTCGAACTCACTCACAGGAGATGTTTGAGTGATGCTTGGAGCAAAAGGAAACAGCCTCGGCAAGGTCACTGTCGCAAAGAGAAGCTGATAGTCGTCGAAGACACTGCTATTCCGACAAGAAACGACAAGGCCGAATGAGTAAGTCGTCGCCGGAGAATGTGAGAATCGCTGAGAAACGAAGTCGCCGGAGATAACAATGGTCGCCGGAGAATGAGAAGGTTGCCGGAGAAGACAAGTGCGGTCAATGGAGAAAAGGAAAAATCGTAATAGGGTTTGAGGTCACAGAGAAATCAAAGAAGAAATACGAGCAGAAATGAGAGAAGGGTTCGCAGCTGCGGTTATGAAGAAAGCCAAAATCCGTAAAAGCAATACGGTCATAGGCGCCCATAAAGGTAACACGGTCCCGATCGCCCGTATCAAAATTACGGGCATGACCTGTCCGTAATATCAATACGGGCAAAACAGAAAATTGCATATTTTATTATTTTCTCCACACTTTTTAGGAGATTAATGTTTATACTAGTTGTAAGTTGCAAGGATTGCCACCGTACCCACTTTTGTTCAAAAAAAGTTTGTCTCAAATCTCACTTCATAGCCACGAGTGCTCAATGAGAGGAGAGAGGAGGATTTGCCCCTTAAGGTTAGGGACTTTTCAGCAAATCTTCCGCAATAAATTCTTTTTCCAAAATCATCCATTTAATCCTTGCAAAATGCAATTAGTTAGACAAAGATCTCAAAAAGTGCAATTGGTGGGTCTTTTTGCTCTCTGCTGGTAATTGGTTCCAATTACCAGCAAAGAGGGGGCAGCTGTAGACACCCCAAATTTCACTACAAAATGAGAAAATAATGAAAACATTAATTGGAATTTAAAACAGGCCAAAAATGCATGAAAATCAATAATTTAAGTCTTGCCCGTATTGAATCTACGGGCTGACCGTGTCCGGACTGAGTATACGGGCACGCAGAGCCCGTAATGAATATAGGGGCATCACTGGACCGTAAATCATTTACGGGCACATTAGACTCGTGTGAGTTTTATTCTTCTCTCGATTTCTGAGCCTTATCTTTAGTCCAATATCCCTTTAAATGAGCGAATTATATATTTTATTCGTGCGAAATATCTTTGTGGATAATGGATTGGCATGATCTTGTGTTTAACTCAAACTGAAACTCTATCTGGCCAAACCTTGGACCAACCTTACCCCTGGGTTTGCCTATAAATAGAGGGCTTTTTCTCAAGCAAAAGGCCACGAAAATTTGAAGTCTAAGAAGCTCCAAGAGAAGAGAGGAATCCCTGCTGCTCAGCCTGCTCAATCTAGGTAAGTCCCTTTTCCCTTTTATTTTCTGTCTTCAATTCTAGAAGTAGTAGGATCTTCTCTATTGCTGTAGAATAAGGCCATCTTTTATTCTGTCTTCCTAAACTTGTCTCTAAGTACCTCAAGAGTCTCTCTAGCCGTAAAACATGAAGAGAGAGCTAGGAGAAAAGAGAACAGATGGATCCCTAGAATAGAACCCCATATCTGTTTTTCTCCTTTTTTCTAGAATAAAGCCTTTGATTGTGTTTGTATACCAAACCTATCTCCAAGTACCTCAAGAATCCTCTCTAGCCGTAAAACGTGAAGAGAGAGCTAGGGGAAAAGAGAACAAGTGGATCCGTAGGGTAGACCCCCTTATGCTCTAATCTGTGAGATGTGGTTGCTTTGGATATCCTGATCATGTTTTAATGGTTTTTATGATGAATCTATGAATTTATGATAATCATGATGTTTATAGCATGAGATCCCCACTTTTTGAGAAAATTTGGATTTTCCACACTTTTGCACCTACAGCACTGTTTTCGTGATTTTTGTGATTTTAGGCTAAGATCCTGGATTTATCATGATCAATATGGTAGATCTGTATCCAGAAGCCTAAAATTAAATTATAGGGTTTCATGATGTTGTTTTTGAATCGTTTTTCATGTTTGAGAGAAGACCTTACGGTCTAAGTTCTCCCCTTTTGATGTTCTTCATCAACGTGGGCATTTTTGGATTTGATTTTCTGATTTAATGTGAAATTTTGGCTATATCTATGTCCTGGACTGTTCAAGTTCGATTTTGAAACATTTTATAAAAATCATATTTTTCTAGATTTCTAGAATTTGAATGGAAGCCAGATTTTTTGATTTTTCACTTTAAATTGATTTTATTTGATTTTATCTCAATTTTGTTTTGATCATGAAACCCTAGGAATGGTATGATCATATTTGAGAGTTCTGGATCAATCAGACTATTCGTATGAAAAAACCATATATTTGTGTCTTTTGGCGATTTTTATGATTTTTATAGCAAGCCCTTTTTTTTGTAAAACATGAACAATACCTAGCAACCACCTTTTGTGGATGAATAGGGGTGCCTAACACCTTCCCCTGTTCATAACCTAATCCCCTTACCCATCTCTGGTTGTTTTTTTAAGAGGGTTATTTTTACCCTAAAATTGCCTTTTTGTGCTTATTTAATATTTTGGTGTCCATTCACACCTAAATTGAATGGTGGGACTCTTTGTTTTTAACCAATCCCGTGTGATGATTGAAGAAGTCATTCATAATGAATCTGATTTTTTCCCATGTCTCACACCAACCGGAACCCCCTAGCATCACCTCCAAGGACCAGATCCTGAACCGCACCTCTGGCTCTGCCACGTCCTCGGCCTCTGCCATGGCCTCCCTCACCATCAAGGGCCTGATCCTGAACTCTGCCTCGGCCCCTGCCCCGACCTCGAGCAGGAGCAACAACAGGCTAAAATTCAAAGGAGAAATGAGAAGGTTTGTGTAGAAAGAGAATAGAAGGAGGGAAAGGAAAATTGGGAAGCCTACCTCAGCAGAGCCCTCTCCAGAGCTCTCTCTAGAATCATCCAGCGGCTCCGACAGAGTAGCGCTAGAACTCGCCTCGATCCTAGCCCGCGACGAAGAGGGCTGATCAGCAGGGTCAGCCTCCTCTCGAACACGGGAACGACTCCTAGCCATCTACAAGCCACAGGGAAGTGTTTTATGAATTTCAGTACAAATTTATCAGGAATTTTACTTTGCTTTTGGTCTGGGTTTCGGTTCTAGTTCATCAAGAATCTTACATGAGGGAATTTTATTTTAATTTTGTTATCTGTTTCGGCTCAAAGTTTTTTAAGTAATGGGTATTTCTATTTTGTGAAATCCTGATTCTAAAGCTTTTTGTTCTAAGGATATCTACAAGGCTTAATATTTGCTAATTTACTACAGGACCCCTACATGAAAACCAGATAGTGATGCAGAGGCAAAAGGTCTTGGCTAATCAAAGATCAAGATGAACTGTAGAACCTAAGGGCCAATCAGGGAAAAGTGCTGGCAATCGAAGCACCACTTTCGTTAAAGGCATGCTAAAATCAAATTATGGGAAAAACAGAGCATAGCATAGCATCTAGCAATCAGTTCTAAGAGAATTACAGATCAGTAAAAAAAAAACCAAAGTAAATTGCAGCTTTATATCAGCAATCCATATAGTCCAAAAAGCATGCAATCAACTATTCAATAAATACCACCGACAGTTAATCCAAAGTTCTTGGATACTGTCGATTCAAGGGTATCACCAAAGAAGCAAGCCACTGTTATCAGGAATTGTAATTGACAGGTCAAAGCAAATGGCAGAGAGAAAAAAAAAAAAAGAACAGCATGGTATTCACAATTCAAAAGTAATCAGAAACATGAAGAATGAGCAATTTGGTCAGAATTCCTCACCGGCGGAAATTCCAATCAATGCAAGTGAGAATCATAGCAGAAATTAGAACATTGCAATTCAAAAAAAAAGGAAATAGTATGAAGCATCAATGAATCAATTGTTCATGGCAAAGGATGCTGCAAATCATGTTTGTTCGAAACAACCAAAGTAATTGCAATTCAAGCTCAAGCTTTTTAGAAATCCAAGAATGAAGGTTACCGGAAATTGGGAACAAATGTGCCACTCACTGTCAACTCGGGCAGGAACAGTGAGGAAACATCACCAGCAGGACAATCTTAAAGAATTGCAGCAAATTGGATCAAAATTGGGAGATCAAAGCTTGTTCTAGCATGCAATCAGAAAAATATTGCATGCAATCAGAAAATAAGAATCCAAGGAACCAAAGCATGCAATCAGAAAATCAAATCCCAAGTTATGCAAATAATTACCAGTTCCTGTTGGGATAAAATTTCGGACAAAGTAAGATCACTTACTTGAAATTATGAGGATTGCCAAAGGAAATGGGATGCTTACTACCGCTGTCGGAAGAAAGAAAATGGTGGAGCAGGAGCAAGGATTGAAACTCAGACAATTCGTGCACAAGGGCATCGGATAGTGGAGTTGCCGCCGGAGGATCGCCTGGAACTGATGAAGATGGCGGTGGGAACAAAGAGCCAGGGCTCAGTGAATACCAATCGCCGGAAATATAGGGAGTTTCCGGAGTTAACAACAATCGCCGAAGTTCGCAGGAAGTTACCAGAGCTCAAGGAGTCGTCGAAAGTGGCCGAAGAAGAAAGGAAAGTCGTCGGGCGCTAAGGAGAAGAAGTATGTAGCCGGTTTAAGTAGTCGGAGAAGAAGGAAAAGAAATGAAGAGTCGCGGTCGCGCGCAACTAAATAAAGCCTAATGTATCCGACGAATCAGGTCGGATACAAATGAGAATCTTCTTATCCGACCAATTATGTCGGATACAACAAAAAAAACAGAAAAAAAAGAAAAAAAAAAGAGAAAAAGAAAAGAAAAAAGGGAAAAAGGAGAAAAAGAAAAGAAAAAGGAGAAAAAAGAAAAGCAAAAAAAAAAGAAAAAAAAGAAAAAGAAAAAGAGAAAAAGAAAAAAAAAGAAGAAAAAGAAAAAATTGTGCTACAAAATCTGCTATCTTCACCAAAAAAAAAACCCTATTTTGGCTTAAAATCCACTTCACAGCCACGAAAGCTCAGTGGAATTTAGGACAACTTGGGGAAATGTTTTGGTCAAAAGGAAAATATTCATTCAATTTCTAACTTGGATTGATAAAAAAATCAGTTTTCAAAAATCTTATTTTGGGCTTAAAATCCACTTCATAGCCACGAGAGCTCAGTGGAATTTAGGACTTCTTAGAGAGATGCCCCCCTTAAAGTTACGGCCTTTTGGCAAATCTTCACCCAAAAAATTATTTTTCAAAATTGAATTGAACCAAGCAAATCATGGTTAAGGGAGTGCAATTTGGGATTGTCTAATCTTTGCAACTCATTGCTTTGCTACTCCCGCAAAGAGGGGCAGTTGTAGACACCCCAAATTGCACAATAAAAATGATGAATAATTGGTAAAAATCATTCTTTCCTTTCAAACCAGCACAAAATTGGAGAAATAGGCATTTTTTCTTGTATCCGACAACCCAGGTCGAATACAAGCATATTCTTTCATATCCGACAGAAGTTGTCAGATATAAGCAAAGGTTAATGTATCCGACGACATATGTCGGATACATATATGTGCTCTTGTATCTGACCTGATATGTTGGATACAAGCTTTTTGCTCAAAATTAGGGTTTTCCGAGAGTTTTCACTTTTTACCATCATATCCTTCATTAAAGGAGTGGAAATCTCAGAAATAGCCTTAGGGTTAAGGTTGGCGGACTCTAGACATCATTTTGTGTCTACCATCATGCAAACCCTAACCCTAGCCTTTGCCTATAAATAGGAGGCTCCTCCTTAAGAAAATGGCCAATAAGTTGGAGATTGAAGAACTCCGAGTGAAGAAGGGAACCGCTGCTGCATTGATTCCAGAAACCCAGGTAAGCCTAAACCCCTCTTTATTTTTCTGTCTTTACATTCTAGAATTATTTATTTTCTTCTACCCTTCTATAGAATAAGGCCTACTCTATGTGCATGTAAACCCTTCCTCTACTCAAAGTACCTCAAGACTCCCCCTAGCCGTAAAATGTGAAGGCGGGATCTAGGGGAAATGAGACTGAGGATTGATCCTTAGTGTTAGAAACTTGTTGAAAAGCCTTTTGAATCTATGAAAACCGTTTCATACTCAAAGTACCCCAAGATTATCTCGAAGAACCGTTAAACGGGGAGAGAGAACTAAAGGAAACGAGAATGGAACGGAACCCTAGGTTGTTTTAGAATCCCATTTGATTGATATAAATGCATGCTATATGTTGTTATGTTATTGAAGAAATGATTTTTACCCATACACACATAGCACTTGCTTTTGTCGGAATCGGCTTATATTCCGGATTTATTGCATTCATTGTGATAGATCTGAAATGAATAGCCCCAAGAAATTCTGGAATAAATTTCAATGATTTTCAAAAATGATTTCAAGCAAGTTCTTCTTGAGTATTGAAGACCTCTAGGTCTAACCTCTCGGTTTCGGGCATTTTTGCTCATTTTTGGGGTTTTTGGCATATTCTTTCCAATCGGAGGGAATGGTGAGCCAAGCTTGTGCCCTATTTCTTCCTAGAGGTTCTTCAACTTTGTTTAAATGATTTTGATTCATGTTGCACGGACCACACACACCTTAGCACCGTTTTGATTTGATTTTACTTAAAAGTGGCAAAACGGGACAGCAGCTGTACTCCAACTTCAGACACTTGTAACTTCATCCTCCGGATGAATTTTGGAGTAATTTCAGAGCCATGGGAAAGGTGAGGATGTCTAGTTTATGCCAGCAAAATTTAATTAATTTTTATCAAGTGTATTTTTGACACCTCTCAGTCGAAGTTGATAGGTCAATTCAGGCCAGATTGCGGAACCTGTCACTTCGACTGAGCACCATGTGTTCGTTTTAAGTCCGATTTAAGTGATTTTTGTTTCTGTGTTTTCCTTTGGAAGTCTAATTTCAAATCCAGTTAGTTTCATAATTTTTTGACTCCATTTGTGTCGTGGGTAACAGATTTACTCAGAACTGCTCAACAGCACTTTTCTAGGTTAACCTGTGATCCTCGAGGCCTGTTCGGGAGGTCACCTAAGGCACATCCGAATGAATTTTTGTATGAGGCTAGTTTCATTTGAAAGATGTCCATACATACTTCATTCACACCAAATTTCATGGATTTATATTGAGCCAATTTTTCTAAATGATTTTCCAAACTTGCCCACTTGTCACTTTTAACTATCTCCAGCAGCAGATTTCAAAGGAGAATAACTCCTAGGATTTTAACCGGAATTGATTGAAAATTTGAATGAGTCTTCTATTTATCATAATCTTTCAAATGGATTTGGTTTGATTCAATCTAAACTAGATTTGAATGATTTCAAGACAAGTGGCTCTATCTTTTACCGAATTTTCCGAATTTGACTCAACTTGGTTTTGAGCAATTTTTGCTTTGATTTCTATCTATTGGTGATATTCCAGAAGTGATATTGACATAAAAGAGGATCTGGAATTCATTTGGATTTTTCATGTGAAGGCATCACACATTTTTTTTAATCCTTTCTCAAGGTTTTTGATTATTTTAGCAAGCTTTCTCATTTTTTAGCATGAACAACACTTGGCAATCACCTTGTGTGGGTGAATGGGGGTGCTTAACACCTTCCCCCGTTCATAATCTAATCCCCTTACCCATCTCTGGATTTGATTTTCAAGTAGAGTTATTTTTACTCTAGTATATTTGCCTTTTAGCTCTTTTTTTGCTTACATTGAATCTTTTGGTGTCCATTCACACCCCAAAAATTGAATGGTGATGACTCTCCCATTTTCATTGAGCCCGTGTGTTGACGGAGGGAATCATCTTGGTGATTTTTCCATGTCTCACAATTTGTACGCTACTTTTGGGTATGTAATAATTGTGTACATATTTAGTTGCTTTGGCTACCATTCTTGCTTGTGTTTGCTTTCATTATAATGTCATATTGCCTTGGCTTGAAATTGTATGCATGGCTAAGAAAAAAAGTGGCAAGGGGCTGGGACGTTATGAATGCACCTCAATTTTAAATGCACTTGAGCACTTTAAACACTTTGCACAGCCTACCCATTACCTATAGGAAGTTAAACCCGAATGTGTGTAGCTTCACGCACCGAGGTCGATACTTCGGAACGCGAAAGTGAAAACATTTACCTTAGAATTTGAGTCAATGATGTGATGACAATGGGATCTATGATTCGATTCCGGGCATCACTAGACTTGAGTTCTAAGTTCCCAATTAAGCCAAAACCCAAAAACCATACGCTTGAAGGTGGAGAAACACTATAAAACCCCGAATTTTCCTTAAATAATAAAATAAATTAATAAATAATATTTTTGAGAGTTATAATTGATGGAAATATTTTATTATTGTAGGGGATGATCTAATTAGTGGAGATCCAGAATTAGACACAGATCTGATCGTCCGATCATGAGATATCGAGGTATGTGTTCTGATTGAGCAGTGTGTATAGGAAAGTTGTACATGAGATACATGGGATCAAGAGTTATATATATTAGTTTAATAACCTAAAAACATATTCGTTTGTATTTCGCTCGTCAACTTCAGCCGCAAGCGACAAACTGAGCGACCGAAGGAGAAGAAGAAGAAGAGGAAGAAGGAATGGTGCTGGTTTTGTGTTTTTCATCACCTAGGGAGTACCTCGCGCCTCTGTGAATCATTGTTTAGAGATAAAAGGAGAAACAATCGTGGAAAAGAGGTAGGTGACACCGTTTACACTTGTTTTTGTTATTTTACGTTCGTTTAATCGCAAGAGCATGTTTTTATATGATCTATTGATGTATTTAGTTTAGTATCAATGTTATATGTATGATAGAATGAGGTTAGACGAGAAAAATCACGATTTAGAACTGTTTCAGTTTGATTTTGGATGACTGCCAACCTCGACTTTAGTCGGTGATCCTCGGCGCTAGTGAAAAACCTTAGACCGCTGAAGACCGCTAGAAGACGTACCGTTGGCGTTCGATTTTGAACTACCGCCGACCACAGACCGCCAAGGCAATCCTAGGCGCTCTGTTCAGATTTTGCAGATTTTCGTAATTTCAAACCCTGAATCAATTCCAAACTATTTTTAGACAATTTTAATGATTAACTTTAATGTTTATTTGAGGATTTTAGACTACACTTCCGCACATACTTGTTTCCGCACTCTGATAGTTACTTAATTGAATGGATTTTTAAATTCTTTAGTCTAATATATTCTTGATGATTATTTGATATGGGCCAGTGTGACACCTCGAATTTGGTTATTGAACTAAATTCGGGTTGTCACAGTAGCGAACCGGGTTCGGGTCGGGTGCCGGTTTGCACTGACCGGGTTCGGGGCGTTACAGAGATGGTATTAGAGAAATGGTCCTAACCTTAGATAGCCAGCTTTAGGGGAATGGGATTGTGAGTACGCTAGATAGAACCCCTAGAATTATTAGATTCTAACAAGTGAAATTTGTATTTTGCAGATGGCTGGTAAAGGGAGACGTGCTAGAGCTGATCCTATTGAGGAGGAGCAGCAGGATGTTCCATTACCTCCACCACCTCCAGGGGGTGATGTGTGGGCTGTTGTTAGCAGCTTGGTAGAGCTTCTTGCCAAGGAAAGGGGGGAGAGACTGAGCCAGCACGGCAATGGTGGAAACGGTGGAAATGGTCACAGGGATGAGCTTGTACATGAGAGGGCCATACAGACGGCCAAGGATTTAGAGCAATTCAGGAAGTTGGATCCACCTATCTTCAGTGGACGTCCAGATCCTATGTAGGCTGAGAGATGGCTGATGAGAGTGAAGTGGATTTTTGAGGCCATGGGATGCTCGATGGACCGGAGAGTGCGATTGGCAGCATTCTTGTTTGAGGGTGAAGCAGTTCACTGGTGGACAGCCAGGAAGAGGCAAGACCCACAGGCTACGTACATGACGTGAGATAGATTCAAAGAGGTCTTCTATGACCAGTACTTTTCTGAGGAAGTCCGGCTCAAGAAGGAAAGGGAATTTATGGAGATTACTCAGGGGAGCCAGACAGTGGCCCAGTACGAGGCTAGATTTGCAGCCTTGTCTCGATTTGCACCCCACATGACCCAGGATGAGAGGAGGTTGACTTCACACTTTAAGTGGGGTCTGAAGCCCGAGATTAAAAGTATGTTGACAGTACTCTTGTGCACCGAACTAAAGGATATGGTACGTCGAGCCACCAGGGCTGAGAGTGACATAGAGGCTAAAGTGAGCCAAAGTAGAGCTAGACCACCTATGAGGCCGACAGATCAGAGAGGTTTCCTTGGTGGAAACAAGAGGCCCAGAGACTGGACTAGGACGAAGCCTGCAGGAGGACAGTATAGACCAGCTCAGAGGGGATGTGCCAGTTGTGGTAGATATCATGTACCTGGACCGTGTGTCGCAACACCGGGCACTTGTTACCGATGCGGAAAGGCAAGTCACAGGATCACCGACTGTCGATTCTCTCCAAGCTATCAGTCTTTAGCAATGCCACGACCAGTATTACCACAGCCAGAGACCGTGCCTGCTTTCCCACAGAGGCCACAGTTTCAGCAGACAGCTCAGAGAGCACCAGTTGGGCAGAAGAGTTCAGAGAGGAGGCCAGAGGCAGGCAGTACCTGCTCAGCAGCCGCAGCTAGCGAGAGTGTATGCAGTGGAGGCACATGAGGAGATTGAGCCTGATCGTATGGAGGATATTGAGGCTGATCACGAGGCACCTGAGCTAATCGGAGGTATTCTTTTCATCTGTGGTAGATCAGCATGTGTTCTGTTTGATTCTGGTGCTTCCCATTCATTTATATCACCTGCTTGTGCACGACGGATTGGTTTGTCACCCACTGAATTGGATACTGCATTGTTTGTACAAACACCTTTGGGAGAGTCTACTAGAGTTGAACATATGTATAGAGACTACATGATTAGATTGGGTAGATTGGAGTTGTTTGGTGATTTGGTTGCCTTAGACATTGGAGGTTTAGATGTGATATTGGGGATGGACTGGTTATGTAGACACCATGTGACGTTGGATTGCTATGCGGGGACAGTGATAGTTAGAGGGCCAGATCAAACCATTCATTGTTTCAAATGTGAGGGGTTGAAGTCATTGATTGGTCTAGTATCATCTGTGATAGCAGAGGAGCAACACCCTTGTCATCTCCGATGTACCTGTAATTCAGGAGTTTACGGATGTGTTTCCAGAGGATTTACCTGGATTACCACCTGCTAGAGGAGTAGAGTTTAGGATCCAGTTGATGCCTGGTACGGCTCCAGTTTCAAAGCCACCCTATAGGCTTGCGAAACCAGAACATGAGGAACTTAAGAAGCAATTAGATGAGCTTTAGGAGAAAGGGTTCATCAGATGGAGTGTGTCGCCATGGGGCGCACCAGTTCTGTTTGTGCAGAAGAAGGATGGTAGTTTGAGGATGTGTATCGATTATAGGCAACTGAATCAAGTGACAGTGAAGAATAAGTATCCGTTGCCTATGATTGATGACCTGTTTGACCAGTTAGGAGATGCATCTTGGTTCTCCAAGATAGACTTGAGGTCAGGATATCATCAGTTGAGAGTACCAGAAGATGACATAGAGAAGACAGCTTTCCGTATACGCTATGGGCATTATGAGTTCTTGTTTATGCTTTTTGGGCTGACCAATGCCCCAGCTGTTTTCATGGACCTCATGAACAGGATTTTCCATGCATACTTGGACAGTTTCGTAGTAGTGTTCATTGATGACATCTTAGTATACTCTAAGACCCAAGAGGCACATGTTGGGCATTTGAAGGCAGTATTGCACACTTTGAGAGACCACGGGTTGTACGGGAAATTTAGCAAGTGTCAGTTTTGGCTGAGGCAGATTTCTTTCTTAGGTCATGTTATCTTAGGTGAGGGTATATCTGTGGATCCTGAGAAGGTTAAGGCAGTGGCAGAATGGCCTAGACTTACTACAGTGACGGAGGTCAGGAGTTTCCTTGGTATGGCAGGGTACTATAGGAGATTCATCGCAGGATTTTCACGTATAGCTGCACCTTTGTGTAATCTAACCAAGAAGGCAGTGAAATTCCAATGGGATGAGAAATTTGAGCAGAGTTTCCAGGAATTGAAGCAGAGATTGACTACTGCACCGGTTTTGATTATGCCATCCATGGATGAGGCATTTGCAGTATATTGTGATACTTCTAGGATAGGCTTGGGATGTGTATTGATGCAGCAGGGCAGAGTTATAGCGTATGCTTCAAGATTGTTGAGGCCGCATGAAAAGAACTACCCTACTCATGATCTAGAGTTAGCAACCATAGTCTTTGCACTGAAGATATGGAGGCATTATCTTTATGGGGTAGAGTTTGAGATATTTTCTGATCATAAGAGCTTGAGGTATCTGTTTTCACAAAGAGACTTGAATATGAGGCAGCGAAGGTGGATGGATCTACTAAAGGATTTCAAGTTCACTTTGCAATACCACCCTGGTAAAGCAAACGTAGTGGCTGATGCTTTGAGCAGAAAAAAGTTCAGTTGATGATCAGGTAGCTACTTTAGCAGCTTTTATGATGAGCCAGTGTAGATTGGTTGATTCAGTCAAAGATTGGCAGGGAGAGTTTAGCATGCCACAGGATGGAGTGATCCGAGTTGCTCGTGTTCAGATTGAGCCATATTTGGTTCAGTTGATTCGAGAGAGACAGTTGATTGACCCACAGTTGATTCAGACTAGGGAGATGATGAGTAGAGGATCTGAGGCAGCTGAAGATTTTTCAGATAGAGATGGGCTATTGAGATATAGAGGCCGTATTTGTGTTCCAGCTGATGAGGAGATTAAGGAAAAAATATTGACAAAGGGTCATAGATCGAGGTATGCAGTTCACCCAGAAAGTACGAAGATATACAAAAACTTGAAAGAAATCTATTGGTGGTCAGGAATGAAGAAAGAGATTGCAGAGTATGTGGCAAAGTGTTTGATATGCCAGCAAGTGAAGGCTGAATATCGGAAACCACCTGGTTTATTTCAGTCATTTCCTATCCCAAAATGGAAGTGGGAGCATGTGACCATGGATTTTGTATCTGGGTTACCATTGACAGCAAAGAAAGAAGATGTTATTTGGGTTGTTGTGGATAGACTGACTAAGTCAGCACATTTCTTGCCTATGAGCACTACGCAGCAGTTGAAGTCTTTAGCTGAACTATATGTCAAGGAGATAGTGAGACTTCATGGAGTACTAGTTTCCATAGTGTCTGACAGAGATACACGATTCACGGCACGCTTTTGGCTTGCATTTCAGGCAGCCTTAGGAACTAAGCTTAATTTCAGCACTAGCTATCATCCTCAGACAGATGGACAGTCTGAGCATATTATTCAGACATTGGAAGACATACTGAGATGCTGTGTTATGGATTGGGGGGGCAGTTGGAATCAGCACCTACCATTGGTGGAGTTTGCCTATAATAACAACTATCAGGCGAGTATTCAGATGGCACCATTTGAGGCACTTTATGGCAGACCATGTAGATCCCCAGTGTGTTGGGTGGAAGTTGGAGAAAGACAACTTATTGGGCTGCAGATTGTACAGGATAGCATTGAGAAGGTGAATCAGATTAGGCAGAATATGCTTACAGCCCAGAGTCGTCAGAAGAGTTATGCAAATACCAGAAGAAGAGACTTGCATTTTGAAGTTGATGATTTGGTATTTCTGAAGATATCACCATCTCGTGGGATTAAGAGATTTGGAAAGAAAGGCAAATTGGCTCCAAGATATATAGGTCCATTTGAGATTAAGGGTACAGTAAAACCAGTAGCATACAGATTGGCTTTGCCTACACAGCTAGAAGGAGTTCATGACGTATTCCATGTTTCTATGTTGAGGAAGTACGTGCATGACCCTACTCATATCATTCAGCATGAGCCGATAGTAGTGCGAGGGGACTTGACTTATGAGGAGCATCCAGTTGAGATTTTGGACAGGAAGGAGCAGGTTCTTCGTACTAAAGTAATTCCACTTGTGAAAGTACTTTGGCAGAATCACACAACTGAGGAAGCTACTTGGGAATTGGAATCGGAAATGCAGAGAAAGTATCCTAACCTATTTCCAGAATCACAAGGTAAATTTCGAGGACGAAATTTTTCTTTCTTTTAGGATGGGAGGATGTAAAACCCCGAATTTTCCTTAAATAATAAAATAAATTAATAAATAATATTTTTGAGAGTTATAATTGATGAAAATATTTTATTATTGTAGGGGATGATCTAATTAGTGGAGATCCAGAATTAAACACAGATCTGATCGTCCGATCATGAGATATCGAGGTATGTGTTCTGATTGAGCAGTGTGTATAGGAAAGTTGTACATGAGATACATGGGATCAAGAGTTATATATATTAGTTTAATAACCTAAAAACATATCCGTTTGTATTTCGCTCGTCAACTTCAGCCACAAGCGACAAACCGAGCAACCGAAGGAGAAGAAGAAGAAGAGAAAGAAGGAAGGGTGTTGGTTTTGTGTTTTTCATCACCTAGGGAGTACCTCGCGCCTTTGTGAATCATTGTTTAGAGAGAGAAGGAGAAACAATCGTGGAAAAGAGGTAGGTGACACCGTTTACACTCGTTTTTGGTATTTTACATTCGTTTAATCGCAAGAGCATGTTTTTATATGATCTATTGATGTATTTAGTTTAGTATCAATGTTATATGTATGATAGAATGAGGTTAGACGAGAAAAATCACGATTTAGAACTGTTTTTGTTCGATTTTGGATGACCGCCAACCTCAACTGTACTCTGCGATCCTCGGCGCTAGTGAAAAACCTTAGACCACCGAAGACCGCTGGATGACGTACCGTCGGCGTTTGATTTTGAACTACCGCCGACCACAGACCGCCGAGGCAATCCTGAGCGATCCTAGGCGCTTTGTTCAGATTTTGTAGATTTTCGTAATTTCAAACCCTGAATCAATTCCAAACTATTTTTAGACAATTTTAATGATTAAATAAGATGTTTTAATACCAAAATAAATTATCTAATTCCCTGTTTTACAGAAAAATAAATTAGGAAGATATTTAGGACATTAGTTGCCAAACTTTGAAAGAAATGGAAAAACCTAGTTTTGGAAAACCTAACTACTATCTAATTACTAGAACATCTTTTAAATTACACTATAAACCAGAAAACTTTATAAAGAGAATTCAGAACTCAGATGACTGAATATTGAAGTAATTGACAGATTTAACCTTTATATGCCGCTAGGCACCAACCCTTATAGAAATATTATATTTTAGGAAATTTTGGAGTCTAGTGGGCATAGCTGGTTATGGATCCATAGTTGTTGCTAAATAGCTAAGGGATATGTCATTTGGATTGAGTTTCTCTCTTGTGTGACGCGCTTCCTTTGCAAGTTAGTTTGTCTGGGAAGGTCCTATCTCTGGAGGGACACCCCGATGAGCCGCTGGTGATTCCCTGTACATGTGGATAAGCGACCATCTCCATGTATTTATTCTGGTGTTGCATGCTGATGGTACATACCAACTCTGATGGGTGCGTGTGCAATAAGTCAGTGGCTACGGCTCTTGTCTAAGCTGCGCTGCATGGGACTTGAGTATCATTAGTAGCATTGCTCCTAAGCCGCACGGTGGTATAGTGATTGGTCGAGAATCATCTCAAAAGGTTTATCTATCTTTGTCAATCCTACAATGATACTGAAATCACAAGCACTTGTTATTACTATTGTATACATGCTAGAAGCATGTGATTGAGATATGGATCGGATGTGACTGTTTAGTACATCCTAGCAAAGTATGAATTATGTTATTGATTTTGATATTGGATTCTTATAATAGAACTTGCTGAAATTCATCTCTAGAACTGTTTATCATACTGTTTTGTATTCATGAATGATACGAATGATTATACGAGCCTGATTAGTCAATATTGTTTAATCGTGCATGAATTGTACTTTACTTATATTAACTGTTTAATCATGCATGTGTTACCTACTGGGATATTCATATCTCACCCTACTTTCATTTCATTTTTCAGCTGATACGCGAGAGAGGAATCTTAGTGATTTCCAGGGAAAGGTAGCTGAGTATTCACCGGAGGATTACTTTTATCCGGATCTTGTTTGAGGTGGAGGATTGTTTAGACTTAGACATATTTGATAGACTATTATTCATTGGATTTTATGTACTAGAGAGATGAGAGAGATAGTAACCATTTTATTTTACCAGACTTTGATATTAATGATTGATGATTATTTGATATGGGCCAGTGACAGCTCAGATTTGGTTGTTGAACTGAATTCGGGTTATCACAGTAGCGAACCGGACTCAGGTCGGGTGCCAGTTTGCACTGACCCGGGTTCGGGGCGTTACAAACATGTTTTCAGCTAAAGAACACAATTACGTTTGGGGAATTGGGTGTAAATGTAGGAAGGCCGTTTGCATGTTTCACAGGCCAAGGTATAATATAAATACCATATTGAAGGTAACACAAGGTAGCAAGGTAAAGCCATGTTTTTTATTTATCTTCATGTAAATTAAAAGCTATGGTGTCCATACGCTTGGGATGAATCTTCTCCCAAAAGTGTCTATAGCCTAAGGTTGGTGTAACCTATAGGATGAGTTTCCAACTCAATTTAAAAGTCATCCTACCCAAAGTCCATGCAGGAGGTAACTAAGAGTACCAAAATCCATGAATGGGTGTATAACTTTGGAGGGTACAAGTACCCTCATGAATTTGTGAATTTTTGCAAGTATGATGTCAAAGCCCAATTTGGGGCTAGATTTAGAGGCCAAGTCAAGGTGAACATCAAGTGGGAATGAAAATAACAGGATTTAGTGAAAAATGAGTCAAAAAGGGTCATTTCGGCATTAACCGACAACTCAGGTCGGTTAAACAGAGTTTCCTTCTTATCCGACATATTTCATCGGTTACAAAAGCTTATGCATGTATCCGATCATTTGTATCGGATACAATAAGGCATAGCCTTAGCCGACATGTCATGTCGGATATAGCCAGGAAATGTGCAAATTGGTTTTTCATCCCAAATTTTTAGAATAAAATGCCTAAAACATTGTGAATAATCCTTAGGCACCCCAAAGAGAATATGAAAATGTTTCAAATAAAAAAACAAAAAAAAAAAAACAAAACAAAATTTTTTTTTTAGGATTTAACCTAATTTTGAAAGAAGATACATAAAAAGGGAACCAAGGTGTCATATTTCTTGATACAACTCACCTCAAACATGTTTCAATCAAACTTTTGAACTTGAAACTGAGAAAAATCAGCAAATAAAAAAATAAAAAATTCCAAAAAAAAAAACCTTTGGTTGGTCTTTTTCGTACCAATCAACTCAAAAATTTGTGGAACCCTTGGAAGCCCTAGAATATTCCATAAAACCTTTCGTTGGTCTTTTTCGTACCAATCAACTCAAAATTTTGTGGGACCTTTGGAAGCCCTAGAATATTCCAAAACAAAAAACCTTTGGTTGGTCTTTTTCGTACCAATCAACTCAAAAATTTGTGGGACCCTTGGAAGCCCTAGAATATTCCATAAAACCTTTGGTTGGTCTTTTTCATACCAACCAACTCAAAAATTTGAGGGACACTTGGAAGCCCTAAAATATTCCAACAAAAAAACAAAAAAATGGAAAAATATAGAAAAAAAAAACAAATAAATCCGGACTTGTGTTCACCTAACTCACTTATCAACATTTATATGTGTGACTAGGATTAAATGGGAGCTGACTTGTTTCTTTGTTTTTTCTTCCCCAGGTACACTTACTTGCAATCATTGCTCCCGTAACCAGATCCAAAGCTCGAGCAATGAATACTGAAGAGAATCAAGCTCAAGCCACTGTACCCGCTCAGGACTTCGCTCAGCTGCAAGAGCAAGTGGCCGATCTGGCCAAGATGCTGGGTGACTTACTGGCGGCTCAGGCCCAGGCCCAAAACCAAGCCTCTACTTCTCATCAAAAACCACCACCTCAAGCGTACATTCCACCTCCAGCTCAACCCATACTTGAACCCATTTCTGAGCCAGTCCTTGAACCTATTCTGATCAGGGAAAACACTGTGGAGTATGAGAAGGAAATGGAAAAAGAAAAAGCTAGGGAGGAGATGGAAAAGAAACTCCTACATAAGATAGAGAGGATTCATGAAGAACTTAAGGAGTTAAAGGGGGGAAACAGCTATGGAGGTACCACCTTTGACGACCTATGTATATACCCGGATGCATGTCTACTGTCCAAGTTCAAGTGCCCGGACTTTGATAAATACGATGGCACGGGCTGCCCAATGAGCCACTTGAAAGTATACTGCGGGGCTTTGTGCCAGTTTGTCCGGGATGACGGCATACTGATCTAACTCTTCCAGAGGAGTTTGACAGGATCGGCTCTTAGGTGGTTTGCCACGGTGGACCATGGAAGGATCAGGAGGTGGAAGGACCTGATCGACGCTTTTCTAGACCAGTACAAGTTCAACTCTGAGATCGTGCCAGACCGGTACAACATGATGAGGATGAGTAAGGGAAAAGAGGAATCTGTACGGCAGTATGCTAAGAGGTGGAGAGAGGCCACCTCCCAGGTCAGGCCGCCTATATTGGAGCCCGAAATGATCTCAACCTTTGTAAGCACCCTGGGGCAGCCCTTCTATAACCATCTAGTGGGTCAGATCACCACCAATTTTACAGCCCTGGTACAGGCGGCTGACAGGATCGAGGAAGGGGTCAGGTCGGGAAAACTTATTGACTACTCTACTTTGACCGGGCAATCTGATTCCTCCGCTTTCCTGGCACAGAAGAAGGGGACTGGGTTTAAAAAGAACGGGGCCAAAAAAGAAGAAGAAGTAAACCTGGTACAGGCTCCTCCCTCCAAGAAACCGCTTCATGTCAATATTTCTGCACCCCAACAGGCCCAACAGTCATACCAGACCCCACTTAATGTCAATTTCTCCCCCTCCGTGCCTGCAAATCAGAGGAGGGCTTTTACTAAGGAAGAGAGGGAGGCCTGGATAGCAGCAAGAAGGAGCAGAGTTTTTACACCTCTGCCCGTGTCTCTTTCCCAACTATTGCCATCCCTGCTGAAAGGGGAGTATGTGACCCTGAAAGAGCCCAACCCAAATGCCTTGAAGGGGAGGAATTTTGATCCGGCAGTCACTTGTAACTTCCACATGGGTACACCAGGGCACTCTACAGACTCTTGCTAGGTTCTGAAGCATGCAGTCCAGGATCTGTTGGATCAGAAGGCCCTGGTCTTTAATACTACTGCACCTGCCCCGTTGGGAAATGATATCGAGCAAAACCCTCTGCCTTACCGCAATGGGGCAGGCCCGTCCAACTCCATCACTGCCATATCCGCCATGAGAAGGGCCTTCGACCCATATCAACTTATAGCTCCCGTGGGGACCTCGGTCAAGGTCCATTTCTTCCAAGAATGTTATCTCCAGAAAAAATGATCATGCTGCTGAGGATATTAGCTCCTCCCTGAACCGGGTCTCCTCCCTTATTGCCTAGATAAACATTGCAAGGCCTCCATTGGTCTTCAATTGCAGTCCACCCACTTGTTCTCCATCCCAGACATCAAAAACCCCTTTGGTCATCAACCTTGACCCCAACACTGCATCCATCTCCTCTTCTGTTCCATCAGCCACATCTAGAGCCAAGCTCCAAACCTTGGTTGTAAACGTTCCTTAATCCTATCATATCCCTAAACCGGCTCATACATCCCGGTCCACACTCCAGCCGTTGGTGGTTAATGTCCCTAAACTGGCCTATTCTGAGGCAGCTGTACCATGGAATTACAGCGAGGGGGTCACGGCTACGGTTCCGGTGGTCAGGAACCAGAACTAGGAAGAGGTAAACCTCATGACGAGGTCAGGGAAATATGTGGAAGGAGCAGAAAAAGAAAAAGAAACAAAGGTGGAGAGAGAGAGAAAAGAAACAGAAGAAAAAAGAAAATTGAAAGGAAAAACAAAAGTAGGAGAAGACACCCCCCAGGGTGCAGAAAATGAGGCATCAGACCTCATAAAAATAATAAAAAAGAGTGGATTTAATCTTGTGGATCAACTAAATAAGGTCCCGACCCAGATTTCAATACTGGGCCTTTTGCTGAATTCGGAAAAGCACAAGGACGCATTGTTAAGGGTGCTACAGAGTGCACATGTATCCCAGACTATTGATCTGGACCAACTAGGCAAAATGGTTGGTCAAATCTTGTCACACAATGTGATAAGTTTCTCCAAAGGTGAGATAAGCCCAGGTGGGTGTTACCATGTTGACCATTTGCACATCACAGTGCTTTGTAAGGGCAGTATGGTGGCACGGGTTTTAATTGAAAATGGGTCGGCATTAAATGTCTGCCCATTAATCACTTTTGTCAAACTTGGTTTGGATCAGTCGAAGATCAAGCAGAATGAGAGGATTGTGAGGGCTTTCGATAGCTCTAAGACACACTCCTTAGGGGAGATTGAACTTCCGGTCACAATTGGACCGAATATCTTCAACATCACATTTGAAGTGATGGATATCCCCGCAACTTTCAATTTGCTCCTAGGGAAGCCGTGGATACATTTGGCTAGGGCAATACCATCCACACTTCACCAAAGGGTGAAGTACATAAGAGGACAAAGGGTGATAACTGTCTTAGCTGAGAATTTGGTACCTCCCATTGTGTCACCTAACGTACCCTTTATAAATGTGGATTTATCTGTCTACAAGATTGCGTTCCACTCGTTTCAGTTTGAAACAGTTAATTTCATACCTGAAGGGTGTGAGAAAAAAGAAAAGAAAGGGACTACTGCTGAGAGCATGGTGAAAAGAGTGATGGAAAAATACCACTTTCACCCCGGGAAAGGCCTGGGAAATAATTTGCAGGAGATGGTAGAGCCAATCAAGGTGAAGAAGCTGGTTCCTAAAGTAGGACTGGGGTTCAAACCAAGAGGATGAAGAACGATGAAGCATGAAGAAGGAGAGAAAAGAAGCAAATGAAGTTTCCCTCATTTAAAGGAAAATTTTCCTAAACCCTTATATACAATCCAACTGTCTCCTCCTATGGACCAATCCAAACCTCCCTACCGCAACATCAATGCATTCCAAAAGCCTTCTGTTCCGACCCTGCAACCCTATAACCTATCTCCTATGCTTGAAACTGTGGGCGGGCCTGGGCCACAGCCAAAGCAGCAGACGGACTTCTCCGAAGATGTTGGGGCTTTCTTCGCCATGACTGAGGGTGATAAGACAAAAGTTGCTAAGCAACTACCGTTCATTGATTGGGCAGCGGTAAAAATTCCAAATGATGTCGTATCTGGACTGGGCCCCACAGCAGAAAAGGGCAGTACAACTCATCTGGTGATGATGGCATCGGATTCAGAGCTTGAGGAGCAGGCTTGCACAATTTCCCCCACTCCTGAAAAACTTTTTTTAAATAATTGGGAGGAAACTACCCTTACCTTTGAAGCAGCGTTTGTTTGGCAAACTGACGCGGTTTCCAAAAAAAAACTCCATTAGTGGATTGCCATTTCCCTGAAGGTTTTAATGAGCCTTCGTCTTTAGGGAGAGTTTTTGCAGGAGGTTCACAAAAAACCCAAAAAGATTTTTCTATTTTTTCTAGGAAATTTAATTTTTTCAAAAAGGTCCAAACCACTTATAAACCATATAAGCAAACCGAATTAGACTAGGTTGAATATGACTTCGACCTTAAGCTCGACTTTGACCTCATGGTGATCGAAGAAGAGACCGAGGTCGAAGAAGAAGACGTTCCAAAAGAAATTGAATATCAATTGGAATGTCGTGAAAAGGGGGTCCAACCTAATATTGAGGAGACCATCTCAATAAATCTTGGGACCGAAGATAACCCAAAAATAGTTAAGATTGGGGCATGCCTATCTGAGGTACAACAAAATGAAATGACACGGTTCTTGGCAGACTATAAGAATGTGTTCGCTTGGTCGTATCGGGACATGCCGGGATTGGAAACTGACATGGTGGTGCACAAGTTGCCAATTTTGCCAGGGGTTAAGCCAATTAAGCAGAAGCTGAGAAGATTGAAACCTGAATGGACTTTGAAGGTCAAGGACGAAGTGGTCAAACAATTTCAAGAAGGATTTTTGGCAGTCTCCACGTACCCCGAGTGGCTCGCAAACATAGTGCCGGTACCAAAGAAGGACGGGAAAATCAGAATGTGTGTGGACTACAGAGATCTGAATAAGGCAAGCCCAAAGGATGATTTTCCGCTTCCACACATAGACATCTTGGTGGACAACACTGCGGTGCATAGCCTATTTTTGTTCATGGATGGTTTCTCAGGATACAATCAGATCAAGATGGCTAAGGAAGATCAAGAGAAAACAGCGTTCATCACACCTTGGGGCACCTTCCACTACACAGTCATGCCGTTTGGGCTTAAGAATGCCGGGGCAACCTACCAGCGGGCCATGACAGCACTATTCCATGACATGATCCATAAGGAGATGGAGATCTACGTGGACGATATGATTGCCAAATCATGCAAAGAAGAAGACCACTTGATCAATCTGAAGAAGGTGTTTGATCGACTCATGAAGTACAGTCTACGGCTTAACCCAGCTAAATGCGTCTTTGGGGCTACATCAAGGAAGTTGCTGGGATTTATAGTGAGCAGAAGAGGAATTGAAATTGACCCAGCTAAAGCCAAGGCCATAATTGAAATGCCATCACCCAGAATAGAGAAGGAGGTCAAGGGTTTTCTTGGAAGGATTCAGTACATAAGCCGGTTCATAGCACAGCTCACTGCTATCTGTGAACCGATTTTCAAGCTTCTAAGGAAAGATAACCCGACGGTCTGGAATGAGGATTGCCAACAGGCTTTTGATACCATAAAGACGTATTTACTAAATCCACCTGTGCTAGTGCCACCAACTCCAGGAAGACCACTGATTCTATACTTGTCAGGGTTGGAAACATCGATGGGATGTGTTTTGGGGCAACATGATGAGACTGGTAGAAAAGAAAGGGCAATTTACTATCTGAGTAAAAAATTCACAGAATATGAAGCCAAGTACTCACCGTTGGAAAAGACTTGTTGTGCTCTAGTGTGGGCAACTCAGAGGCTAAGGCATTACTTCCTTAGTCACTCCACATTATTGATATCCCGGATGGACCCCCTGAAGTATTTGTTTGAGAAACCAACACCAACTGGCAGAACGGCAAAGTAGCAGCTGCTACTATCCGAGTTTGACCTCACGTACATCACTCAGAAGGTGATTAAGGGTCAAGCCATTGCTGATCACCTGGCTGCACATCATTTGCCAGAATACCAACTGTTGAAGAGTAACTTTCCTGATGAGGCAATTCTATTTACTGAAGAAGAGGAAAGTGAAAGTTCTTGGCAGATGTTCTTCGATGGGGCCGCCAACATGAATGGAAATGGAATAGGGGTAGTCTTGGTCTGTAACGCTCCGGTTCCGGGTCCAATTCCCAAAACCCGAGGTGTTATGATAAGCAACAAAAGCAACTAAAATATGGAATAATTTAAAACTTTTTCTAACTTTATAATCAGAGTAAAAGCGGAAACTTGAAATAATATCCTATCGCAAATAAACTATAAGCCATTACAATGTTTTTAATCTCAAGAAACTAATCTACAACTAAACTGACTACCCCTTTACATACTAGCCCAATGTTGTCGTCCTCTCCAAGAATACCTAAAAAATGGGAGAAACCGGAGTGAGAATAAATCTCAACAAGTAGCAAGGTGCATGCATGAAATCAGTCCATGTTTATATAAAATAAGTCATGAGGTGTACGATTAAACCAACGACAATATCAACAAGAATAATTCCAAAGTTTAAAACCAATCCCATTAATACTATCAAATCATATTTCAATAACAATACCGATAAAACATCGAATGGTCAATGTCATGTAGTTGCTTAGATTGGTTAATCAATCATGCCAGAGCGACATCCACACCTCCATGTACACAGTTCCGGCCTATTCAGGGTATCGGACACTCTGAAATGACGGCCTACTCAGGGTATCGTCATCCAATGCCGGCCTACTCCGGGTATCAGCATCGACAACCAGGCCTACTCAGGGTTTCTGGCTACTCTACACCGGTCGTGGCAACACTCCATGGCCATGCCATTACACCAATAAAGCATATACATCACATTACTAAGCTTAGACTCTGGATCCAGGACAAGCTAAACCAAAACCAAATTAACAATTTCATATAACTCAGTATTTTCAAAACAATAAACCCACACCAATTACCATCCTGTGTATCCCAATACACTCATCACAAGTCGTTCCAACCAGAACAGCAACTCATCACAAATTGTTCCAACCAGAACAGCAACTAATCACAAGTCATTCCAACCAGAACAGCAACTCATATAATTTCCAGCAATTAATCCAACTCCCAAAAACCCGATTAAACAATTTCAAAAACAGGAAACAGATAAAGTATATACCCAAACTGGCTCATTTACTTATAGGATCATGAATAGCAACAACCTACCTAAATTCCTTAAACTTTCCTTTCGAACAGTTTGTAGTAATATTCAGAATGTGATTCAATAGTCTCTAAATTGTTTTGAACGAATATAGTATTTCTAACATCCTAAACTAGTCAATAGGTAAGTGCTTAATCCCTCAAAGTGTCCACTGTAACTTGATTTTTGTCAAATCTCACCTTTCGGCAAAAGATCAGGCTTGCGCTAACCTCTAGCACTAGGCGCGAGGTCAGCGGTAAGTCATTTCTTATCAATACATGTTGCGCTTACTTCAAGGTTACTGGGCGCGAGCTGAGCACGCAATAGGCGCGAGACTCACACAAGATGGGCGGAAAGAAAAGCAAGTCCGCGCGAGCTAGGCGCGCATTGAGCGCGGGCTCGACGGTTACTACCCAGTTTCTACGACTCTCTGTTATTTCCAGATCTACACGACTGGCCGAAATTTTTCCCTCTGTAACAATTTTCTTGGTCTCCTAATATCCCCAAAAGCCATTTAAAACACTTTTGAAATTATTCTAAACACATTTTTTATTTATCTCATTCAGTCCTAAAGAAAACCCACACTCGGACTATCTCCTTCCAGAAAATACATGAATATCTCCTTCCAGAAAACACATGCATTCAGATTAAACTCACGAATAATACGAAAACCCAGTTTTAAAACGATGCTACTCACTTCTTGGTGATTAAAATTTACTTAGGTTTCTTTCTAAATCAAACCACTCATGAACAATATTTTTTCTTGATTCTTAAAGAGAGATTCAAATCACCAAATCAAAACTTTATAATCATCTAACTTTTCCAATAAAATCCAACTTAAAAACCAATACGATCAATCATCAAAAACACAAGAAAATATGTAGTTCCTCCAGTTTCAAGTGTTTACTACTTGCCTTTTTGATGAACCCAGATTTTTCAGAACATCTTCGGTGCCCGCTTTTGGAGCTCGACCGGACCCCTCTAAATTTCTCCAATTTAGATCTCCACCGTTCAGTTTGAATCCTCCATGAGTAGAACAAAACCCTAAAATGTCAGCCCATTCCAACGGTTGGATCTTTCTATCTCACCGTTCGAAGTTGACTAGTCGGCCATCTCTGCAACTCCTTTTTCTTCTTCTTTTTTTTTTTTTTTTTGGTAAAAACCCACTAAGGCAGGAATAGCCTTAGTGGCACTCCAACGGTGGGAGGAGGCTGAGGCAGACCCTGACCTGTATATTAATAACAAAAGCCCAAGATAAAACCAAAAATAGGGGGGGACATAACACCTTACCCCTACAACAACCAAAAAAATACACCACCAATGAAAAACCTAGAGAAAAACAACAAAAACCAAAAAGAGCAACAAAAAGGAAAACTAGACTATTTCCGAAATTGAAAAAGTCTAGTTTTGTCATCAAATAGAGCATTTTTGACAGCATGAGGAAGGGTAGAAATATAGGTAAAAGTAGAACAAGATTGTCTGGAACAACCCTCATTAGCCAATGCATCAGCGACGAAATTTCCTTCTCTATAGACATGAGTGAAAATTCTGTTGAACTTTTTTATTCTTGCAAGAATTTCCTTCTAGCAGAGTTGATATTGCCAGGGAATACCTTTATTACTGTAGAAACTGTCGACTAACAACTTGGAATCACTTTCAATGCAAATGTCTTGAATACCCAAACTGTCCACCAATCTAAGACCATCCCTTAAAGATAAAATTTCAGCCAATGTATTTGTTGCAAGGCCGTAAAAAGCAGAGTATGCAACAAAAAAATCACCATTTGAAAATCTGATAACAGTCTCTCCTCCACTAATACCCGAATTACCTTTGGAGGCACCATCAGTATTAAGGACATATGGATGCACACGAATTTTCTGCCATCTAACCAATTTGTAAACTCTTTCCTTAACAAAAGGCATGTAAATTCTTAATTTTTCAAGCCAGAGAGCATTCTCAAAGGAACAAGGAATTGAAGGATTAGTGAAAAAAGAAACCTCCTGGAGCCATCTCACAATATTAAACACAATACTAGCAAGGACCATGGGTTTATTCTCAAATCTGGATTTACATCTAGCAGTCCATAGTTCCCAAAAAATAAGATGAGGAATCACCTGAATTAGAATGTTGAATTGATCTTTACGACTAACTTGATTAAACCAGAAGCTAACTCGAGATAAAGGAGTATGAAGAGGGTGATGTTGAATATGGAACCAGGTCCCAACCACTTTCCAAACCTCCTGAGCAATCTCACCATAAGCAAAAAGATGGTTAAAAGACTCTTGAGAAGGGGATCTACAGCAATGACATTTGGAGCAAAGATGAATTCCAAGTCTCATAATCAAATCATCCGTAGGGACAACACCCCTCAACGCTTTCCAGAGGAAAACACATATTTTTGAAGGAATGAAGTTTCTCCAACAGTTAGAATAAAGATCAGAAATTTGATGTCTTGATCTGATGTGCTGCCAAGCAGATTTGACCGTGCAGATACCACTAGAAGAAGCCGACTAAACCAGCTTATCCTCCTCATCCTGAGAAACAAAATGCATGGATTCCAGAAAATCTTTAATATGAGAAGGGAGAGAGGGAATGACAGCATGAGGATTCCAGGAACCATTCATATCAAAGGTTTCAAAAACTTTCAAGTCAGGATTAACAATAAGGTTGTTATCCACATGAACTTCCAGAGTACCAAAGGGAGTCCAATTGTCCTTCCAGAATCTAATATCTCCTTTACCAGGAACAAAACCCATATTTTGCAAAATATGCTCCTTTACTTGAATGATAGCTTTCCAAACTTTGGAAGAAGAATGTCTTAAATCAGCATTTTGAAAAGTATCTCTTTTGCAGTACTTGTTACGCATGAACCTTGCCCAAATACCTTGGTCTGTTAATAATCTCCATCCCATCTTAATATGCAAACTAGTCATCATTTCTTGAATAGCTCTGATACCTAACCCGCCCTCTTCTTTAGGAAGACAAATAGATTTCCAGGCTATCCAATGTTTTTTATGGCCAAACTCCGAACTTTCACCCCAAAAGAAGTTGGAGAATATGGAATCAATCCCTTTTAAAACAACCTTGGGTATTGGAATAGCAGCCATGGAGTGAATGGGAACACTTAAAAGAACACTTTGAAGCAATGTGACCTTAGCTCCAGCAGATAACAATTTGGCTTTCCAACCACTAACTTTCCTCTGAATTTTATTAATCAGATCATCAAAAAGAGTAGCAGAAGTACGACCAATAAAAAGGGGAACACCCAAGTACTTTGTAGGAAAAGAGCTGTGATTAAATCCTATGGCAGAAGCCAAAATTCCCACCCTGGCATGACTCAGATGTTTAGGAGAAAAAAAGGAACTTTTAGAGCAATTAACTTTCTGTCCGGAAGTAGATTCATAGATAGCAATGAAATCCAATAAATTGTTTATGGAAGATTTTTTACCACAAGTAAAAACCATAATATCATCAGCATATAGAAGATGAGAGATACTTAAACCACTTCTACCAGAATTATATCTGCCAATTTTACCAGAATTTATAAGATAAGAAATTCCTCTACTGAGCACTTCTTCTACAATAATAAATAGAAGGGGGGAAAGCGGATCTCCTTGACGTAAACCGCTCGAAGATTTAAAGAAACCATAAGGAGAACCCTTGATCAAAATGCTAAACCAACAGTTAGAAATACAAGCATTAATAAGAGAGCACCATTTAGCAGAGAAACCAAATCTCTTGCAAACTTCCAACAGAAAATTCCAGTCCATTCGGTCAAATGCTTTAGCCATGTCCAATTTTAGAACCAAATTACCCCCAACATGTTTCCTGTTGATATCTTGGCAGAGCTCATGAGCCAAAGATATGCTATCAAAAATGGAACGACTAGAGACAAAAGCATTTTGTTCTGGAGAGATGATTCTAGGGAGTAAAGGAAATAACCTTGAAGCCAAGATTTTTGCAATTATCTTGTAAGAAAAATTGCAAAGACTAATAGGACGGAAATCAGTAAAATTAATAGGGTTACTGACCTTAGGGATGAGAGCAATCTGAGTAGCAGAGAAAGAAATAGGAAGGGCATTGCCATTAAAAAATTCCGTAATGGCTTTGAGCAGGTCCTCCTTGATAATCTCCCAACAAACTTGATAAAACCAGCCCGTATAACCATCAGGACTAGGAGCACTATCGGGGCATAAAGAGAACACAGCTGATTTGATTTCTTCCATAATAGGGACAGCAAAAAGAGATAAATTATACTCATCATTTATCAACTGAGGAATAAAATTAATACACTCATTCGGCCTAGCCAAACCATCAGACGAAAGGAGAGAATTAAAGAAATCCACTGCCTCATCTTTGGAGTTCCCCAAAAAATCTGCAATGCCACTATATTGTTGTCTTTTGATCTGAAGAGCAGCATGAAAGAAACTTGAATTCCTATCCCCTTCCTTAAGCCATTTAATTCTAGATTTTTGAAGAAGCAAAGATTCCTACTGCAAAATACACTCAGCAAGCTTCTTTTTAGCTTCAGCTAAACCCTGCAGATTACTATTCACACCATTCAAAATAGCTTCTTCAAGAGAGGAGACTTGAATTTTTAAAGAATCCATCTTACGATAAACATCCCCAAAGATGTTCCAATTCCAGTCTTTTAATATGCTCTTCAAATGCTTGAGTTTCTTGCTAAATGTATAAAGGTAAGACCTTTCAAAAGGAATATCCCAAGCCTTATTGACAACATCCACAAAAGAAACATGAGAAGTCCACATTTTCAAAATTTTAAAAGAGGCTTTGGAGGCCGAATCCCTTTGAGAAGTGTTGATAAACAAAGGGTTATGATCAGAACGAACCCTTTGAAGGTGCTGGACCTTTAAAGAAGATAGAAAAGGCAGCCCAAGATGATTGATAAAAAAACCTATCCAAACGAGCCCATATTCTTCTATGACCTTGCTGTTCATTGCACCAAGTGAAAGATTCTCCAGAAAAACCAATGTCATGCAATCCACTTCTTTGAATGAAATCTTGGAAATCTTGCATGCCTCTACTAACAATTTGTTGTCCTCCTTTCTTTTCATGTAATCCTGTAATAACATTAAAATCTCCACCAACAATCCACTTCCTGTCCACACTAGATGAGAAAATAAGCAATTCCTCCTAGAGATCTCTTCTTTCTAAATAATCACATTTAGCATAACGAAAGATGCATAAAAGGAACTGAAACTCATATCTGAAGAAGGAGAAATAAGAGAAGAAATAACTTGAGAAGAAGAGCATATAATATCCACCTTAATGGCATCAGCCCAAAGCAACCAAATTTTTCCACCTTGTTCCTCATTAGTTACCATATGGTTCATTTGAAGCATTCGAGCAATTTTCATGCAATAGGAAGAAGAGATCATAGGTTCAAAAATGGCAACACAAAGAATACGGTTCTTTTTGACAATATTATTAAGCATAGATCTAGATTCCTTATTACCCACACCCCTAATATTCCAAGAAAGGATCGGGATCATTGAGACAAAAGGGAAGATGAGGGAACAGTTAAGGATTTAACCTTTGATCTTGTGATAATTCCAGAAGATTTTAATTTCTTCTTGTTCTTGAGAGATGAACGATCCTTAACAGATTGGTGATCTTTAAAATTGTTTAGCACTGATTCAATATTAGAAGACCATCTGCTATAATCATGAATAAGACTAAACCTGAATTCGTCCTTGGATAAGTTTAAGACTTTGCTTGAAACAGGAGCGAGAAGAGCTAGACCTCTAAGCTCCAATGAAAGTTCACCATCAGGTTTCCCTGCTCAAGCCAATTCAGCATGGCAACCATCCATTAACGCAGAAGAATAAAGATTTTCTTGAAAAAAAATTTCAGATGTCTCTAGCACAACATCATGGAAAACTTCCTTAATATTTGGATCACGATCAGCAGTACCATTCTGTCTATCAGCAGTCTGCCGAAGATGGGAAGCAAATTCTTGTAAAGTAGAATTATTCATAGAATTAGTTTCCTGAATATCACTCATACCATCCCTCGAAATAGCAACTTCTTCACCTTCGGTAATAGCATTAATATTTCCAATAGGATCTGGAATAGAATAATCTGCTGTAACAATATTTTCACTATCATCTTTAGAGCAAGTATTTTCAATATGCCCAGGAACTGAAGCATGTTCGACAGGATCATTTATATGAAGTTGAGGAAGCAAATCAAAAGAATCTGCCATGGATGGAATTTCTGTAAATAAACCTTTCTTCACATACGTCTGAATGCTGTCCTTCTTCTTTGAAACTTCCTTTTTCTTACATTGAGAATGAAGATACCCTCTATGATAACAATGACTACAATAAGCAGGGATATTTTCATAAAGAACCGACTGCCATATTCCATAATCTCCTCCCATGCCAATCCAAATTTTATCTGGCATTGGTTTAAGAAGATCCACCAATACACAAGCTCGAGCAAGACTTGGCCTTGTAATATTTCGGGTGGGAGAATCAACCGTGAGAGGTTTTCCCACAGCACCTGCAATGGAGAACAAAAAGGATTGTGGAAATAAATTTAATGGAAGGTGAGGAAGAGAGATCCACACCGGAGCCATAGATGAATCTTGAGAAGGATTAAATCTGTAGGACCATTCAAAAATCCTAAAGGCAAACCCTTGAATGGTATTTGATTCTCTGGTCCATGCCTTTATGAAGTCACGTTCCTCATGAAATCTGAGCAGAAGATGTTTGGCATCAATAACACCAACGTGATAATTTCCTTGAATGCCCCAAGATTTAGCCAAGTGTTTTCGAACCACATCAACAGATGGTCGTCCACTGATGAACTTTGAGATCAAAGCAAACTTGAAAGGATCAACCGATTTGTTAATATCTGCATCTGAAAAAACCACTACAGGATGGCCTTTGAAAGAAGAAACCTGTTTCCTGGGGATAGCCGCATCCTCCACTTGAAGCGTAACTGGTAAGGCTGATACTACATTTGCATATGATCTTGGTATGTTAGGAGGGATGGAAGAAGATCCACCATGGATCAAGTTGGCGGCCATGAGAGAACCCCAAGAAGAAAACCTAATCGCCCAAAAGAATCACTAATCGCCCTTGGGAAATGTGCCAATCTGTTGGGTTTCTCTATAGGATTCTTATGTGCAAACTCCAACTCCTTTTTCTTCCAAAATCTGGTTTTCCACCAACTTCTGGGTTAATTCGCACCACCTTAGACTCATCCAAACCAAATCTCCACCGTTCAGATTAAAGTATCTCATGTATAGAACATAACCTCCAAATTTCATGACGATCCAACAATTAGATCTCCGGGGATCGTCGCTCAAAGTCTGCTGGTCGGACCTCTGCAGCACCTCCCTTTTTCCTTTCTTCCCTCTCTTTTCTCTCTTCTCTTCTTTCCTTTATTTTTCTCCCAAGCACGAATTTTCCTCTCTTTCCTCCTTATTTTTGACTTGCTAAAAACCCTAAACCTTTCCTAGATCTCCCCTTTTATAAGCTCTTTTATTTAGAAGTCCCACTAGGTTTAGAAGACTTTCTAAATAGGATTCCCACTCTTAATTGGAAACCTCGCCATCTTAACCCTCATTCTAATTCCTCTTTTAAGTATCTTATATAAGAGAAGGATTTATTTTAATTTATTTTCGTGCTAATTAAATTTCTTATTTTAAAATATTACTAAAACACCCTAAAGCTGCCTCTTAACCTCAAACTTAAGGCTCCTTATCAACCATAATCACCAATATACCCTTTTTCCTACTTTTAAGCAATAATTTGCTATTTAAATCCAAACCTAACCCAAATTAAGTCTAGTTAAATATTTCAAGTCTAATAATTATTTATTTACTTAATATCTTAATTTGGCTAATTAAGAAATGACTAAAATACCCTTTCCTTTGAATTTCATACTTAACCTTTGAATCTTTTTCCAAAAATCCTCCTCTTTATTCTTCACATCAATCTTAACCATATAATGTACTTGGATTAATACCTATCTTCTCAAATCGTTTATATTTAATTTCCTAATTACTCAAAATTATTGTTTATTTATTTAGTTACTAATATCTCTTTGGATCATAATATTATTCTTCAAATACCTAAATTGAATCTTAACTTCTCAATATTTAGGCTTATTTAATTTACTTTATTAAAAAAATCCGAGGTTTTACATGGTCAAACCAGATGGTTCACACATCCCGATCGCAGTGAAGCTAAGATTCCAGTGCACCAATAATATCGCCGAATATGAAGCATGCATAATTGAGTTGCAAGCCGCCATAGATCATGAAGTGGAGGAACTTGACGTATACGGAGATTCGAGTCTTATCATCTTCCAAACAACTGGTGAATGGAAGACCAAAGACCACAAATTAATCCCCTATCACCAGTATTTGGAAGAAATAAACACAAATTTTACTCGAATTTCCTTCAACTATATGCCAAGAGCCAAAAATCAATTTGCAGATGCTCTAGCAACATTGGCTTCCATGGTCAGCATGCCAGAAAGGGTAGACATCAAGCCACTGGAAATCGAGGTCGAAGATGAACCGGCTTATTGTCTTGTTCTAGAAGGAGCACTAGAAGAGGAAACACCATAGTTTCAAGATATCAAAAATTTCTTGAATCATCGAAGTTTGCCAGAAAATGCCAATTCTACTGAGAAAAAGACAATACAGAGATTAGCCGGTCAATTCCTACTAAGTGGTGGACATTTGTACAGGAGATCACATAATGACATTCTGCTCAGGTGTGTTGCTATGGCTGAGTCAGAAAGATTGATTGAGACTGTACATAAAGGAGTTTGTGGACCCCATATGAACGAACACATGCTTGCAAAGAAGATCCTGAGATTGGGATATTATTGGTTGACAATGGAGCATGATTGCTGTATACATGTCAGGAGATATCATCAATATCAGATATATGCAGATAATAAGCATGCACCCCCAAGCAAGCTTCACAACATGACATCACCATGGCCCTTCTCCATGTGGGGCATAGACGTCATTGGCATGATTTCCCCAAAGGCATCGAACGGGCACAGATTTATCCTGGTAGCAATCAATTATTTCACTAAGTGGGTAGAAGCGGCCTCATATGCGAACATCACAAGCAACCATGTCATTAAGTTTTTGAAGCACAATATCATTTATCGCTATGGACTGCCAAATGCCATAGTATCAGACAATGCTTCAAATATTAAGAACAAGGATATGAAGAAGTTATGTGAGCAGTTTCAGATCACCCACCATAATGGGACAGTAGAAGCAGCAAACAAAAAGATAAAAAAAATCATTCAGAAAATGGTAGTAAGTTACAAGGATTGGCACGAAACGCTACCACTTGCTCTACATACCTACAGAACCTCAATCCGGACTTCAACTGGGGCAACCCCATATTCCCTAATCTATGGGATGGAAGTAGTTTTGCCAGTGGAAGTAGAAATCCCATCACTTAGAGTGCTCATGGAAGCTGAATTGGAAGAAGCTGAATGGATACAGTCAAGACATGATCAACTTAACCTGATAGAAGAAAAGTGTTTGAAGGCGCTTTGTCATAGCCAATTGTACCAGAGGAGAATGTCCCGGGCCTACAATAAGAAGGTGAAGCCCAGAACTTTCCAAGAAGGAAACTTGGTACTAAAGAAAATTTTACAATTTTTGGAAGATCCTCGTGGTAAGTTCAAGCCAAATTGGGAAGGGCCTTATGTTGTCAAGAAGGTCCTGTCAGGGGGTGCACTAATCTTGACGGAAATGGATGGGACAGATTTTCCTAAGCCAATTAACTCTGATGCAGTAAAAAGGTATTTTCCTTGAATGAATATTACTAGGAAATGATCTGAGGCCATTTTTTTCTTTATTTCCCTCAAAAATTTTAATCCCTAGTCTAGCCAAGTCGAGCCGGTTCATTTCTTTGATAAACCTAAACTGGACTTACAGTCTTATACTGGGGCAAAACAAATTGGGGCAAAAAGAAAAAAAAAAAGAAAAGCAAAAAAGCAAAGAATATTGGCAAATGAAAGCCAACGGCAAAAAAGGAAGAAAAGGATACATTTTGGGGAAATGAGGCAAATTCATCATGACTGTAAGTCCGATTGACCTATTTTCACATTTAGAAAAATTTTGAGCCTCTAATACCTTTTCTTTCATAAACCAAGTCTAGCCTTTGTTTCATCCTATTTTTAAGCCATCAGTGATTTTAGTATGTTCATTCAAATTTCAGAGTGAGATTGGTGATGATGGAATGCAGAAGCCGGTCCTAGTGAAAACCGCAACTGGCGCTAGGGGCAATATTGGCAAGAAAAAAAAATAAAATAAAATAAAATAAAGAAAGAAAAAAATCAAAGGTTGAGTTGATCATGGAGATCTAAGCTTAAAGTAAAATCAGCACGAATATTGAGACTAAGCAGATTGAGAACAATGGAGTCAGTTTTAGCATTTGGGGATGACTGTGAAGGTCCTAAGATAGACAGATTTGATCCCTTGTTATTGTTTGGATTACCCTTTTTATTATTTGACCTGGTTTTAATTCCTTTAATTATGGGTGATTAAGTATATGGACCAATTTTCAAAAAAATAAAAAATAATAATAAAAAGAAAAAACTATACTTTGGCTAGTGATGAGAAATCAAATACTTTTCATAAAACCTTTGTTTTTACAAGCATCTGAGCATTCTGAGGCCAATAACATAAAAAATTTATTTTTGAATTAAATCCTTTGTCTTTCCACTATTGGAGTTTACTTTCGTACAAAGGTATGAAGAAAAAAAAAAGAAAAAAATGTGCAGGAAAGAAGGCTACTCTCTATCCCTTAGCCGCTCCTCAAGCTCCCGAATCCGAGCTGCCTGAGCTGCAATAACTCCAGAAGCCCCCTCTGCATCCGGATCGCTCAAAAAGGATATGACCTCATCTGAAAGGGCCTGCCTGATCCTCATGCCTCTAAGGCTGGCTAAAGCATCCTGGTACTTCTGCCGTATCATCCGGACCTCAAAGTAGTGAGCCTGCCTCTACTCCTCCAGTTTCTCCTCCATAGCAAGACGGTGGGATACCTGCTCTTCAAGTTGCCTCTCCAGATCAAGGCCTCGTATCCTAAGCTCCCAGGCCTCTCGTACCCATATCTGCTGAAGTCGCTTGTGAGAGGCTCTCTCAGATTCCAGGAGGTCCTCATAAGTGGGAACCAAAACTGCAGGAGGATCCTCGAGTACTGGGGCTTGACTTTGAATATGCTCCTTGATCCAAAAGAGTTAGTCCTTCACATGGGTTTCTGAGAAGACTGGGCTCTGCATGAAACAAACATAGGACCACTCCCTCATCAACCAAGCATTCAGCTTCCCGGTGGTTGGTGAAAGTGGCCCAAGATGATCCTCGTATCCACTTGGGATTATAATCCCCTGGGTCGCTCTGAACTGCCAAAGAACACGCAAGGGGAGGTAAAGCACAGCATGACTCAAGCCAGTCAGAACCAAAAAGTTCCTGTCTCTTAAACTGATCACTGTCTCTGCATTGGGTTGATAAGTGCTAGGCCACCTCACCTGATCGTCCTGAAGAGTAGCCAAAAAAGCAAACCAACCCTGTCTGCCTCCTTGGATATCAGGGCACCCCCGGTGCTCATCAAGATTGGAACCTTCAAGCTTGGAAAGAAGTGTCGATTGATCTCCTCAATTTGACTCAAGTGGTCAAGTAACCAAAGCTGCAGAAGAGTAAAGATATTTCAATATATTGTAAAGAAAAAAGCAAAAAGAAAAAAAAAGGTGAATTTTACCTGCAGGATGGGGGCACATGACAGGAAGCGCTTCTTCTTCCTGTAATAACAATCAGTCAAAGCCTGGTACATCTCTACCAAAATCATAGGGGCCAATCTCTCACACTCCCTAACTTGGCATATAACCGGGATAAGGGCCAGGTCGACTTCATCATCATCTCTGGGGAAAAGTAGTTGATTGACCACTACCAGGGTTAGGGCATTGAACCTGGCTTCCTTGTTCTCCCCCCTCAAGAGCTTCTTAGTCAAAAAAGACTTGGATAAAATCAAAAGGGTGTCAAAGTCCCCTAAGTCCTTCCCTATGCCCAAAAAAGTAGAAGCCTCTTTCTTGTAGCTAGGCCTAGGGGATGGGTTCACTACCTTCTCTGCAAACCTCAAGCCTAGGATGGTTTCAACCTCTTCAATGGTTGGAGTCATCTCATTGTCTCCAAAACGAAAAAGGTTCAAATCAGGAACCCAGTGCCCAATCATGGCTTCAATAATTTCCCACTTGAACGGGATGGAAGGGATGAGCAAAGTGTGGCCTAGATGAATAAAATCCCATCTAATCTCTTCATCAAGGGTCATGGAGTTGACCCACCTAGTGTAAAATGAATCTACAGGGCTGTACCTAGTGAGATTAGGGGGTTTTGCTCTAAAAGGTTGTTTTGCAGGGGAGGCTGTGTGGACAGACAATGGTGGGGCAGAAGATGATCCAGAAGCCATTGGAGATGATTGGAGCGTGTTAAGAATCAATAGGAGGAGGAAATAGGCGAAAAGGGGGTTTTCTAAACTCAAAAACTCGTTAAAATGACTCAAATCCCGAGTCCCGTTGCTTTTTTAGCATGTTTTAATGTATCCGACATATCAGGTCAAATACAAAGGGTCCTATTCTTATCCGACGAAAAATGTCGGATACATTAAAATGTTAGTATATCCGACGTATTACGTTGGATACAAAAAGGTTTTAATGTATCCGATCTGATATGTCAGATACAAAGGAAAAAGCAAAAAAAGAAAAAAAGAAAAAATGGAGAAAAATCCGAATTTTTTACCTGTTTTACCTGTGTACAAGTTATAATTGCATAAAAATAAGAAGGAAAAGAGAGCAGCACAAGAGAGAATGAATAAAAAAGTTTTTCATATATATGCAAGTCTCGTTTATACAATGATAATGTAAACAATGTAAATCCTAATCTCCTACTCCTGTGCAGGATCACCCCTGCGTCCTCTACCCCGTGCTCCTCTGCGGCCTCTACCTCGAGATGGTCGGCGCCTATAATATGCCAAAAGGCGCTCGGCCATGTAGCGTGGTCTCCGACCCACGAAGGACTCAAGCTGATACTCAAGACAGTAGTCCGATATGTCAGGAGGCAGGTCAGGAACAGAATCTGAGGAGGAAGCCTCAGGCATAGCAGGAACAAGCTCAACTAACAGGATAGCCACCTCAGGCTCAACCGGGTCCTCGGCCGTAGTAGTCTCAACTCCTGCAGCTCCAGAAGGCTCGGCAACAGCAGAAGAAGGACCAGGAACAGAAATATCTGGGTCAATGGAAATAAAGTCAAAAATTGAAGCATCAAAATGAACCAAGGAGGTAAGACTAAAGAAAACTTACCAAGGACCTCAGGGACGGGATCAGGAGCCACCACAGGAGATGAGGTGCTAGTGGGATCCACAGGAGTAGCAGAAATAGTAGATACAACCGGATCGGCGACCGGGATGTCCTTAGGATCAGGAGCCCTCACAGGAGATGGGAAACTGACAGGGTCAACTACAGCAGTAGGCATAGGAGATGCAACAGGATCAGGAACAACAGCCCGAATAGGAGATGGACCAGGAACCGGAGGGTCTGGCCTAATTGAGACATCATGATCTGGAACTGGATCCTGCAAAAGTCAAACAGTCATATCAGAACAACAGAGAAACATGGAAATGAAAGAGATGAAGAAATGGAAAACTATATACCTGTCTAGCCCGAAGCTCAGCAACCAAAGCCTCCAGCTCCCTAATCCAGGCATCTCGCTGGGCCACAACCGCATCATGCTCAGCAATCAAATCATCGACCGTGGTCCACTGACTCTGGAACCGGTCCCGAAGAGCATTCAACTCCTCTACCCGCCAATGAGAATGGGATTAGAGTCACAAATACTAAATTGAGGGAAATAAGATGAAAAATGAAGATCATAAAACTTACGGTGTCATCATGGACCCGGATGTAAATCTCGCCAATCTCTGTCACCCCGGCACGAGTGGGTCGATCCTTCAGGCACCCGATGGACACCCTCCTGATCCACTTGTTGTAATCCCCAGCTACTGTAAGCCCCTAAGCATCCTAATACTGATCAAACTGATTAATATCAAAACCGGGCAGGAGAGTGTCGGGACCCACAGGAGGAGGAGGAACTGGAATGCGAGGTACGCCTATGTACTGATAGTACAGGCGCTCTCCTAGATACATTACCCTACCAAGCCTCCCAAGGAAGCACTGGTAGGGCTGGCGCCGGAGGTCTCGATCAAAAGCATCCTGTACTATCATCTCACGAGCGACCCCGATATCCACATCGTCGAAGCGTGCTAATAGGAGCTGCAAAGAAGAATAAGGGTGCCAGATACAAATAAGGTACAAAAAGAAGAAAGGGGCGAAGAATTTTACATCAGATCGTCGGGCACGATCCAAGTGAACCCGAGCAGTACGGGGCTGACTCCTATCTGCATCTTGGACCTGGGCAGACCACCGTAAGGCAACAGGGAACTCCGCAACACCAGGCACGGGGGACAGACGGAAGTAAGTCATGTAAGTATACATGAATACCTGGCAAAAGAGAAATAAGTCAAGGATAGAGAAAATAAAGGGAATAAGACAATGCAGATGAATTCAGTACTTGCAGGATCTGCCAGAAGAACCGGCAACTAACTCCATCACCCCTCGGAGCGGCTAGGCCTCAAACTACTCGGCACAACCCGGCCAGGATGGTCCCATATATAATCCGACCCCACGCTAACTGCCGGGTCTGGTGGAGATCTCTCAAAGCATCCAAAAAAAGAGGACTAACACTGGTCGTGTCCTCCCGGATAATGGTCGCATGTCTCCCCTCAAAGTGTCGGGTAAGGCTCTCTCGTAGCCAGCTGATGGAGATACGACTGCTCCGCCTGTCCCAAGCAGCGTCAAGTAAGTCCTGGTATCCCAAGAGAAGGTCGATGTCCGCTGCTGAAGGTCGATCCAACACAATAGTCCGCCCCACCAGAGGAATGTCGGTGATCATGACAAAATCGGAGGGACGGATCCCAAGCTCCATGTCCGGCAGATAAAAGGACTGCGTCTCCGGAAACTATCGCTCCATCATGGCAAAAATAAGGGAGCGGTCAGCTCGAAATGAAGGGATATGAAGAAAGTAGTCAATGTGGCACCGACCGAACTCGCGCCTGAGTGCCGGAGAAAGAGTCAAAACCAACTCACTAAACCTCCCCCAGCTGCCCCGTAGATGGGAAGGAGGATACGGGAGTGGAACATCAGCACGGATGCACATGGAGGGGTGGCTATCCAAACCACTAAGAAGCTCTATATCATGAACAGACGCTCTCAACTTCGCGGAGATCCCTATGCGGAAAGCTGCAGCAACACCCTCCTGGCCTAAAGCTCCGGCCCAGCCTCGGCCCCTCTCTCTGGCTCGGCCTCGACCCCTCTCTCCAACTCTGCCTCCGCCTCTCTCTCGGCCTCTACCGAGACCTCGAGCAGGAGCAACAACAGGCTAAAAGCAGAAATGAATAAGCAAAGTCAGTTTCGCGGAAAGCAAGAAAAGGAAATAAGAATTTGAAGGCCTACCTCAGCAGAGCCCTCTCCAGAACTCTCTCTGGAATCATCCAGCGGCTCCGACAGGGTAGCATTAGAACTCGCCTCGATCCTAGCCTGGGACGAAAAGGGCTGATCATCAGGGTCAGCCTCCTCTCGAACACAGGAACGACTCCTAGCCATCTACAGGAAACAGGAGATGTTTTATGTTTCTACTTAAGTTTTATTGTTTGACAATATTATCTAAACCTGAATATATTTACAAAGCTTAATCTTTCTTAAATTGTTTTCAGGATTACCCGATGAAAAAAAGGAGGGAGTACAAGGTGCACTCGGGAAAGCAGGAAGCGAAAAAGTTCAACATTGCATAAAAGGTCCTAGGTCAAAGCGGGAATTGCATCTCGAAGAATACCCAAGTCAGACATCAAAGTTAATGGGAAGGCATTTGATGACAACATGTGGTATCAAAATACAAGTATCAGCAAAATGTGTTAAGAACATCAAGTGTTTGCAAAAATTGGAGAATCGACAGGGAATCCATAGGGCAAAGAAAAACCCGGGCAATTGAAGCACTACACTGATCAAAAACACACTGAAGTGTAATTGGCAAGCCAAAGCAAATTGCAGAATAAAAAAAGAAAAAGAAAAAGATCCCTGCATAGTACTGAAGCACCGGAAATTCAGTGATCAGAGGCATTTAAACCAAAAATCAACTATTCAGTGGAAAATGTTGCCGGCAGGCAATCCGAGGTTCTCAGATACTGTCAAGGCAATCAATCTCAAAGGAATTGCAGGTCAGGGATTAGCAAGACAGAGTGGAAAGCCAAAGCAAATGGTAGAGAAAAATCCCAGCAAGACATCAGCAATTCAGAGCATGAGAAACATACAATCCAAAAAGCATGCAATCAGCAATTCTATGAAGACTACAGACAGGCAATCCAAAGTTCCTGGACGTTGTCAATTCAAGGGTATCAAGCCAATGGCAGATTCGGTTCTAAGGAATCACAAGGCAAATCAAATTGCAGAACAAGAAAGTAGAAAAACAACATGACATTAAGTTGGGAAAATTCTATCATCAGTAATATTGGAAATGCAAAATTTGAAAATCATGCCATGAGCAATTCGTCCAACATATAGTCAATAATCAGGAATTTTATTGCAAATACAACAATCTGAAATCTGCTCACTGACCTGGTTTGGTGGACGAGCAGTATAGAATCGAACGTCTAATTGCAAATGAGAAATCAAAGTGGCGAAGAGCAGGTCGTTAGCAATCACCGGAGGTTAGCGCTCCAACGACGAGCAGCAATCACCGAAAATTAGAAGAAGGGGAAACCAAGCTAGGGCTTGGCCACTATCGTGAATGAGCAACCACCAAAAAATGCCGAAGTTATGATCTTTAGCCGGAAGCAATGGGAGTCGCCAGAAGCAGTGGAAGTCGCCGGAGAAGAAAAGAAGGTTGACAGTCGGCGAAGAAAAGAAGAAATGTGTCCGAGGTTTGCAATCGGAGAAGAAGAAAAGAAGGAGAAGAGTCGCGGTCGCACGCGACTTATATAACCTACTGTATCCGGCAGATCACGCCGGATATAACTGAGGCCTTTCTTATCCGACTAATTACGTCGGATACAAAAGAAAAACAGAAAAAAAAGAGAAAAAAAAAAGAGAAAAAGAAAAGAAAAAGAGAAAAAGGAGAAAAAGAAAAAAAAAGAGAAAAAAAGAAGAAAAAGAAAAAAAAATGTGTGCTACAAAATCTATTATTTCCACAAAAAACCTATTTTGGGCTTAAAATCCACTTCATAGCCACGAGAGCTTAGTGGAATTTGGGACAACTTGGGGAAATGTGTTGGTCAAAAGGAAAATATTCATTCAATTTTTAACTTGGTTTGATGAAAAAATCAATTTTCAAAAATCTTATTTTGGGCTTAAAATCCACTTCATAGCCACGATAGCTTAGTGGAATTTAAGACATCTTGAAAAAATGCCCCCTTAAAGTTAGGGCTTTTTGGTAAATCTTCACCCAAAATTATTTTGCAAAATTAAAATTGAACCAAGCAAATCATGGTCAAGAGAGCGATATTTGGGCTTGTCTAATCTTTGCAGCTCGTTGCTCTGCAATTCCCGCAAAGAGGGGCAGTTGTAGACACCCCAAAATTGCGCTGGTAAAATAATGAACAATTGGCAAAAATTATTCTTTCCTTTAAAACCAGCACAAAAATTCAGATTTAAGCATTCTTTATTGTATCCAACACAAATCATCGGATACAAGAGGACCTTTTTATATCCGACACAAGTTGTCGGATACAAGCAAGTATTAATGTATCCAACGACATATGCCGGATACATATATGTGCTCTTGTATCCGATCTGAGTTGTCAAATACAAGGTTTTCGCTCAAAATTAGGGTTTTCCGAGAGTTTTCACTTTTTACCATCATATCCTTCATTAAAGGAGTGGAAATCTCGGAAATAGCCTTAGGGTTTAGGTTGGTGGACTCTAGACATCATTTTGTGTCTAGCATCATGCAAACCCTAACCCTAGCCTTTGCCTATAAATAGGAGGCCTCTCCTCAAGCAAATGGCCGATAACTTTTGCCAAGAATTTTGGCCAAGAAGTTGGAGATTGAAGAGCTCTGAGTGAAGAAGGGAACTGCTGCAGCACTGCTTCCAGAAACCCAGGTAATTAAGCCTAAATCCCTCTGTACTTTTCTGTCTTTACATTCTAAAGTTAGTTCTTTTCTTCTATCTTTCTGTAGAATAATGGCCTAATCTTTGTGTATGCAACCTCTTCCTCTACTCAAAGTACCTCAAGACTCCCTCTAGCTGTAAAACGAGAAGACGAGATCTAGGGGAAACGAGACTGAGGATTGATCCTTAGTGTTAGAACCTTTTTGAAAGGCCTTTTGTTCTATGAAAACCGTTTCATACTCAAAGTACCCCAAGATTATCTCGAAGAACCGTAAAATGGGGAGAGAGAACTAAGGGAAACGAGAATGGAACGGAACCCTAAGTTGTTTTAGAACCCCATTTGATTGATATGAATGCCATATGTTGTTATGTTGTGATTGAAGAAATGATTTTTACACATACACACATATTGCACTTGCTTTTGTCGGAATCGGCTTGTATTTCGGATCTATTGCATTCATTGTGATAGATCTCAAATAAATAGCCCCAAGCAATTTTGCGATATATCTCAATGATTTTCAAATTGATTTCAATCAAGTTTATCTCGAGTATTGAAGACCTCTAGGCCTAACCTTTCGGTTTTGGGCATTTTGCTCAATTTTGGGATTTTTGGCATATTCTCGTCAATCGAAGAGAATGAGGAGCCAAACTTGTGCCCTATTTCTTCCTAGAGGTTCTTCAACACTTTTTCAAATGATTTTGGTTTGTATTGCACGGATGACATACACTTGATCACCATTTTGAATTGATTTTATTTAAAAAGGTCTAAACTGGACAGCAGTTGTACCCTAACTTCGAACGCTCGTAACTTCATCATCCGGATGAATTTTGGAGTTATTTTTAAAGCCATGGGAAAGGTGAGGCTGTCTTGTTTATGTCTGTAAAATTTCATCAATTTTTATGGAGGGGATTTTTGACACCACTCAGTTGAAGTTGATAGGTCAGTTCAGGCCAAATTGCTGAACCTATCACTTTGACTGAGCGCCATGTGTTCGTTTTAAGTCCGATTCGAGTGATTTTTGTTTCTGTGTTTTCCTTCGGGAGTATAATTTCAAATCCAATTGGTTTCATGATTTTTTGATTCCACTTGTGTCGTGGGTAACAGATTTATGTCTTTAAAAGAAAAAATGTGTTTTACTCTCAAAGGTAATTATTATGACAATCATTTACATCAAGTAAAGGATGAGAAAGGAAGACAAATAAAATGGGACAAAGAGAAAGATTAGCAGTGTACAAATATGAATGAAGTCCATCATGCATTCAAGAAAACAGATATGCAATGACAGGAAAGCGTTACAAGCATAAATCAACGACTAACCAATGGAATCACTAGTTTTAAATTTGTAAATTGAGGATATAAAACCTAATTTAAAAGTTAAGAGAAAAAACATACATTGAGTTAGGGTGTTGATGGTCACTTGGATGAACAAAGCAAAAGAAAAACAAAAATGATCCTTAACTGACTTATATCTAAGCAATTTAAGGAGGCCTTGTTGAAGAAGAGGGAAGGAACTTGGTGTCCTTCCACATCTATCTTAAGATGGTAAACAAAGTAATTAGTATCTCTTAGTGCTTGATTGAATGAAACATACATGAAGTTGGAAAGAAGTAACTTATGAACAAAAACATTCCTTGTTATTCTTTCCAAGTTGAGGTTGCTACATGGGATAGTAGTCAAGACTTGGAGAATCACTCCTAAGACCTGGTTTGGAACATGAATAAAACAAAGTGCTCAACGATTAGCCTCTATCCAAAGACATGCCTTGTTTTGTTTGAGTTGTTGCTTCACCCTAGTTGTTGCTATGTATCAATGGATACAGCCCACGGTTGATATACCAAAGATAGTGTTTTTATTAAAGAATAGCAATAAAGCTGAGCAGAGTAACAACTTTGTATGTAGAGAAGAAATTGGGAAAAGAAAACTCTGTAATTCTTGTTTTAATGAAGTTGTTCAAAACTGTTACATAGTTGGACCCTTAAGTAGATATCAAGAAGACAGAAAACAAATTAACTAACTCCAACTTCCAACCAAAAAACTCCCAAAAAAATTAAAAAACAGATTTAACAAACAAAACAAACTTTTGGGAGTCATCTATACAGCTCAGCATGTTTTGAAACTGTATTCAACTAGAAGCTTCCAAGCTTCTAGCAACTTGTCTTATTTCAATCTTCAACACTCCCCCTCAAGATGATATATGGATGTTGCAGATATTCATCTTGGATAGCAGCAAATGCAGTTGATTGGTACCCAAAGATTTTGTCAATAGGTCAGCAATTTGATGTTGAGATCTGACATGTAAAGTATGAACCATTCCCTCTTGAATTTTATCACGAATTAGATGACAATCTATCTCGATATGTTTTGTTCTCTCATGAAATACTGGGTTGGCAACAATATGAAGGGCAGCTTGATTGTCACAAAATAGTAAGGTTGGTTTAGGGTGATCAATACACAAATCTGCAAGGATATATAGTAGACATTGTAACTCACAACAAGTAGATGGCATGGATCGATATTCGGCTTCTGCTGACGATCTAGAAACAACAGTTTGTTTCTTAGATTTCCATGATATTAGTGAATCTCCCAAAATTAACACAATATCCTGTAATAGATTTTCTAGAATCAAGACAACTCGCCCAATCTGAATCAGAAAAACCTTTGAGTTGAAGTGAAGAAGCTGCTGGAAAGAATAACCCTTGTGCAGGAGACCCTTTGATTTATCTCAATACTCTATGTAATGCGTCTAAGTGACGGTCTGTAGGATTGTCCATGAATTGGCTAAGAACTTGAATAGCATATGAGATATCAGATCTTGTGAGAGTCAAATGCAATAGTCTTACTACCAGCCTTCTATAAGATGTTGGGTCTAACAATAGGCACCCACTGGTCTTGTTAAGCTTGAGATTTTGTTCCATTGGGGTCTTGGCAGGTTATGCTCCAAGAAAACCAGTATCTAAAAGTATATCTAAGGCAAACTTTCATTGACAGATAGTAATTCCTTGAGTTGCTTTAGCTAATTCCATTCCCAAAAAATATTTCAGCAATCCAAGATCTTTAATCTTGAATGCAGGATCAATTTCAACCTTTAAATCATTCACTGCGAACTCATCATTGCTAGCAACTATTATGTCATCTACATATACTAATAGAGCAATGAAAGAAGTCCCTTGTAACCTGGTAAACAAAGAATAATCTGCTTTTGACTGAACGAAATGATGTGAGATCAGAAAGTCTGAAAACTTGGAAACCATTGCCTAGAGGCTTGTTTTAAGCCATATAGAGACTTGTTTAATTTGCATACTTGTGACTCCCCCTCGCTGTCAAACCCAGGAGGAAGTTTCATATAGATTTCTTCATTCAAATCACCATGCAAAAACACATTATTAACATCTAATTGATGTAAGTGCCACTGTTGAGTTGCTGCAACAGCAAGTAATGTCCTGACTGTTGTGATTTTTGCTACAGGAGAAAATGTATCAAAGTAGGCAAGACCTTCAACCTATGTATATCCTTTAGCCACTAGTCTAGCTTTGTGTCTTTCAATAGACCCATCTGCATTAAACTTAGTTTTGTAAACCCATTTGCAATCAATGGGATGCTTTCCGGGGGGTAAACTTGTCACTGTCCAAGTGTTATTAGCTTCGAAGGCTTCAATTTCTTTCTTCACAGCCTCACACCATTCAAGTTTCTTAGAGGCTTCATAATAAGATGTAGGCTTAGTGTTGGTAGAAATAGCTAGAACGAAAGATTTATGAGAGGGAGACAACTTGCTGTAATCAAGAGAATGTGCAATATCATAAGGCTTACCTACAGCTAGCATGAATTCTGTGCTTGGAGAACTAAATGATTGGCAAGGTGAAAGCTTGGCCATTTGACAATGATAATTTTGTAGGTAAGAAGGAGGCTTTCTAAGGCGTTGAGATTTTCTGGAAGGAGGTGATGGAATAGAGGAATGTGGAGGATTAGATGGGGTTAAAGATCTTGGAATAGAAGAGTATGTAGGTTCATCTTCTGTGTGATCTTCAAAATAGGAAGGAACAATGGATGTATCCATAGGATAGGGAGGTATGGATGTAGGAAATTGAAAATACATAGAATCTAGAATTGGTTGAGGTATGACATGTGACTACTTGGAATAGGTGGAGGAACAATGGATTTATAAGGGTAAATGTTTTCATGAAAGACTACATGCCTGGGTATCAAGGTTATAAAGTTTATATCCTTTGATTCCGAAAGGGTAGCCAATGAAAATACATTTGTGAGCACAAGGGTCAAATTTGTGTCTGTCTCTGGTTAAGGAAGAAGCATAGCAAAGACATCCAAAGGATTTTAAATGAGAATAAGAAGGTTTGACAGAGAAAAGAAGCTCAAAAGGTGATTTGCCTTGCAGTAAGGGACTAGGTAATCTGTTAATGAGCTAAGTAGCTGTCAAGATACAATCGCCCCAAAAAATGTAAAGGTAAACCAGATTGAAACCTAAGTGCCCAAGCTACATTCAACAAGTGTTGGTGTTTGCGCTCAACGACCCCATTCTGTTGGGGTGTTTCAACACATGACTTCTAATGTATAATACCTTGAACTCTAGAAAACTCAGCAAGGTTAAATTCACTGCCATGATCAGTTCTTATTGGTTTGATGTTTGTATTGAATTGAGTTTGGATAAGGGAATAAAATGAGGAAATAAGAACTTGTGTTTGAGCCTTAGAGTGCATCAAATACACCCAAGTTGATCTACTATAATCATCAACTAAGGTAAGAAAATATCTTGGAATTGTCAATAGCTTTAACAAAAAAAGGACCCCATACATCACAATGGACCAAATCAAATGGTGCAGCACTTTTATTTGAAATGAGAGGAAAAGAAAGTTTATGCTGCTTTGCTAATGGGCATACATCACAATGGCTCAAATCTGATATATTGAGTTCTGGTATATCATTATTGAGTAATTGCAATCTGGAAATAGAAGGGTGTCCTAGTCTAATATGCAAAAGGTTGGAAACACAGCTAGTAATAGAAGAAGTAACAGAAGAAGCAAGAGATGTACTAGCTGCTTTATTGTTCTTATTCTGCAGTAGGTAGTATAGGTTGCCACTTTCCTTAGCCAAACCAACGTTCTCCATTTGCATAGGTCCTGAATGAAACAATATCCAGATAAAAGGATTAAGCAACATCTCAATTGTTTAACTAAGGCACTGACAGATATCAAATTGAAAAAGAAGGAAGGCACACAAAGAACATCGGCTAAGTGGATATCTTCAGAAATTTTGACAGTGCCTATATGAGTTACAGTAGCCATATTGCCATTGGGTAACTTAACAAAGGCTGCATTTGTGGCTACAAAGTTAGTAAAGAGTGTGGTAGAGCAAATCATGTGGTCTGTGGCACCAATATCAAGAATCCATTTCGAAGTTGCAGGAATTTGAGAGTGAACAGAGAGACAATGGCTCATATCTGCAATATTTGTCAAGGAAGATTGCTGAGACGATAGTTCACTACCTGCTTGGAAGACAGAAGACTGAAGTGCTGATGGCTATGACTGATTTGAAGCACCAGGTCCAGAATTGTCTGGTTAAGATTGAAGCAATGCTAGTAGTTTCTAGCACTGTTCTTGTGTAAAAGGAACTTGTGGCATATTTGAAACTGTATCTGGAGTGAATGAAACTTGATGAGTGGAGGTGTGGTTTCTGGATCTTGGCTTATACGCAGATGGGTATCCATGAATCTTATAGCATTTGTCAATTGTGTGTCCAACTATACCACAGTGACTGCAAACAGTTCTTTCTTTGCGATTTCCTTGGCTAGGCTTCTTGTTTTCAGATCTGTTAATCTTCTGTTACAGAGGATGTAAATCTGGTATTGTATCCCTTGCTTATTAAAGCTATAGATTCGAGATTGTGTGCCATGGAAGAAGAAACTTCTCTTTGCCTTTCTTCTTGAAGAATTAAGGAAAATACCTTGTTAATGGGTGGTAAGGGATCAAGAAGTAAGATCTGACCTCGAATATGGGAGTATGACTCATTCAGTCCCATTAGAAACGGCATAACATATTCAGATTGTTGATATTCAGTAAGTGACTTTGCTGCTCCACAGGTACAAGTTGGGAGAGGTTTGTAGTTCTGTAACTCATCCCAAAGGCTTTTGAGTTTGGTAAAGTAAGAGCTGACAGAAGATTGATTTTGAGACAATGAAGAGATTGATTGCTACAATTGAAAGATTCTTGGACCATTGCTTTGTGAGAATCTTTCCTTGAGATCAAGCCATACGTCCCTAGCATTGTCTATGTACAAAATATTGCTAGACAACTCCTTCGAAACAGAATTCATGATCCATGAAATTACCATATTATTACACCTTTTCCATGCTTGGAAAAGTGGAAAAGAGGATCTGTAGGATTAGGTCTAGCAAGGCTCCCATCAATGAAGCAGATCTTTTTCTTGGCACTCAAAACCATTTCCATAGCTCTACTCCAAGAGCAATAGTTATCTCCAACTAGTATTTGAGAAACCAATGCATTTCCTGTGCTGTCTGCATGATGAATGTATTACAAACTAGAAGGATCTTCAGTTTGGTTAAGTGCAGAGGTAGTATTCATAGAGGTGAATTCAGCAGCCATGGATGAACTTGTGCTCTGATACCATGTTAAAGAATAGCAATAAAGCTGGGCAGAGTAACAACTCTGTATGTAGAGAAGAAATTGGGAAAAGAAAACTCTGTAACTCTTGTTTTAATGAAGTTGTTCAAAACTGTTACATAGTTGGACTCTTAAGTAGCTATCAAGAAGACAGAAAACAAATTAACAGACTCCAACTTCCAACCAACAAACTCCCAACAAGCTGAAAAACAGATTTAACAAACAAAACAAACTTTTGAGACTCATCTGTACAGCTCAGCATGTTCTGAAACTGTATTCAACTGGAAGCTTCCAAGCTTCCAGCCACTTGTCTTATTTCAATCTTCAACAGTTTTCATACTTCGTACAGAACTCCATGATGGTATACTAAGTTCTGATTACAGTCATTTTTAGTAAGTACTGTTTTCAAGGGCTGGTACCATTTCTAAACTTCTTCACAAGTAAAATTTGCCTTTTTGTTTCGTTTTTTGAAAGAAATCATGTTTAGTAGCTATTTTTATAGTACTTGTTAAAATTTTTATATTCAAAAACATAATTGAAATTCAAATAGAAATATTTAATTTTAAAATAAATGGGTTGGCAGGTTCGACCCGTTTATTTTGTTCGTGCACATCAATCGCAATTCCTTTTGACTAGATTTTCCATACCCCTTCTTTGTAAACCTAGAATTAACCCTTTGTTGTACTTATACCAGTGGTTGTGTGTCATTATTTCCAGGATGGATGTTTTCTTGGACTGAGTACCTCCGTAGAATCACAAATCATAATGTCACAAAACTCAAAAACTAAAAAGAATAAAAGGAAGCAGAGAGAGAGAGAGAGAGAGAGAGAGCGAGAGAGAGAGAAATGCAGGTACTGTTAGTTTGCCTTCATTGTAGAATTTGGTTTCTCTGACTTAGCACATTTTTAAAGCCGTTATAAATTTTGTAATACTGGTGGTAATGGACACAAGAGAATTCATGAATAGTCTTCCTAATGTTCTGCATCGGAAGGGTATGCGTATAATTTCAGTAACCTTGGAAATCAATGACTATGTCCGTTTAATTACCACTAATTTGTGTGGAAAGAAATAGTATTCAAGATCTTTTTCAAAGCTTTTCATTAGACCACCTCTATCACCAAGTGGAGACAATGGCAAGCAAGAAAATTATTTTCGTCCAAGAAATTATTGTTTTGAAGTTTTTAATTTTATAAGTTCTTAATGTTATTCATACAATTATTTTGATGTGCAAACAACATATGAACTTGATTTTCATATGAACGTATCTTACGATAAACTTATTTTTCTATTTCTTGTTACAGTCCTCTGCTAATTATTCATGCCCAATGCATATGCATATATATATATATATATATATACAAGGACACACACATACGCATGCACACACATCTATGTGTGCGGGGTGTATGCCTGTGCAGCTCTACACATGTGCGTGTGTGTTGGGTCGGCGCGTGCATGGGTGTGTGTGCATGTGTGTGCAGGCATGCGTGTGAACCTCTCATCTTGAGATTGGTCAATACCAGGTTAAAATCCACCCGTACAATTCGGCATCAGCTGAGATTTTAGACAATGAAACACAGCCTAATGGTTGTTCTCCATTTAATCATTTAAGGACTCCCACTGATTTTTTTTGGTTAAGGACTCCTACTGATGCTTTCATAATATTTATCCATAAGAGTCATAACAAAAAGAAAAAAAAAAATTGGTAAAAAAATCTTAATTAAGACCCAAATAATTAACTCCAGTTCTGCATATACCATAATCTCAGCTATATGGTTGTAAATTAAGTAAATACTCTCAAACCGACATGAATGTCTTCTAAATTTAAATCCTATTAATAAAAGGATCCTTCAAATTCCTCACATTATGCATATCCAAGGTTTACCGGTTTAGTGCCGCTAGGCATGCCCCCCAGGGCAGCAAACAAAATTTTGGCAGACCACCATACTATAATCCTAGCTATATGGTTGTTAATTAAGTAAATACTCTCATACTTGCAAGAATTAATTTAAAATTTAAATGCCTTCTAAAGTTAAATCCTACTAACAAAAAGATCCTTCAAATTCCTCAACTTATGCATATCCATGGTTTAACGTTTCAATGCCACCCAGGGCAAGAAACGAAATTTCAAAAAACACAAAAAAAATTTTGGAGTTTCTTGGATCTTAGGAGCAAAATTTGCCTGATTTCGCCTATTTAAATGGCAAAAAAAATATTTTTTTTATTAGAAAAATAACGTATTCCCCCAATTTCTCCTAGCACGCCGCTACGTTTTGCCAACACCTCATCAAAACTGAAATAAAGCTATTCCGAATAGGGTGTGTCAATGGTTTGGATAAAAATCCGAATCCAACCCAATTATCAGAGATATGGATCTTGGTTTTGATCCGATTGTCCGAATTCAGATCCGAGTAATCGGATCTGATTATATTTGGATTCGAATAGGGAAGTCATACATCTTCGACCAGATAAAAATCTAACTGTTTTTCTGTATATATCTTATGTTTTTTAGGCCTTTTAAGTCTTTTTACATATTAATATAGAAGGAATGAAGGTTCCATATATTATTTATTGATTTAAGGTCATACTAATATAGGATAGATTTCAATGAATATATCCCCTATTTGACCCACTAACTTGAGATTTATAGTATTTTAATCTTTTTTTTTTTCAAATATTATCAAAATTGGATACAGATATCAAATAATCATTCGAATTCGAATCCGAATCTAATTCGGATTCAGATGTTTGGATAATCGGCATTCCTTATCAAATCGAGTTCGTATCTTAACAAATCTGTACCAAATTCGACCTATTTACAGCCCTATTTCTGCACCCCAGTTTTGTGCCCTGGGGGAGGGGGCGGCGAAAAGCAAAATTTTGGTGGTACACTCTCCGTATTTATATATTGAATCTTGTTTCAAAGCTTCAAATCATTATAATTTACAGAAAGGTTGTGAGATAGAAGAGCTTTCAAAGACGATTCAAGCCCTCTGAAATACGAATATCATATGCAGAAAAAGTTATGATATCCATTAAAGTTGATTTTAAAGCCAAAAGTTTACCTGTCTCTAGAATGTTCTTGAGAAACTACATGGAGGAGGATTTCCAAGATTGGAATGTGAGACACCCAACAGAAAAAGAGCTACCACTTGTTAGAAAGAGCTAAATGTCATGGTTTCTAGTATACAATTCAAAGTGTTTACCGGGCTTCATATTATGTGCCCCTTTGCAGATTTTAACGTACCAGTTAGGTTAATGACAAAAGATTAAATAGATAGAATAAATGTACCTGAATGACCCAGCTTTATTTCAGGATACCTTCTCATTGCAAATCAGGAAAAAAAAATAGATAAATAAAAGAAGAAGACTACAGATTAGTTGTTAAATCTCGAAATTTTAAATAGTGATTTAAAATTTGATTTTATAACTAGTAACTTGATTAAGTGGTGAATATTTTGCAAGAAATGAGGATTTAGGGTGATGTAAAATTTTTAGAAAAAAAAATAATAATAAATGAAGGATTAGATATCAACTGAAGAAGTAGCTTAATTTGAGTTTAATTAGTAAAATGTCCATATACGAGATCATTACTATTAATTGTAAAATAATCATTGGTTGACCATGAAGGAAATGGTGGAGTGGCATTGTAGTAAAACTCATGGAAATTAAAAGGGAGCTTTGGCGGCAACATGTTAGTATAAAAGGGGGGAGCATAGTTAAGTTAGTTGGTTTGTAAATCTGGAAATTATCTAGAGAAATGGAGAACAGAAATTATGGAACCTAGAGAATGGGAGGGAGGTTTGAGAAGTGAATTCTGAGTTAGCCGATTGATCTATGGAGAATTTTTGAAGAAAATTCAGAACAAGGAAGTGAATTCATGGAGATTATTGTGGAATTATGAAGGAAGTCGCTCAGATCTACAAGGATTCAAGTATGAAAGGTTGAATCTAAACATTTAAGGATTAATTCAATGAAACAATAGGATTTGGAGGGGATTCAACCAGATTTGTGTAAGAGCAAATGATTTTGTATTTTTTCAGTCTTTTGAAAGAGATTTGGTCGAATAGTTTCAAATCTGGAAATCAGAAGAAGGAAGAGAGGAATTCAAGCTACAATCAAGTAAGTAGCACCTTTCTAATCAAAACTATGCATGGATTTCGAATTTTAAAGAGGACTGTATACCAGACTAATTTGAACGAAATTCTATGAGTTATCGATGTGAATTCTGATCGGAAGGTTAATTGTGTGTAAATTAGGTTTTAATGTGTTAGATTATGAGCATGAAATGGTTCTAAAAATTTTCCATGGGATTTAGAATGTTTAAATTGTGAATTGAAGTTCAGATTTAGAAAATCAAAGAATCTGAAAAATTCATGAACAAAAAATTGTCATGGCCGTTCAACCTATGCTTGAGCACCGGGTCAAGCGCCTATGTTATAATGGGTGCCCAACCCGGTCAAGCACCCGTGTTAATAAAGGGCACTCAACCCCTGTGCTCAAGCACAGGGTCAAGCACCCATGTTAAAAGGGGCACTCAACTCATGTGCTTGAGCATACGGTCAAGCGCCCAACTAAGAAAGGGGGGTTTTGGGCCATTTTGAGTAGATTTTAACTATAAAATGTGTTTTTATCAAATCTAACCTATATACAAATAAGATTTAGGTGCTTAGGATGTGTTTCCACAGGATTTATCATAAAATCCAATTTATTAAAGAGTTTGGGCACATTCGACTGAAATAGGTTGTTGAGAGACTTTTGGTTCCAAATTACAACAGAATGAGTTTTTATTGATTCCGTCTTCTGTAACATTCTGTTAAGATCATTTCTTAAGTGTTTTCAAAGGCCAATAGTATTCATTATCTCAGATTTAAATTTTGGATACCTATTTCGCAAGAACTAACCTATTTAGTGTTATAAAGTGGTTTAAGTGTTGAATATTGGTTTCAAATGCTATCAAGGATTTTCCCATTGTGTTACAGATTATGAATGATTATGTTTTACTAAATAAACCTAAGATTGTAGTTCTGGACAAATTTGAGAATTTGGTAATTTTGAGTTCTATTTCGGATAGTTTTAGACTATATTGATCTTGATTGGAAAACCTGCATTGTTTTCAACTATTGTGAACTATTTCCAAAGATATGTCTTTTTTTTTTTACACGATTGCTGAGATTGAGATTTGATTTGTTTTCCTCCATGTACTTGGAGAGATGGATTGTGATGCCCATGTACTTGGGTTGATATTATACTTCCGTGTACTCAGGGATGCCCTATGTACTTGGGATGATACCTCTGTATACTTAGAGATGCTCCATGTACTTGGGGTGGGATGAGATGTTAGTGATTGAGACGAGTCATGTTTTATGGACATGATATTTGGTTTTGGTTTCATGAATCTTGCTGTGACCTATTGGTTTCTGATCAATACTACTGATTTTATTTACATGTTGGCATTGTTTTATCTATTTGGCTGAGCTTATCTTGGATCCATGGCTTAAGCTTGGTAGTGTAATGTATTTACTTTGTTGTTGTAATTACATGACCATGAGTGTTGTCACAGCCGGTGTAGAGTAGCACTGAAACCCTGAGTAGGCCGGTGTTATCAATGCCGAAGTCGGAGTATGCCGGCAATGGATGACGAAACCCTAAGTAGGCCGTCATTTTAGTATCCAAAATCCTAAGTAGGCTGGATTATATGCATAGAGGCATGGATTTAGCTATGGCATGGCAATTACCCAACTAAAGTGAAGTAGAGAACACTAACCTATGTTGACACAAAATTTGACCTGAGTTATATCTATTGGTTGTTTTGTACACTTGTTTTCATCGACACATGTTACATGATTATATTTGGATTTATTGATTTCCACAAGATTTGATATCAGAATTGTTATGAATATCTATCATAGCATATGTTTAGAACTGTGATAAAATGCTTTGACATGCATGTACTACTTGTTGGGATATTTGTATCTCATACCAGTTTTGTTTTGTTTTCAGCTATTCTTGGAGAGAACACGACTATCGAGGTAGAGCCGGATGAACTTTGTAGAGCTGAAGACTATTTTGTCCCATAGATTTAGTATGTTGTAATCATAATTGATGATTTGAACTTGTAAACTTTGAGATTTGTTGAGGGTATCAGATTTGATATAATTGATTCATGATATTGACTTGTGATTTTGGTTTAGAAATTCCCATGCTTTAATAGAAGTTTAAATTTGATGTAGAACATCTAGTCGTGAAATATTTAGAGAAGCAAGACATGAAGAAGAGGAACAAAGCTTGACGAGTTGGAGTGTTGTTGTTGTTTTTCTTTAAGTCTTTTAGGAGTCGTTAGAGTTTGTTTTTAGTTCTTTTCTTATTTAAGTAGGGGTTAGATTTGTAATTTCTTATTGCTTCTTAATGTATTAAGTATTTGAGTTATATTAGGAGTCTTCTAAGAGGTTTTAGAGTTAGATTTTAACTTTAAGTTGTTTACTATGAGTAGGAGTTCTAATTTTAGTAGGTTTCTATCTTATTTTGGAGGTCTATAAATAATGGGTAAAGATTGTACACGAAATTTAGACATTATTTTTTTAAAAGAACTACAGAGTTTCTCTCTTATCTTCCTTGTGGATTCAAGGTTATTTTCTGGTGAATTCCAGTTTTATAGGATTAACGGAGATTAATCCTTGTTTTCCTAACTTTCACTGCATCAATTGGTATCAAAGCCAGGACTTGCCTGACGAGATGGCCAACAATGAGGGTGACGGTTGTAGACACCCCAAATTACACTACAAAATGAGAAAATAATGAAAACATTAATTGGAATTTAAAATAGGCCAAAATGCATGAAAATGAATAATTTAAGCTTTGCCCATATTGTATCTACGGGCTAAGTGCGCCCGAATTTTATATACGGGCACGCAGCGCCCATAATACATATATGGACACCATTGGACCGTAAATCATTTACGGGCACATTAGACTCGTGCGAGTTTTATTCTTTTCTCGATTTCTGAGCCTTATCTTTAGTCCAATATCCCTTTAAATGAGCGAATTATATATTTTATTCGTGCAAAATATCTTTGTGGATAAAGGATGGGCATGATCTTGTGTTTAACTCAAACTGAAACTCTATCTTGCCAAACCTTGGACCAACCATACCCCTGTGTTTGCCTATAAATAGAGGGCCTCTCTTCAAGCAAAAGGCCACGAAAATTTGAATTCTAAGAAGCTCCAAGAGAAGAGAGGAATTCCTGCTGCCTTGCTTGCTCAATCCAAGTAAGTCCCTTTTCCCTTTTATTTTTTGTCTTCAATTCTAGAAGTAATATGATTTTCTCCTTTTTTATAGAATAAGGCCATCTTTTGTATATGTATTCCTAAACTTGTCTCTAAGTACCTCAAGAGTCTCTCTAGCCGTAAAACGTGAAGAGAGAGCTAGGGGAAAAGAGAACAGGTGGATCCCTAGAATAGAACCCCATATCTGTTTTTCTCCTTTTTCTAGAATAAAGCTTTTGATTGTGTTTGTGTAACCAAACCTATCTCCAAGTACCTCAAGAATCCTCTCTAGCCGTAAAACGTGAAGAGAGAGCTAGGGGAAAAGAGAACATGTGGATCCATAGGGTAGACCCCCATGTGCTCTAATCTGTGAGATGTGGTTGCTTTGGATATCCTGATCATGTTTTATTGTTTTTATGTTGAATCTGAATGAATAACATGAATCCATGATGTTTATAGCATGAGATCCCTACTTTTTGCCAAAAATTGGATTTTCACCACTTTTGCACCTACAGCACTGTTTTCGTGATTTTTGAGATATTAGGCTAAGATCCTAGATTTATCATGATCAATATGATAGATCTGGATCCAGAAGCCTGAAAGTAAATTCTAGGGTTTCATGATATGGTTTTTAAATCATTTTTCATTATTGAGAGAAGACCTTACTGTCTAAGTTCTCCCCTTTTGATGTTCTTCATCAATGTGGGTATTTTTTATTTTGATTTTCCGATTTAATGTGAAATTTGGGTTATATCTATGTCCTGGACTGTTCAAGTTCGATTTTGAAATATTTTATAAAAATCATATTTTTTCTAGATTTCTAGAATTTGACTTGAAGCCAGATTTTTGGATTTTTCACTTTAAATTGATTTTATTTGATTTTATCTCAAATTTGTTTTAATCATGAAACCCTAGGAATGGTATGATCATATTTGAAAGTTCTGGATCAATCAGGCTATTCGTATGAAAAAACCATACAATTTTGTCTTTTATGTGATTTTTCATGAATTTTATAGCAAGCTTTTTTCCCTTATTTTTCCATGTCTCACAACGGTAACAATCCCATCGAGGTTGTTCATGGGCAAGAAGCGATCTGAGGGGCCATTGAAGAACAACGGCAACAGATAGTGGAGATTCGTCAGATGATCGATGATACAGCAGTTAATGCCAACCATAATCAAAACTCTGTTGGGCGCAGAGCCGTGGGACTTGCCCGAGGACCCCCAGGTGTTGAAGCCAAAAGGCCCTACCAACGACCCCATGAATGCAATGTTCGCGGGCATCATCGGGCACTATTTGGCAATGATGATTCGGACCTAGAAGAGTAGGAGATAGTTCGCGATCAGGGAAATCATGAAGTTCGCAATGGAAGGTTCGAAGATTACCGCATCAAGGCATATATTCCTTCTTTCAGTGGGAATATGAATATCGAGGAATTTCTCAATTGAGTTTTAGAAGTTGAAAGATTTTTTGAGATAATGGAGGTTCATAAAGATATACAAGTGAAACTTGTTGCTTTCAAACTGAAGAGTGGAGCAGCCGTCTAGTGGGACACGTTGCAGAATAATAGACGTCGACAGGGAAAAGTCCTAATCCATACGTGGAGGAGAATGAAGCAACTGATGATGGAGAGATTCTTACCGCCAGACTACAATCAGCATCTATTTCAGCTTTATCAGAATTGCGTTCAAGGAAGTAAACCAATTTCTAATTATACTGCTGAATTCTCTAGACTATCTGCACGTAATAATTTGTCTAAAACAAAATCGTAGAGAGTTGTTAGATATTTGGCAAGGCTGAAACCATCAATTCGAAACAAAATTGGGTTGCAGACTTTGTGGTCAGTGGATGAAGCACACAACATGGCATTGAAAGCTGAATTGATGGAGAAGACAGTTGGACATTTCGAATTCACTCGCAGGCCTTTTTATGAGGCTGGTAATTATTCTAGAAAGGGCAAGGCACCTCAAACAGACAATCCAACAGACCCATCTACAGGTGGCATCAATTCCAGAGTTAGTTCTGCTCCTAGCGTCAATTCCAGAATGGTTCCGGAAGGTGGCGCTAACCTTAGAAAATCAACAGATGTTGGTTACCGGGAACAAGCTAAAAATTCATCCCGTTCTACCGCAATTAAGTGTTACAGATATGGTCAGACAGGGCACAGATCTAATGAGTGTCCAGCCCGGAAGCCAGTTAATTTGATTGAACATGGTGATGTTTCAGAAGAAGAAGAGGGTGAAGATGGAGCTATTGCTATGTATGATAACGATGCGTATGAGATTGGGGAAGAAGATAAGGGAGACCGCCTCAATCTAGTCCTGCAACGAGTGTTGTGTTCAGCCAAACAGGAGGATAGATCCCAACGTCATAATATTTTCCAGTCATTGTGTACCGTCTCCAATAAGGTATGTGATTTAATTGTTGACAATGGGAGTTGTGATAATTTTGTGGCAAAAAAATTAGTTGATTATTTGCAATTGCCAACCAAGCCACATCCTTCACCTTATTCTATTGGTTGGGTGAAAAAGGGACCTACAATGAAGGTTTCAGAAATCTGTACCATTCCGATTTCGATCGGGTAGCATTACAAGGCTAAAATTACTTGTGATGTGATTGAGATGGATGCAAGTCATGTTTTATTGGGCAGGCCATGGCAGTACGATGTGAATGCCACCTACAAGTGTAGAGACAATGTCTACTTGTTTACCTGGAAAGGACACAACATAGCTATGGTACCAACCAAGGCATCTGGAAAAACCCCGAAAGCTTCTAAAGTAGACGGCAAGTCTTTCTTCACTATCACCACATCGGATTCAGATTTTACAAATGATGCCAGAGGTTCACAGGAGGTGCATGTGTTGGTAGTGAAAACCAATATAATTGAAACTTCCAATGATGCGAAGGCAGTACCCAAGCCGATTCAGCCTTTATTACATGAGTTTAGTGAGTTAGTTGCAGATGATTTGCCCAACGAAGTACCCCCTTTGCGTGATATTTAGCATCACATTGATTTGGTACCAAGTGCTAGTCTGCCTAATCTTCCACATTATCGCATGAGCCCCAAGGAGAATGAGATTCTATGTGAGAAGGTGGAAGAATTATTACAGAAGGGTTTCCTTCGTGAGAGCATGAGCCCATGTGCAGTTCCCGCTCTGTTAACTCCCAAGAAGGATGGGAGTTGGCGTATGTGTGTTGATAGCAGGGCCATCAACAAGATCACTGTAAGATATAGATTTCCCATTCCGCGCCTTGATGATATGTTGGATATGTTATTTGATTCTACTATTTTTTTCTAAAATTGATTTGAGGAGTGGTTATCATCAAATCCGAATTCGTCCTGGAGATGAGTGGAAGATTGCATTTAAGACCAAGGATGGTTTATTTGAATGGTTGGTCATGCCATTCAGGCTGTTGAATGCCCCTAGCACTTTTATGAGGGTGATGAATCAGGTATTACGACCTTTTATTAGCAAGTTTGTGGTTGTTTACTTTGATGATATCTTGATTTACAGCAAGTCACATGGGGATCACCTTATACATTTGCGTCAAATATTGGAGGTCTTGAGGCAAAATAAATTATTTATCAATTTGAAAAAGTGTATATTCATGATTGATAAGTTGCTGTTTTTGGGTTATGTGGTGAGTTCAAACGGCATACATGTTGATGATGATAAGATACGAGCTATCCAGGATTGGCCTACACCGAAGACTATTACCGAGGTACGTAGTTTTCATGGTTTGGCTACATTTTATCGTAGATTCATCAAAAATTTCAGTTCTATTATGGCTCCAATTACTGAATGTTTAAAGAAGGGGAAGTTTAATTGGGGTCCAAAACAAGATGATAGTTTTTCCTTGATCAAGGAAAAATTATGCAACGCCCTTGTATTGTCCTTACCGTGTTTTGAGAAATTATTTGAAGTTGAGGTTGATGCATGTGGAGTAGGCGTTGGGGCTGTTTTGTCCCAAGAGGGAAGACCGGTTGCTTACTTTAGTGAGAAACTCAATGATGCAAGACAGAAGTGGTCTACTTATTGTAGACCCCTGATTTTTGCACCCCAAAAATGAAGAAAATAAAAATTCAAATTGAAAAGTCAAACCCGGGAGGGTCAAAAAGTTGACTTTTTGATTCAATGAAAATTGGCCATCAAACTTCCTCTCATTGAAGAAAACATTTCGACGCAGTTCCAACACAACTGAATTTGCTGGAATCGGGGTCCGGATAAGGAAGTTATGAGCTAGTCAAATTTTTGGGAGAGCAGAAATTGACTTTTTGCTCGACCCCAATTCAGCTACTCAAATTGATCCCGGTGGATAGAGGATTTCGAACCGATTCCAACAACACTAAGTTTGTTGAAATCGGACATCGGACGAGAAAGTTATTGCCGGTCAAAAATTCAAGAAAACTGCCTGCATGGCAAAAGAGCAGAAAAAGTTGCAGCAAATAAATATCTAGATTTAAATAATATTTGTATAAAAAATATCTGAGATTTTTTTACATTAAAATAATCAAAAATCATGAAAGAATCGGACCAAATCTGAGCTCAAACCCAAATTGGATAAAGGATTTCAAATCCAACATTTAAAAAACGTGCGCAACCGCATTTTAAGTGCGGTTTGATCTGAACCGCATTTCGAATGCGCTTTTGATCTTCTAGAAGCTTGCCATGCATCGTCGACTGGTGACAGCTGGCAGATTCGCTCAGATTTGCGCGACCACATTTTAAGTGCGGTTTGGTCTAAACCGCACTTCAAATGCGGTTCTAACCTTCTAGAAGTTGGCCACGTGTCGCCAACGGTGACAGCTGGTATATTCGCGCAGATTCGCACGTTTTTAATGCCAACCGCACTTTAAGTGCGGTTCCTGCATTTTTAGTGCAATTCAAGAGGAACCACACTTCAAGTGCGGCTCTGACCAAATCGCACAGAACCTCACTTCAAGTGCGGTTCCGGACATTTTGCCTATAAATAGGCATCCACCCCCCATTGTTGAGAAGGCTTTTGAACCCTGTCATTACCCTGCTGCTCTAGCGACCTGTGACCACCCTGAAGCTCACCTATCCATCTAAACCCTTTTTAATCCCTAAAATACCCCCTCTTAGTCCTTCCTTTGCTCCTGTTCTCCACTTTTTCACACAAAGAACCCAGAAAAGCTTATTTCTAGAGGTGGGAAGGCTCCCGAATTGCTGTCCACATCTCCCGGGGTACCACCACTCATCAGAGCTAAAAGGTAATAGCAAGGTAGTATTCTTGGTAACTCTGTACTTAACATATATAAGAATCAGGCCTTTCTGGTAACTTTTGTTTTAAGCTTTTTAGTACTTATAATTGTTATATTCTTTCTAATTGTTTGGTTTCCCTTGTGCATATCATATGAGACCCCATGGAAGATGGGGATCTCTATACGAAAATGGAGGAGAGGAGAGAAGCATTTAACATAAAGTCTTGTTCATATAGTTATAAGCATGTTTTCTCTCATTGATCTATGATATTTAAGAGGGGTTTGTCCTCTTTCTTTGATCTCATGTACCCCTAACACTCTTACCCCTCTTTCCCTTCAAGTTGGAAAGGTTATTTGGTATTCCCATGTATGTTTGCAGGCTTACAATATGCTTTCCCCATGTCCAAATTCATGCATGTAGGAGGTAGGAACACAAGGAGCACACACGGGTGATTTCATTCCCTTACATTTACTTTCTTTTTAACAAGAACACCACACACAACACACACTTGTATTTGTTTGTCGCAGATTTCTTACAGTGAGTGTGTGTTTAGCTGCATAACTAGTTGAGGATCACTTCCTTCTTTCACTCACTAGCGCATGCTTTGTTTAGAGATACCTTTTTTATTGTTTTCAACACTTCACTTAAATCACGATTTGATTTCTTAACCGATTCATCTCACCTACTAGTTGTAAAGCTTATGTGTTTTCACTTTCACATCTGGTCATGTATGCTTCTTTGGTTCTTGAAATGGGTGGTCAAGCATGCTTGAGTGATTGGTAAAAGAGCGAAGTTTTGGTGTAAAAGCGGGTATTAATGTCACCAAAAGCAAGCATTGGAGGCCACCAGAGGTTGGCGGACAGCATGAAGAAGCCGGCGAACCAAATCCGGCGGCCGCCGCGGCCATTTTGGGAAATCCGGCCGACCCGCACATTCAGTGCGGTTTAGGCTTGACCGCATTTGAAATGCGGTCAGGCCTGAACCGCATTCAATCTGCGGTTCAGCCCAGACTGCATTTCATAGGCGGTTCATTTCGTAATAAATTAAAAATTCAATTTTTGGACCTGGTTGGACCCAATTCGACCTATTTTAATATAATTTGAACCCATTGGGCTTTGTGGGTCAACCCAAGCCCGTTTTGAGACTGTGGGCCCACCCAGGCTTCATGGGCTCTCCAATGGGGCCCACATCCCATCCGAGCCAAACCAAGTCCCATTTTCAAATGGGCCAAATGCCACCTTCTTAATTACCCGTGGTAGGCATGAGCAACAGGCCGTGCCGGCCCGAGCCCGGCACGCCTGTGGCGTGCCTGGGCTGGCCCGGGCACGCCACGGGCCTAGGGCCCTGGGGGCACGGCCCGCCAGGGCACGCGGGCCCGCGTGCCAGCCCGAGCCCGCGCTCGGCGCGGGCGCGCGCGGGCCCAAGCGGGCTGGCCCGCGCGCCGGCCCGCGGGCGAGCCCGCTGGGCACGCTCCCAACGGCAGGCACGCGTGCCTGCCGTTGGGGCACGGCGGGCCAGCCCGCTTGGCATGCCCCAACGACAGGCACGCGGGCCGGCCCGCCAGAGAGCTAGCCAACGGCTAGCTCTCTTTTCCCTCCATACATGTGGCTTTTAGCCAATTTTATGCCTATTTTACCCCCCCAACAGCCATATAACAACTATATTGGGGGGATATAGTTGTAATTGATGATAAAAAGACCTTTTCTACCCTTCCAACTGCAAAATAACAGTCATATTGAAGGGTAGAGGTAGTAAAAAGCCACTTTTAATTTCTATAAATAGCCACTCCCTTTCCCACTCCAAACCACACCACTTCTACAATCTCCTACTCTCTTCTAATTGATTATCAAATAGTTCTTTGCTCTAATTGTTGTAATTGGAAATTGGTGATACTCAATCTCTTCTAATTGTTCAAGCATCAAAAGTGGGAAATTGGACTCTGGAGGTTGAAGGCTTCAATTGCAAAGTTCAAGATTCATTCTAAAGAGGTATTCTTCTATTTAATTTTCTGATTTTAAAATTAGTATAAATATTATTATTATAAGTAAGTCTCTCCTTCTACCTTTCTTATAAATTAATATCACCAAATAGTTATTATAATATTATTTATTAAGAATTTTTTTTTTCAAAAAATTTGATAATGGACCCTAGGTATCCTATGTTTTTTGACACTGAAGAAAGGGAATATCTTAGACCCCTTTCTGACCCAGTATTTTCTGATGATATAACCCAACCCCAATATAATGACCCTCCCATCCAAGGTCTTCAAACAGAATTACCTTCACAGGATATAGGATCGTCTTCCCTACCACCTAGGAACACCAAGAGGAGTAGAACCTCCGGTGTTTGGCTCAATTTTACCATTGAAAGTGTAGGGAGTGAAGAGAAGGCAGTGTGTAACCATTGTAAAAAACATTTTAGTTGTAAAGGCAAAGGTGGTACAGGCCACTTGAACCGGCATTTGCAAAAATGCCTCCCAAAACATGGCCAAATTGACCCTAGGCAAACCCAAATTTCTACTAGTAGTGTTGCTATGAGTAATTTTATTTTTAATCAAGAAGAAACTAGGCTTGAAATAGTAAAATGGGTAATTCAAGAAGAATTACCCTTTAGATTAATAGATTCTAAAAGATTTAACCGTTTAATAACTAAATATTTAGCACCACAATTTAAACCTTTTTCACGCCACACTTTAAGAAAAGATGCAATAAAATTATATGGAAAAATGAAAACTGCATTAATAGAAACTTTGTCAAATAGTACTTTTAAGATAGCTTTAACCTCAGATGTTTGGACAAGTAGACAACAAATAAGCTATTTAGCTATAACTGCACATTATATTGATAAAAATTGGAATATGGAAAAAAGAATAATAACTTTTGAACCACTAGATGCTAGCCATACTGGAATGAATATATCAAATGCTATAAGTAGAAATCTAAGAAGTTATAAAATACACAATAAAATAATGGCTCTAGCACTTGATAATGCAAGTGCTAATAATGTTGCAGTAGGAATATTAAGACAACAATTAAATTTAAATATAGATGGAAGTTTATTTCATGTTAGGTGTGCTTGTCATATCCTTAATTTAGTCGTGCAAGATGGATTAAAAATTGTTCAACACCATTTAATAAATATTAGAGATGCAGTAAGATTTATAAAACAATCTAGCACAACCGCTAGAGAATTTAAATATTATTGTGAAACTTTAGGAAAACAATATAAAAAAATTACCCTAGATGTTGAACATAGGTGGAATTCAACATATTTAATGCTAGAAGCTGCACTAGGATTAAAACAAGAAATTACAATATTTTATAAAAGTAAAATGCCTGTATGTGACTTAGAAGATCTTGATTGGCAAATAGCCGAAATTTTAAGAGATTTTTTAAAAGTTTTTTATGATGCAACAAGATATTTATCAGTAGTTTATTACCCAACATCTTCAAGTATTATAACTTGTTTATATCAAATAAGTATTTGTTTTAAACAATATAGAGATGTACCCATTGCTAAGGAAATTATCCCTGCAATGGAAATTAAAATTTTAAAATATTGGCAAGAGATGCCTAATTTATATTGTTTAGCTACTACAATGGACCCTAGGATTAAATTAGGAGTTGAAGACTTAATAGATGGAATAAATGAAAATATGAATTCTACTTTTCAAATAGATATACGTAAAATAAGAAATCTATTAGAAAGACTTTTTTGTGAATACGATACTAGTAGTAGCATACAAAGTCATACGCGAACCCAACAAACACTACCAGATAATTCCCCTTGGAATTTTTTAAGTGGGAGAAGAAAGGGAAAACAACCAGCTTCTAGTAGTGGGGGATCATCTGAATTAATGATTTTTTTAGAAAGCCCCCCAATGAGTTTTAATACTATAGAAGAGCATAATGCTTTTAACATTTTGACATGGTGGAAGCAAAATCAGGTTAATTATCCTGTGCTTTCCGCCATGGCACGTGATCTACTAACGGTTCCGGTGTCCACAGTTGCATCGGAATCAGCTTTTAGTGCAGGTGGACGAACCGTGGATGATTACAGGAGCAGATTAACGCCGGAGATGGTGCAAGCATGTGTTAGTCTTACAGATTGGTTAAGGGCAGAACTGAGAGAACAAGAATATGAAGATGATCAACTTGCTGGAGACTTTGATGATTTGAATATTGATTTTAGTCAACTAGAGTAGTCTAAGTTTTGTTATAATTTTTGTAATCAAAGTATAGGAATTGTACTTTCTCTTTTTTTTTTTGTTTCTTTTAAACTGCAAATGATAGATAGATGAGTGGGTGCCAACCTAGTTGGCATGTGCTTATACTATAGTGATGCAGTATTATTTGTTCAAGTAATTATGTAATTTTTGCAAAGTTGTAAGTGTACTTGTGCTAATTAATGAATTTATATTTTTTTGAGCAAAATTTATCTCAATATGTGTAAAACAATTTTGTGAATAATAAAAGTATTTTACAGAAATTTTTTGGGATTTTTAAAAAAAAATTAAATTAATTGGCCCGCCGGCCCGGCGGGCTAGGCCCGGCACGGCACGCCTGCTGGGGCGTGCCGTGCCGGGCTTGGGTATTACCCAAACGGGCCTGGCGTGCCGCGGCCTGCCAGGCCCGCGGCCCGCCCGAGCACGCCTCAGGCGTGCCGGGCCGTGCCAGGCCGGCCCGCCGCCCATCCCTACCCGTGGGCCAATACCAAAGCCCATTGGGCCTTAAAAAGCCTCCAACCCACTTAACTATCATGTTTTTAATCAACTCTTAAATCAAAACAAACCAAATCCAATAAGGGTTACCCAATAACCCTACTGGGCCATGGGCTCAAGCCCAACTTGGCATCCCCACAGGCCTTCCAACAGGGCCTATATCCGACCTACTTAACCAAAAAGAAATAAAAAGATAAAATCCAAATAAAAAGGGCCCACACCTTCAGAGGACCCCACCAGACTTAACCAAAATACATGCTAGATTAGGACAGGGTGAGAAGTTGACTCAAAACCAGGGAGACCCGAGGGACCTGTCAAACCGACGGGGCGGTCCGGGGTGTCTTCGGACTTTCTTGGACGTAACCGAGAACTTAGCCAAATCTCTAATAAAGCCGCAGACCAGAAAAATTAAGCCCGGATAGGCACCCTTGTGTCTGTCTGCACCTCTCAGGCAGTGGCGACTCCAAATAGTCCCAAGGCACGCGTCCTACACGCGCCTCGCCCGTGCGATCGATTTTTAGGTGCGCACACTTATGACCAAAAGTTCTATGCTATTGTTCGTGCTTTGAAGAATTGGGAACACTATCTTGTACAGCGTGAGTTTATTCTCTATTCTGATCGTCAAGCTTTGAAGTTCTTAAATAGTCAGAAGCACTTGACTAGTATGCATGCTAGGTGGTCCGCATATTTGCAAAAATTTCCATTTGTGATTCGTCATAAATCAGGAGTTCTTAACCGAGTTGCAGATGCTCTATGTAGGAGAGCTAGCTCGCTGGTCACCATGCAACAGGAGGTAGTTGGGTTTGATTCTTCGAAAGAACTTTATGCTACTGATGATGATTTTGTAGAAATTTGGCAAAAGTGTATGGCGCACAAGTCTTTGGATGATCTCTTTGTGTTAGATAGCTTCTTATTTCGTGGGAATTGATTGTGTATTCCACGAGTTTCTTTGTGTGAGAAACTAGTTCGTGACCTTCATGGAAGTGGCCTTAGTGGACACTTTGGTCATGATAAGACCATAGCTTTGTTGGAGGAGAGATATTATTGGCCACAATTGAAGAAGGAAGCTGGAAATCATGTTCAAAAGTATTATATCTGTCAAACATCAAAGGGGCAAGCGCAAAATATAGGTTTGTACACTCCTTTACCAATTCCAAAATCTATTTGGGAGGATTTATCTATGGATTTTGTGCTTGGTTTGCCTTGTACTCAGCGGGGTGTGGATTCGGTGTTTGTGGTAGTTGATAGATTTAGCAAAATGACACACTTTATTCCTTGTCGTAAGACATCAGATGCTTCTCATATTGCTAGTCTATTCTTTCGTGAAATTGTTCGTCTCCATGGAGTTCCCAAATCTATCACATCTGACAAGGATACAAAATTTCTTAGCCACTTTTGGCTTTCTTTATGGAAGATGTTTGATACTTCCTTAAAGTTCAGTAGCACAGCACACCCACAGACTGATGGGCAGACGGAAGTGGTTAACAGAACACTTGGAAATTTGATTCATTGTATTTGTGGGGATAAGCCGAAACAGTGGGATCAAGCTTTGCCACAAGCTGAATTTGCATACAACAGTTCGGTATCTGGTGCTATAGGTATGACACCTTTTTCTGTGGAGTATGTAAAGGCTCCATGCCATGCACTAGATTTGGTTTCTCTTCCCAAGTCATCAAGTGCTAGTACAACAGCTCAAAACATGGCTAAGAAGGTTCAATCAATTCAGGAGGAGGTTAGGCAAAGGTTGGAAGCAACCAATGCTAAAAACAAGTTTAATGCAGACAAGCACAGGAGGTTCAAGGAGTTTTCTGTAGGTGATGAGGTGATGGTTTTCTTACGAAAGGAGAGGTTTCCTATCGGTACATACAACAAGTTGAAGCCTAAGAAATATGGTCCATACCGGGTGTTGAAGAAGATCAATAGTAATGCTTATGTTATCGATTTGCCAAATGACATGGGTATTTCTAGGACTTTCAATGTTGCAGATTTGTTCGAGTATCATTCATAAGATGGTTCTATTTATCCCGACATCAACTCGAGGGTGAGTTTTTCTGAAGTGGAAGGGACTGATGTAGAACATCTAGCCGTGAAATATTTAGAGAAGAAAGACATGAAGAAGAGGAACAAAGATTGACAAGTTGGAGTGTTGTTGCTGTTTTGTTTTTTTTAAGTCTTTTAGGAGTCGTTAGAGTTTGTTTTTAGTTTTTTTCTTATTTAAGTAGGGGTTAGATTTGTAATTTCTTATTGCTTCTTAATGTATTAAGTATTTGAGTTATATTAGGAGTCTTCTAAGAGGTTTTAGAGTTAGATTTTAACTTTAATTTGTTTACTATGAGTAGGAGTCCTAATTTTAGTAGATTTCTATCTTATTTTGGAGTCTTCAGAGGTCTATAACTAATGGGTAAAGATTGTACACGAATTTTAGACATTAGTTTTTTTAAAAGAACTACGGAGTTTCTCTCTCATCTTCCTTGTGGATTCAAGGTTATTTGTTGGTAGATTCTAGCTTTATAGTATTAACAAAGATTAATCCTTTTTTTTCGTAACTTTCACTGCATTAAAATTTCCACACTTTGATATATTACTCATGAATTGTTATTATGAGTTTGGTATAAGCTTTTGGACCCATACATACAAATCGGTTCCAAGACGTTACATTACTAGAGAAATTATAAAATGTGACAATAGGAATAATGACATCTTTTATTTGCCACTTCAAGATCAAGACCGATATCATCAAACCATGGTTTTCTCTACATGAACATGGGCATTATCTAACTTTGGGTTGTTCTGACACTTCAATTTCTTTTATAAGCTTACCTTGAGGAGAGAAACAGGTGACCATCACTTTGCCCGTGTCAATATTTGCCAGTCTGGGCCGCTTTCATATATGTTAAATGAAAGCTTCTAGATCAATACGTGTGCATCCATTGCCTCCGAAATTGAAAGCATGTCATGCTGACCAATGAACCAACCTATAGGTTAGACTCGTTGCAGGTCAGCTGATTTGACCTTGTAGTTTGTGAAACAGAAAAATGAATTTCATTAGCCAAGCCAAGGAAATGAAAAAGAACATTAACCAAGATCCAAAAGATATACTTACCTTGCTGAAGATATCATAGGAATATGCCATTCCTGGAACAGGACTACATTGATTTCTGAAAATCTGGCCTACCATTTATGAGAGCAAGCTTACACAGTTCTTATGCTAACTTCAACATTACTAGATAAAATACTCAACAGATTGAAAGAATTATTCAAGACAAAATGCCAAAGGCCACTGCCATTTTATTTGAGGAGAAGCTATGTTGAATGATAAAATCATAGTTTTACATCATCAGTGGATGCATGCTGCTTCCAAATGGGACAGACATGTCTGCACAGGAAAGATTTCTTTATACAACATACTACAATAAATTTATGTTAGTCTCAATTGGAATTATTAGATATGTTTCCTAGCCTAGAATGTGAAGTGGTAGCTCCGTCTGATCTGCGATGCTGACGGTTGATCCAAGAAATGTCAATTTGACTTGCCATTCACAAAAAGATGATGCCAAATAGTGGGGAGCAAAATATAATCCTTGCAGGTGTAGTGACTGTCAATGACTAATTGAATGCAATTCCCACATACCTTCACCATCAATCAACCGCAATTCCATGGAATGGAATGGTATAAGAGCAGGCCTCTGAGACAATAGAAGCAAAATACATGCAACAAGTGAAAAAAAAATGGATAATCAATAGTAGCCTGAGATCATGATACCAAATTAATGCACTGCATACTTGTGACGAAGTAACAACAGTTATGCCCATCTCATTTGCCAGCCTATACAGGTGCTCTTCAACATCAACACTTATACCACTGCCATGGACAGAACAAAATGAGTTCAATAGCAAGAATTCCTGTTTCAATGACTGAATATGTTCAACAATCTAAAAGTCATGTGATTCCTGTCACGTACTTGGTGCACTCATCAAGGATACCAAATTTAGGATCATGAAAAAACAAGCGAGCCTGGCGACAAGAAAAATAACATGATACCAGTTAGGAGAGAAATAAAAAAATATTCTAGGAGCAGTTATTGTATCAAAAGCATTTGGAGCTCACTATGCCTAGTCTTTGCTGTTCTCCAAGAGAAAGAATGTCTTCCCAGTTCAGACTAGCATCCCAACCACCTTCCCTTTGAAGAAGATATATCAATCGAACACTCTCAAGAATAGATTTCAAATGTGTGTCCAATAGATTTTCCACATCATCAGATTTTTCACCTGAATTTTAGTATGAGGCCCCTTAGAGAAACAAAGTAAGGAAAAAAAAAAGGAAAACAAAGAACGACTTTCTGATTCTGTTGTAGTCAGAACACTGTATGGCATGCAAATGTAAGATTGCTTGAAAATAGAAAATGCAGCTCAAATTTCAGTGCTTCCCAAAGAAGAACTATAATCAAGATTTAATATTTATTTTTCCAGTTAGCTCTAAATTTCAATGCTACCTACCCTTGGATTGTTCCTCCAAATAACAACTTAATTCAGAAAATTCTTTGCTTCCCAAACATGGTACTTCATTTTTTGGAGAAGTTTTCTCGTGGAATTGGCTTTACCTATTTTTCCCTGTAAGCAACCTTCTTTCTCAAGTCTCAAGTGGATCAGACCAGCTGGTTTCTTCAAATTGAATATAGCCATCTCTTGGTAATCTAGGTCAAGGGGGAGGTGGAGGAATTATCGCAGATTCTAAATGTTGTCTTTTTAAGGCCTTTTCTCTTCTATTTGCTTTCTGCTTCAACAATGAAGCTGAGGTTAGATCCTTTTATCATGATTTGGTTCTTCTTCTAGGATAACAAATGTGATTATTGAATCAGATTCATACAATCTTGTTCATTGAATCAGATACCTGTAACTAGATTGTAGAACTTTACAAAAGCCCTCACTATATCTCATAGGAATATCCCAACAGAGTTGTCGGTAACTGTTGGATTACAGACCTCACACATCACTCTCACTATAAAGAGTTGTTGGTATCTGTCGAGTCCCGGGATCTCGCATCTTATTCCTACTAACAGTATTGTTGGTGGCATTTGGGTTTAATTAAACTACCATTGCACCTAAAAGCTTAAGCTAATAGGTGGAGGTGGATACTATGTATATAATAGGCCCCAAATATGATATTTCAACACTCCCCTACATGTGCTACTTCGCACGGAAACGTACGTGGGGAGGACAAACAGATGGTATGAGCATCTTGTATACAAATAAATGCCAAAGCAAACTCGCCCCCAGGAGTTGAACACAAGACCTTCGGCACTAATACCATGTTAAATGACCATTGCACCCAAAAGTTTAAGCCAATAGGTAAAGGTGTCAACGGTTGTTTAACATGGTATCATAGCGGGAGGTCATGTTTTCAACTCCCAAGGGCGAGTTTGCCTTGACATTTATTTGTATACAGGATACTCATAACATTTGTTTGTCCTCCCCACGTATGTTCTTGTGCCAAGTCACACGAGCGGGAGAGTGTTGAAATATCATATTTGGGCCCTCTTATATACATAGTTGCACCTTCACCTATCAACTTAAGTTTTTAGGTGCAACGTATTTAATAGGTTTTAACCCTCACAAATCACTCTAATTATGTTATTCAATTCACGCAGGTTTAATTAATGCATTCATGTGCTTTTCAATCATCATTCATAATCATGTATCATTCTACAAGGTTTCATATGGATTTTACAAGCACTAAAATATCTCATATGCATTCAAGATCAGTGAGTAAGAATATAAAAGATTTAAGATCATCTAATCAATCAATAATGAATTCAAACTTGTCATAATTTACTGTACTACGTATTAGTTTGATACATGAAAAAATCATTCATTAAAACAACCCAAATGAAAATCTGCTGACGAACAAATTTTACTACATCTATTTAAATTCTTGCATGTAATCATCTTTTCCATTATAATAAGATTACCAATTGCGCTGAACGCCTAAGACAAAATTTGTTTTATCCATCAAACTATTTTCTATTATAAGGATGTTCATTAGAACAGCAAGCCTATGATAATTTAATTTCTGATTTATAATCGGTTTCTGATTAATAATTAATTCCAACTAACTCACAACCAACTAGTTAATTAATCACTCTTTAAAAATATTCCTTGCAACTCACTACACCTAATTATTAAGGAAATCTTTTAACTAACTAATTATTACAACTTGCACAAACTAACCCTCATACTTTAAGTTATAATATATAATCTTTTATAAGAACTATCCTCTTACAAATCTGTAGATTTTCTATTTTCCTTAATCTGGATTTTGATTACATCAGAAACCCCTAATTAATTCAATTATTTTGAATATTTTGTCATTAAATTGCTGCAATTAAATTCCGTAGTTTAAAATTTTGTAATTGCAGCACCTAACTAATTCAGCTTAATAAATCTAAAGACTTCACAGCTGGAAACACTAGTTGGTTCAACTAACCTAAATTTCAATTACACCTGAAACCCTAACTGATTTTAATAAGCTGAATTTTAACCGTTCCTAAAATCAAAATTGATTTTAATAATCTGAAATCTAATCTTAACTGAAAACCATCATAGACTAGAAATCTGGATTTTTAATTTTCACATAAACACTAACAGATTCTATTAATCTGGAAATTTATTAAAAGGATAATCCCCAACAGCTAATCATAATATAATCCTAAAAAAATTTTAATCATAAAAAAACACTAATAGTAGAACCCTAACAGTTGTTTATTACATATTAATAAAAACCACCAATACTTAAAAAATTTGACTTAAACCATCAAGACTTCACTAATATTATCATGAATTAAGATCTGAAAAGTCATGGACACAATAACATGATCAGAAACTGATTTAAGACAACAAAAAGGTGCTGATACAATCAAAACACTAATTTAGATCATTAAAAACCATTGAACCACATCAAGAATCAGTTTCCAAGGTTTCTTCCACTATTCAAGAACGTCTAAAACAATTTAAATAGGTAGAATCAACCTAACTTATTGCAGTAAAATTTTCTGCAGCATTTTTATCTTCAAAAACAAAAATTTTCTCTTCAACAATTAGATTTTTTCTCTTCCATATCTCCTAGATTTTCAGTGTGGTTTTTTTTTTTTTTCTTTTTCTCCTTTCTCTTTGCTCCAGCCATACACTTTAGTTGAATAATAATAGAAAATCAAAAAGGGTTTTATTTACAACTAATTTTGTGTTTTTCTTAATGCAGCAATCTTTTTTCCTAAAATCCTCCTAAAACAGCAGCTGTACAATCCATCCTTGTCATTTTAATCCTAATTCAAAAGTCTCATTTACCCTTTACTAACTCCAAATAAATGAATGTTTAACCCTATACGTATTTCTAACTGAAAAGACCACTTTAACCTTTCACTAATCACGATTAAGAAACCATTGTAGCCCCACAACTTATTTCTATCTTAAAAGACTATTTTACCCTTCTTATTAATTCTAATTTATAGTACTATTTTAGCCCTCAATTTTAATTCTGATTTAAATGTCAATTCACCCCTTAATGTTCTAGATTATTACATATGGTTTTTGATAGATTAGGATAATTCCAAGGTTTAAAAACTCAGTATTGGGCCGATATTTCCATAAAAATCGCTTAATGTTCAACCAATAATTCCAGAAAAAATCGCTTAAATGTCAATTCACCCCTTAATGTTCAACTGATTCTTCCAGAAAAATCGCTTCTATCAGGCCGATATTCATTATCGCCTCAAGCCAATACTGAGTTGTATCAGCCGATACTTAAACCATGGATAATGGAATAGGATTTGTGCTCGATGAAGGCTTCTTCCTTTTTTATGCTGATTCAATATAGAAACGTATAATGAAAGTGAAGAAAATGAACTAAAAGGAAATGCCACTATGCTCCATTGCAGCCAATTTTTTACATTGTAAAACTACTGAAATTTCATTGAATCAATTATGTATCTTTACTCAGTAAACAGATCTATAATAATGACATAAATCATCTTCAAGTACTATTTCGTGATGCTATAAGTTATAGGACCTATCCAACTTGAGTATTTAAATTTAGTTTGTGTCCGAAGACATTCAAATTGAATGGTTCCACCAAAACATAATGAATATTTACAATACCAATTATTATTTAGGTTAATTTCATGGTGCCAAGGCTACCTGTGTTTTGCACAATGTGATTGGATATAGGACTTCATATAAGACATGGTAAACATGGATAAAATTGATATGCCACTATGATTTTTCTTTTTTCTTTTCTATTTTTTGTGCTTATAGGCATCCATTTCTTTGACAACACAAGAAATATTGACATGTTTTGTTTGGGTTAGTTAACAATTCATTCAAGCCCTAAAGATACCAGGTTCACTTCCACATCTTCAAAATATTAACAGATTTTCCAAGTAGAAAATTAAATCATTAAGTAGTTGCCACATAAAAGTACATCCATACTAGAGCAAAAGACATATCTAGGTGCATTGGAAAGGGATAAGAATGAAATCATTCAAGTATCATCTTTTTGCAACTAATTACCTTTTCTGGACTGTTTCAACAGTCTCATCTCTGCTTCTTGATGAGAGAGAGGGTATATGATTTGATCCCTAAGGGTTCCTAAGCATGTATATGGTTGCTGAGGAATGTAGAAAATACCACACCCTGATTCAGTTCCCTTATAAATATTTTGGCAGGGTTTAACAAGTCTTCCACTTGCAATGGGCCACAGACCTCGAAGAACTCTGAAAATGGAACTTTTCCCACTCCCACTGGGGCCTTGATATTCAAACAGAATTATTAGGTCATATAAAAAGTATGGTTACATAATAAGAAAAAGAGAGAAAGAAGATGCACCAACCAGTTACAAGGAGGCTCGTCCCTGGTGTTACAACACAAGTCAGCTGCCTGGCTAACAACTTTTGGGATGGCGTGATAATATCAACCTTTGAGAATGCAATAACATCTTTACTAGAGATGTCAGTACTTTCAAGTGTCTTAGCATCAGGCAAAGGAACCTCTGAATAGAAAACATTTTGAGTAACTTGAGCACATAGTTTGATGTGATTTTGTAAAAGAAAATAAAATATGCAGTGATTAGCTCAAAATAATCATTCTAATATAATGAAGAGAACGAAGTAAACATTATTTGCCAAGCAAATCATGAGGACCAAATAAGATCAGAATATCAACATTAATATTTTAGGTGCCGAAACTTGTGAAAATGATCTATTATATATAGCAAAATAATATTTACAACCTCAAGGCCAATATGTGAATTATCATTTGGCTCAAGCAAATGTGCCAGTGGAAGTTTTTAGTTGTGTTTCATCATATAAGAAGCTTTTTAGGCATTTCAAAATGTTGTCCAATGAAATGACAAGAGATCAATTAGGGCTAAAGGTTAAGCTTAAATTTGTTACAGGTGCAAAAATTCAAATTCCTTCAGTTATTAAGGTTTAAACTGCTTTCTATGCAGAAAGGAGTATTAAGAAAAAGATAAGGGAAGAAAAACATCTCGTAAATGAAAAAAATTTGTCAGCAATGCAGAAAGGATGCACTAAACCTTGGAACCTAAGTATAAGTTCAATGAGATTCCCAAAAGTATTGACATTCGTATTTAACTGATGTCTTAAGTGAAAAGGCTGCACTTAAGACATTGGTAGAGGGGATTATTGATGAAGCTGCTGCACTTAGAATCATTGGTAGATGGCTTAAGTAGAAAGGCTCTTCTTGAGTCAAAGCAAATAAATACATGTGGTGAAAATTCCTGTTGAGATGATTTGTTATTTAAAATAAATTGGGAATCAGTGAGACTAGGAATACCTTTTTGAACAGTATCAAGAAGATCTTCCAGATCAAAAATTCTGTTGATGCTACCAGAAAGTAAAAGAAATTTTCTATTCAACTCAAGGATGTCACCAAAAGCAGAGAAGCTTTGTGATACAACAGATGCTAGGAACCGCAATGCACGTGCCAGGTCACCTAAAAATAGTGAAAAGTTATAAATAACATGGTAACCAGTGAGACATACAACATAATTGTAATATATATGAGAGAACACATTATCACAGTTCACTTCACCATGAGTTGAAATCAATGCTTGCTCCTCTTTGTAGTCCATGGCATATAACAAGCTCAATCCCCATGTCACATTGCGTGGAAGTTGCTTTGTGACAAAATCATCCAATATGCCAAACAGCCATTTCTTCTTTAAAAGAATCTTAGAGTGATCCAAGAGTTCCTTGAATCTTGACTCAATCACCTGTGCGATGAGAGGAGTATCATAAGTATTGAGAACAGTGAATCTGCAATGGCAGCAATAAGCATTGCCAAACCCTAAATGCAGAAGCTCACGTTGATGTATACAAGATACAGGATTATTTAGGCAGCACGAAAAAGCTATAAAATGGAGAAGCAACCTGACTGTCAGTGAAAAAACTCAACAGAAAACTTCGTTTACTTCAATAGTGACAAATTGATTATAAATGTTAATCTGAATTAACCAAAAATTGTTATGAAGTGTAAAAATGTTAGACTTATTAGGGTCATAGGAGATCCATTCACGCATCTAGCTTCTATATTAGTGTAGAACACAAACTCTGATTGGATCCGCTTTCCACTCCCACAAAAGTTTCATGATTTGTTTTAATTTTTATTTTTATTTTTAAGTAAGAACAAGTTTTTCATTGGAAGAGACAAAAATTCCAAAAGAGGAAAATTTTTTTCAAAAATGCATACAATAGATTTCTATTTCAAATTCTCACAAATCATAGATTTCCATCAAAACATAAAATTCTGTCTTAAAAGTTGTCAATTAAAGATAAATAAATCTAGAACTGGGCTTTTTGGCTATCGTTCATCCAGTCAGACAACAAATAAAAGGTTTCCCTGGTTTCGAGGTTATACGTCAATTTCTCAAAAGCTGAATGAGTAGCTATCATACATAGGGTTTAAATTCCACCAGCAATGCCAATGAGGAAAATGAAATTTAAGGGAAAAAAAAAGCATATTCAAAGAATTTGTTTTGTAGGGGTGGGGGTACCATTTAGAATCTAGAGAAAGGAAATAATATGTATCCTTCATTAACCAGAAGCAGCTTACAGATTTTTCTCTGGCACCTCCCCCAAAGAAAGCAACAGACTCAGCATGAGTATGGAGTCTAGCATGCACAAACCTAATTAATGAATTATATAATTCAGGTTAGATTCACAGCATGTAACTGAGTTGAATAAAACAACTACAGAAATTCTGGATGGAGAAAGTAAGAGAATACATGAAACAACCTGAAGTTTCCTTCAAGTTGTTGTTCTTGACTTGTTAAATCACCAAATTCAGGTGCAAGAATCTTCAAAGATCCCAGACCCAGTAACATATAAGCATATAAAATAGCAACCCCTCTTTGACCAGTTAACAGCTTCATTCTCCATGTGAACCTGCATAAACAAATTGGTTAGTGAAAGAAACAAATGGAGTGGGGTTAGTGAAAAGATGCTTCTTCATAATTGGTAGCAAGGATATATTAGAAAAAAAAAATCCAAGTATAATATATTAATTGAACTACTATGAATATAACTCACCAAAGAATGTCGACAGATGGCTTTGCTATTCCAGTAACAAGTCCAGATAAGTCAGTGGTCAGCTTTTCCACATCTTGTGTTATTCTCTGATCTGCATCAATTTTTCCACCTGACATGTGGAATATCTAAAAAATAACATTTGAAAACATCAGCAGGTCTTCATTTTATTTTTTATTTTTTTATAACTAATAAACACAGAAATAGTATTGACTGAATCCAGAGTGCAAAAGTAAAGACAAATGGCATTCAAAAATAATCAACATGCTAAGGCATCCCAAAGGGTTGGATAAATAGCAAAAATGACTTGGCTTGGTTTAGTTAGAAAAGATCCAAAAAAATAATCTAAACGAAAATAGGCTTTTTGACAGGTTTGGGTGCCAGAACAAGATTTTTTTCGTCCATAACAAGTTGGGAGGAGGCAACATTGCTATTGTAGTTGTATGCAAGGTAATGGTCAATTACCAAGGAAGCTGATAAGCATTTTTATGCCCAAATATGTAATACTACATTAAATTACAGCAAAAATGATCATTTCTTAACATATATGTATCCCATTCATGATTCCCAAACAGCTACAGAATTATAGAATATGTTTTCAGAATTAGTTTCATAAGCTATCTAACTACCTTGTAAAAACAACTGTTTCTCAAATACTTCTTCAGTAAATGTTGAGTCAAACAAATTCGCCACCCAAGGGCCAGTTTAGCTTTTAAGTATCTGAAAGGGCAACAAATAATCGAATAAAAATTTTGCTAAACAAAAATTTCTTTCCATAAGATATTTAGTGTGAATGGAACCTAGCTACAACCGTACACCTTGACCTCATTCATTTGGCAACTAAAGATGAAACTCATGGTATTGTCTCTGTGCTGAGAGGTTATGAAATGCATAAACTTTTTCTAACAAAGAGAAGATGAGTAGGAATGCTAGTTGCCATTGATAACATATTGAATTTTGCTTCCCAAGGAAATTGCCCCTTAGAAAAGCTAAATTTCAGATAATTTTGAAGTAAATTACAATTTTTATAAAGGAGAGTTGAGGGAAATGTAGAACTAAATTTAAAAAGAAAAAAAAAAGCTTTTATTGAATACTGAGGGCAGGTAGAAGACGCTAACCTTGCAAAGTAACATTAGATGATTTGAGAAATGAAATTATGTGCTTCCATGTATTTTGCTAAAATTAAAATCAATAAAAATTGCTTTCAGCATCTGAATTGACATAAATACTAACAAACATGAAAATCCATAACTAAAAGAAAGGTCAAAAGTAAAACAAATGACAAAACAACATGATATTACAACTTGATCAAATCTATGTAAGTTTTATAAACATGATGCATATAGATATTCAAATATTGAAATAGATTATTGCTAGGTTGTAATTGTAAAGGAGGCATTACCTGAAAAGGAAAATGTCATTAATTGAGAAATCAAAGAATTAAAATATTTTAAGGGTCATTTACACATATTTAGGGTTATTTTTTATTTATTTTTCCAACTACCAATTTTATGAATTTTTATAAATTTTCAGATATTTTTACAATTTTTGGAATTTTTCTCTTTTTTTTTTTTTTTTAAGAATTTCTTTAGCGTAGCGACATGAAAAAAAGTTGCAGTATGAGAGTCATGCTAGCTAAATTCTGTTGAAACAGCATAATGTTATCATGAGAATAAGTAAAAGACTTCACAACATCTTCAATAAAAAATACTAGTATCACGATCATATGTCTGTCTCATGAGAACTTTAACCTCTGGTTTAGTTCGATGAAAGAAGTAGCTAATAAGTAAAATACTTGTGAGGATTTTGTAGAGTGTTCTTTTTGCATTAATGATTGTAGACTCCATACTCTTACATATATATATATATATATACATCTTCATTATTCATAAAAATAAATAAATAAATAAGTAAAAGACTTCACAACATCTTCAATAATTTTGTAGATTTCCTGTTCTGTACCTTCCGCAAAGACAATAATAAGAGAATATTTTACCTTCCATGAAAGTTCTAAAAATTTTGGTAAAGCATCTTCAATAGAAGCAATAAAAAATGTAAAAGTGAATTCAGATGGATGCTTATGCAACATTGGATTGCACAGTGTCTGCACTGCCAAAAATAGGAACTATAAAAATAGTCCACATTCAGTGAGGAAGTTCATTCATATCATCACCCCAGCTTCTAACCTCCAGTAAGGACCAAACACACTTTCACTGAAATATATGCAGCTGACACAACTAAGAACAGAAAACAGTAACTATGGTATCTGATTAAATAGGAATGAAGAAATTAAAATTTTAAATGCTTGCAAAATGTGAAATCTACATCAACAAATCATTTTATTGAAACAGCTCTTGAAATAGAAAAGCAAGAAGTCGAAAAAAAAAAAAATGGAAAAGGAGAAAAAAGATTAAAAGGTAAATCCAAATAGATTACTTGGATTTCTACAGAAATCAACTGCTATATTATTGACAATTACCTCAAAGAAGAGGCAACAATAGAAGAAGCCGCACTTTGAAGTACACTCGTGCCGGTTAACCAAATAAAGGATGCCTTATCCTGCTCCAAAACATACTTTAAACTGGTTCCTGTAAAAGCCGGTATAGGTACATTAAAAATACCGTTGAGTTTACAAATGCATATCAGATGCCAAATTTGATATTACCATTCAAGGACGCAATATGATCAGATATCCATGTCCTTGATACTACAAGCAAAGCTACTGCAAGTAGTTGCCCTGCCTGTTTTTGAAACAGCTCGGGTACCTACAAAGTAAAGAGTAACGAGGTAAATTTAAGCACTTTTCAGAAAGTGTCTCTCAGTAAATTTTCTGCAAGTAAGAAAGATTAATAAAAGAATAATAGACCTCGATAAATATAATGCCATATAATTTTGAATAGATGGCTGAAAGCACAGTATTAAATGATCGTTCTGTTCGTCTAATTTTTTCAAGTCTTAACAAAGGCTATAGGAGACATGGTTTACTGTTACATCCAGCACTGATCCATACCTGATACCGGAAAAAACAAGGAAATTAGTGACATTTTATTCTTTTCTGTTTTAATCTTCTATCACAGACTTATTTTAGGATTTTTGTCCTTTGTAATAAGTCATGTGCTGGTCCTGTGAGTGCTTTAACTTGAAGGTGGATCTGACTTCTCTTTGACTAGGACAGTAGCACTTTCAGTGCATATAAATATTACTCATTGAGTTGTACTGAAACAGATTATTTGTCGAAGACTCAGCTAGTTTGAGGTTCTTGTTGGTCCTTGCAAAAAGCCCAGAATTAATTAAATCTATTTTCTTATCTTTACCAAATGTACTTTGTTATTTTCTTTTCTTCAATAAATCTATTCACTGCACCAAATCTAGTACCAAAGTAAATTTTGATCTATTTCCACAGATGCTCATGGTAGAGGAGGAAATGGAGGAAGGAAACAGTAGGCTCAAACCAGAGAGATGGAGTTGAGGTGTGTGGCAGAGGATTTGTCATTTACTGTACATGGTACATACTATCAAGTAACAAGAGAATGCGGCAGCATAAATGGATGTAGCAAAGAGTCACTACAGTCATTTAGGCAACTGAAAGATAAATACAAGGACCAGGAAGAAGCTAATCCCAAAAAAGACTTTGTTCCAGTCCATGGTCCAGTGGTTGGGGAAGAACCTGAATGTCGTGGTCTGTTAGAGGAAATGCTTGTGCAAGCCCTTTGGGTACTACAGTGAAATTTAAAATGACGATTATATTGGATCAGGAAGCAAATCTGGACAATTTCATTGTCAATAATATTAGATTCTTTAAGTTCAACTTAGTGAAGTAACACAAATTAAATGTCAAAATAAGCAACAACAAAAAAGAATGCTTACTAGCACATTAAACATCATGGTTATTCTTGACGGAAGTTCCCTTGGAGCCTTCTGAAGCTGAGGAACATTGGACAAAGAACTATTACAATCTGTAGCAGGTGACATTGCCATTAACTGTGCAGCATATGACTGTGCCATTGAATTTGAGAATGCAATTTCCTGGTAAATAAGGCCATCACCAACAGGTATGGAAACAAAGATTTATTCATTGTTGAATGAAATAACAAAACTTACATAATGATCAGATAGTATATGTGAATTTTCATACATATTTTGTTTTTGAAAAAGCTTGTTGAACTGCCATGGCATCACTTTGACGGTCTGTCTCAGATAATCTCATTGCATTGGATCCAGCTCCAGTAAGTGCTGCAGAATCCTGTCTACAATTTTCAGGAATGTGCATTGTTTAAATATACATGGTCACAATTAAAAACAGACAGAAGTAGTTCATTGAACCAACAAAGAAACACAACCCATTGTAGTGAACACTCCATCCGCCTACACCATCAAGGGACAAAACCATGTTGTGAAATGCAACAAGCGCAGGACGATGTGATATAGTAATGCATGATATCCCCATTGCTTGAACTTTAGCACAGAAACGTTCTTCCATATCAGTAGTCACAGCACTGGTGCACTCATCAAGAATAGCAAACTTGGGTTTATGGTAGAATAATCTGGCCATTCCCAGCCGTTGCTGTTCTCCAAGGGAAAGCTCATCACCCCAGTTTATCACCATTTCATATGGATAACGATCCAGTAGATACTCAAGGTCAACCTGATAAATGCATAAAGGCATATTCTGATCCAGTATTTTACTACAGGAAAATAAAATAATGGTTTACATAGAGATATAGAATTGATGAACAAGAATTTTATATTAATGAGATAGAGATAAAAGCAAAGACGAGAGATGTACATTTTTTAACAGCTCAACCATCCCATGATGGGTAAGTGGTTCAATTTCCTCATCAGGACTAATTGGATAAATTAACTGATCACGAATTGTTCCAACAGCTGTATATGGTTTTTGAGGTACATAAAATATCTCCTTATTGAGATCAGAACCAATCCCAGGCTTCACAATATGACCGGATGCTACTGGCCAAAGGCCTCCAAGTACTCGGAAGAGGGAGCTTTTGCCACTGCCATTTGGACCTTAATAAGCAAATACAACAGATACGAGTGTTTAATCAATGCTAGGATCATAGGGATGAAAATTCTCCAAGAAACTTCACTTTACATGATTCGCTACTGAAAGAAACATTACAGATTCAAAAGATTCATCCATTTTAATGTTAGCATAGTGATCAATAATTACAACACAAAGTTTTATTTTACAAAAATGCAACATAAGATCACAAGACTTCAATGACTGCAATAAAATAAAATCCAACGAATTTCAAAAAGTAAATAAAAAATAAACAAATGGCAATTGTATATTTTTTCAAATAGCGTGGTAGCCATTTTATAAGTACAGAAATGCTTATCATTCCAAGCATACACTTTCACGGTTCAAAATTTGGTTTTTTCCTTTTAAGGATTGGGGAAAAAAAATTTGTCAACTACAATGCGTTATTTCTGCAGAAGTTTTGAAAATGGAAACTCACCTAAATGCAAAAGTTTGGATCTATATCAAATCTAGGAACTCCTTTACAAGAATCCAAGATGGAAAAAATGAAGAGGACCTAAACTTGGAGAGGAACATCATCATAGAGGTCGTTTAGGGCCAAGAATTGTAGGTAATGAGTCCATTACAAAATTTTCATATTCAAGCACATTTTTAATTATATCTACCAATCAATAACTAAATGTCTTGACTAGTTGGGGTTGATAGCAATTATTTGTCCCTCATTTCAATCTATCAAAGACCATACCTTTAATCAGATCATGGGGATCAAAATCTTTTCTAACTGGTTCTATCCAGGTTCTTTTTGGTCTTCTCTTCCCCTCACCTTCTTATATTTTTCAATGTACTCACAACTATTTGGACAACACCTAGCCACCCTCAGACATGCTCATTCCTTACATTATCATCCCTATTATTCTCGCAAATCCATATCAACTTCCGTCGTAGAGGAGTTTCTTAGCAAGACTGATCCTTCGGCAGGAGAGGAAGGACTTGCTAAAGGGGATGAGAGCGTGGAAGTAGCTCTGTTACCTGAGGAGGTTGAATGTGTCAGTTCGTCGTATGGTTCGCTAGCAAGTCCTGCTTGCAATCAGAATCACGAAGCTATGTCGCCGTCGAACTTGGTGGAAGAGGTGCAGAGGTCTCCGCAGGCGGATACCAACGAGCACGACCTTGGCAACGTGGAAGATTCAGGGATGCAGAAGCTCAGTGGTACACAATCAGAGGCCCGACGTAATCTGGAGAACCACTGGCAGCTGATGGAGATCTCTGAAGTAAGAGGCGAGTCCGTCAGCCCCATCGTTGCCATGTTACCTGAATCTCACTCACCGAGCCTTGGTCGAGAGCAGCGTTCAGGGGAAGACAGAGAGGAAGAGATTCAGGGGGAAGGAGATCGCTCAGAAAGGATACTGGACAAGATTATGGTTATGAGTCAAGTGTTGGGGGTGTCTTTTGAAGGTTTTGAGATGGAAGCATTCGCTCTCTTCTCGGCCATAGAAGCTCAGCACGAAAAAGAGAGGGAAGCTAATAAAAAAGTGGTTCGAGAGCTTAAGAAGCTAGCTTGGTCAGTTAACGAAAATCCGAGGATGTCAGGAGGAAGGAAGTGAACTCAAACAGGGGTAAACAGGGGCTCAGAGGTGATTTATGAAGATTAACATTATAAGTTGGAATACCAGAGGACTGAATGCAGGAGAAAAGAGGGTGACTGTTAAGTCTCTGCTACGAATTTGGAAACCTGATGTTCTGATTATTCAGGAGTCAAAGTTGGAAGAAGTGGATAGGAAGATCATGGGGGAGATATGGGATTGTAAAAGAGTGCAATGGATCTTCTTGCCATCGAAAGGGACTGCTGGTGGGATCATTTTGGCATGGAAAAGTGCATCTTTCCAGCTTCAAAAGTCCTGGATAAAAGAGTATTCAGCATCTGTCCAATTGCAAGTTGTTGGTTCCTCAGTTCCGATTTTGGTCAGTGGAGTGTATGGCCCGAATGAGGTAACTTTGCAGGGTAGGGTGTGGGAGGAATTAGAGGATGTGAGGGAAAATCTTCAGGTTCCTTGGTGTTTGGGGGGGGATTTCAATGTGGTTAGGTATCCATCGGAGAGGACAGGGTGCAAGAATTGGACTACAGCAATGAAGAACTTCTCAGAATTTATTAACAGACTTGCATTGTTAGACATTCCAATATCAGGCTCAAAATACACTTGGTCTAACAAGTCTTCCTCAAAAATTGACAGGTTCCTCGTTTCATCAGAGTGGGAGTCAAAATTTCCAAAATTGGCTTGTGACGCTATGTCGAGAGTAATTTCAGATCATAACCCCTTGCTGCTGAAAAGTGAGAATTTTATAAAAGAGGCTACTCCCTTTCGTTTTGAAAACATGTGGCTGGAAACTGCAGAGTTTGTTAACAAGGTCGAAAGGTGGTGGAACAAGCTGAAGGTTAACGGGACCTCGAGCTACATCTTAAGTCAGAAAATGAGGTTATTAAAAATAATTCTGAAGAAGTGGAATTATGAAGAGTTTGGAAGGGTGGATGAGCAGGCGTTAAAGCTGTTGACTCAGATAAGAGAGATTGATATCAAAACAGAGAAGGACCAATTAAGCACTACGGAATGGTTGCTTAGGGAGAGATTGAAATCGGAGTATAAAAGATGGGCTTATTTGGAGGAAGTTAGTTGGAGACAAAAAGCAAGGGTACTATGGCTCAAAGCTGGTGATAGGAATACAAAGTTTTTCCACCAGCAAGCAAATGCAAGATGGCGGAACAATCACCTCAACAAAGTTGAGATAGACGGAATTATCTATGAAGACGAGGAGGCCATTAAGAGGAAGATTTCAGATGCTTATTGTATACACTTCAAGGAAGAATTTCAGTCTAGACCCAAGGTGGACGGGTTAGAATTTCAGATGTTGTCAGCGGAAGATAGTGATGGGCTAGAAAGGCCTTTCCTAGAAGAGGAGGTCAAAGGAGTCATTGATCAACTCAATGGAGATAAAGCTCCGGGACCCGATGGATTCACTTTAGCCTTCTTCAAAGCATGCTGGAGAATTGTTAAGGAGGACTTGATGGCTACGGTGGAGGAGTTCCACAAATCAGGGAAATTTGAAAGAAGTATGAATGCTACATTCGTGGTACTGATTCCCAAGAATAAAGATGCATACACGTTGGATCAGCTCAGACCTATAAGCCTGGTCGGCAGTGTGTATAAGATCATATCCAAACTGCTTGCTAATAGGATGCGGAAGGTGTTGGATCCACTGATTTCTCAGACCCAAGGAGCTTTTGTAGGGGGTAGGCAATTGCAAGATGGAGTTCTCATAGCAAGCGAATGCATTGATTCATGCCTAAAGGAGAAAACCCCGAAAATAATGTGCAAACTAGACCTCCAGAAGGCTTATGATAGTGTGAACTGGGAGTTTCTGTTATATATTATGAAGAGGATGGGATTTGGAGAAAGGTGGAGAAGGTGGATTCATTTCTGCATATCCTCTGCTAGTATATCATTGTTGATAAATGGTTCTTCAGTAGGCTTTTTCAAGACTCAGAAAGGTCTTAGGCAAGGGGACCCAATCTCACCACTCTTGTTTACATTGGTGATGGAGGTATTTAGCAAAATGGTGACTCGACTTTCTCATCTTGGATCATTTCAAGGAGTAGATTTTGGAGGAGGCATTACCATAAGTCATTTACTGTTTGCAGATGACATTCTCATGTTCTGTGATCCTACTCATCATTCTATTCAGTGGCTCAAAGGAGTGCTAATATGCTTTCAAGCGTGTTCGGGGTTGAAGGTGAACTTAGCCAAGAGTGAAATATTGGGGATTGGTGAAGTGCGAGGCCTAGAGGACTTAAGTATAGAACTAGGCTGCAAGGTGAATAAGCTGCCAATGACATATTTGGGAATTCCCTTAGGAGCTAAATTCAAGAATAGTTCGATCTGGAACCCTCTAGTTGAAAAAATGGAAAAGAAATTAGCGTCGTGGAAAAGTTGTATCTTGTCTAAAGGAGGCAAATTGACCTTGGTGTTAAATGTGTTGGCAGGCCTTCCTACATTCCTTTTGTCAGTCCTAAAGATGCCCATGTCAATTGCTGCCAAGTTGGAGCAAATTCAAAGAAATTTCTTGTGGGAGGGGCCCAGGGGAGAGGATAAGTTCCATTTAGTGAGCTGGAAATCAGTATGTAGATTGAAGGAGGAAGGTGGGCTTGGATTGAGACCTTTACATATCTTTAACAAAGCCTTATTCCAGAAGTGGATATGGAGGTACGGTAATGAGGCGGAGAGCCTATGGAGAAGGGTTATCCATCATAAGTACGGGTCATCTTTTGGTGGTTGGTTTCCTCGTCAGCCTAAAGGCTCATTTGGGGTGAGCCTCTGGAGACCAATAGCAAGGGTTGCCGCATCAGTAGAGATTGATTGCAGATTTACTGTGGGTGATGGTAGGAAGGTCAGGTTATGGGAGGATAAATGGTGTGGTAATGGAACCCTGAAGGACAAGTATAAGGCCTTATATAGTATTTGTAGGGACCCAGAGGCTTCAGTGCATGATTCTAGGGAGATAACATCTGCTGGAAAGGTGTGGAACATTACATTTAGGAGGGAATTGCAAGATTGGGAGGTTGGAATTTTTGAAGAATTGCTGCAGGAGCTCTATAGTACCCAGCTGGACCAAGTGGAGGATGGTAGATTGTGGATAAAGGGTAAATCAGGCCTATTCTCAGTAAAGGAAGCCTATGCATGCCTAATCTCCATGGGATCAACAATTCCAGTCTATAAGCTTATCTGGACAGAATTCATTCCAAGTAAGGTATCTTTCTTTACCTGGGCAGCAATGCTAGACAAGATCTTAACAGTGAATCACTTAAAAAGTAGAGGTTGGCATATGCCAAATAGATGCATAATGTGCAAAGCAGATGAAGAAACAGTAGAACACTTATTAATCCACTGCAAGGAGGCTATGGCTATATGGAATAAAATTATTGCAAGGTTTGGAATATCGTGGGTCCAAGACAAGAGTATTGACAAGGTGTTACATGCTTGGAGTGTAAAGAAAGGGAAAACTCGGAAGAACATGCTGTGGAATGTGACTCCGGCAGCCATTATTTGGGTAATCTGGGGAGAAAGAAACAATAGAATTTTCAGGAGTGTAGAGCGATGTTTGCCAACTTTAGAAAGGAAAGTGCTAAGGCTTATGTATGATTGGATGGCAGTTCATGGTATGATGAATGACATACAAGTCCAGGACTTCGTCCTGTGTCAACTGTTTCCGGACTAGTTAAGAACTGGGTGTCAGTAAGGGGAGCTACGCAGATGGCAGCAGTGGAGAATGGGAAAGGAGTGTGGGTGTAGTTGAATTGTAAATACCCTTTTGGGTGCTGTATGGTTGACTCCATTGTATCATGGGTACACTATTTGTGAACCTATGATCCAACTTCCTAGTTTACTTATAATATACCTTATTTACCTATCAAAAAAAACACTTATCCTATGCATTTTTTGCTTCTTTGCTGCCGAACATTCTAATCCATATGTCATAACAGGCCTAATGATGTCTTGTGTATGTGCTTTGTATTCAATCAGTAAAAGTTTTTTACTGTATACTCAGCCCTAAGAAAAGCCTGGCTCCAAACCCTAATTACTTAGCAATAAAAAGTCAAATTTTACTGTATGTCTTGTTGGCTTATGCACAAAATCCAAATCTCAAGAAAAGCCCACTTTTGATAAATTTTAATAAATTTAGGATTTGAAACACAATAACACTTACCTTGGTGAGCTAGTATTTTTGTTTCAAGGCTAATAACCTAGAAACAAAAGAAATCAAGGATTTAAAGCCAAAAAAACATTGTGATATGAGCTCCAAAACTTATTTACTAAAAAGTCAACATTTTTATAGACACTTAGAAAATTCTACAAATAAGGGATTTTAATGCACCAAAAGCACTAATTGTTAGTTTGTTGAGTTTCTAGATTCTTTAACTTATTTTAATTAGTTCTATTAATGGTATGACAAATTTTTTTAAATTGATAAGTGTTGGATTTGTTTCATGAATTGTAGAAAGTATCATTTTAACTTTATCATGTGATGTGAGATAAAAGTGTTGCATATGATTTGCATGGATCCTTGAGTAGTTCAGACATGATATATGGTTTAAAGCATTATAATGATCATAAATTGTCATAGAAACTTCTATGGGAATGAATTACATCATGAAATATATGTTTTGCATTACGTTGCATACTAAATGGAAATTGTATATGATTTTCATATTGTTGTGATTCATGGATGAGCATCACCTCGATAAGAGTGAGATGCGAGTATTAGAACACAAGATTCACCAACAACTTTATGGTACAAGTGAGGTGTGAGCATCCGTGATCCAAGATTCACAAACAACTCTATGGATTGAGCGAAGTGTGATGGCTGGAGCCCAACACCAACAATTCTCGTATTATTCATTATCCTTAGATATCATGGTGAAGGAAATCGTGATGTCCAACGCCTTTGTTGTAGGATGTAGGTGTAACCTAAGAGCCTAGACTTGAGATTTAGTCAAGCATATGATTTAAATGAGACCGTGATATATTTTAGAGCCAGATTCTCATAGGGATGTCAAAGACTTTGCAGGCGTATCCCCCTTTTCCTAAAATAGTGACTCGAACTTGTGCTTCAATCGGTTAAATGCCCATAGAGCTTTGATTTACACACTGAAGCTGTAGTTGTCCAAATAGTGTGGGGGAGGAATTTATAGTTGGAGGTGTGTGCTGCCAAAGGAATTTTAAAACACTTTACGTGCATTTCATACTTGTTGAGCATAGGTTTGTGAATTGTGTGGCACGACACTCAAAATGCTATATTAGGACATGCATGCATTCAATGGTTGCATATAATTGCATAAATTATTCTTGTTGTCTCAGATTTCCAACAAGAACCAAGTCTAATAGGATGATATCTACTGAGAGTATTTCACCCTTACTATATTTTTTAGGTGCTTATTTAGACTAACCTTGATCAATGTATTATAACGCTATGATGGTCTACTTAGTTTAGATGGTGGATTAGATGTTAAGAGATTTTTCTGGATCGTAATAATTTTGGAATACTTGTATTTGGGTTTTAATTGAGTTATTTCATCATTAGCTCTGATATGATGTTTATTTTATTTGTTCCTAATCTTAAATACAAAAATCTTTTATGTAATTATTAACAGCAATGTGATTAGGCTTGATGCATGTTATAGAATGTTAGAGAGTTGGAGGGTTTCACGTATTAGGAAAGGGTTGAGGATAATAGAATGTTTGGAATTCTGTATGTTATCATATTTATATGAATGAAAATCACGAAGGAGAAAACAGCTTTTTCCCTCTCCGTGAGAGACTCGCTTCTCTCCTCTCTCTCCTCTCTTCTTCTCTTTCTTCTTCATGGTATCAAAGCGGGAGGCCTTGTGTTCAACTCCCAGGAGCAAGTTTTCCTTGGCATTTATTTGTATATAGGATGTTCATACCTTGTGTTTGTCCTCCCCACTTATATTCCCGTGCAAAGTCGCATGCGAGGGAGTGTTGAAATATTATATTTGGAAATCATAGTCCAATTTCAAGGTTCCTAGTGAATTTTTACATATGAATTACTAATTTATTAGTCATTGTCAAAAAAAATTTATGCTTCGCATTCAATATCCAATACATTGGTGCGATCCTTAGGGATTACTAATTTATTAGTCATTGTCAAAAATAGTTCTATGGGCAACATAGGACCATCGGGCATTGTTGGGATCCTTAGGGATTACTTGGAACAAGTTTTTTTCCTTTTTAGCGGTACAATTGGGGAGGGTGATTCTCTTAGGACAGAGATCCTGAAAATTATCACGGGTTTGTTTTTTACGAGGAGAAAAGTCCACCACCATTTTATAGTAGAAGGGGATTCCACTACAGTGTTTAGTTGGATGACAATAAAGACGCAAGGCCCTTGGAAGAAGAGATATCTAATTAGGAAAGCACGAACCCTAGCTACAACATTGAATGTCTCATTCGCGTTCTTAGATCGGGCAATGAGATAGCTAATTTCTTGGAAAAAGCAGTGGCTAGTAGATCTGGTCTTTTTGTTGGCTCCCATGTTGATGATGTAGTGGGTGTAGGGTAGCCTCTATTGTTACTTGATATGGGTAAGTTGGATGAGTTGTAAAGGGCCACTTGAAGGTAGTGGTACTGTTTTTTGGTTTCTTTTCTTTCGTTTTACACTCTCCGGAGTTTATTTTGTATATCCTTTACCCCTATTTCTATATCAGATTCTCATTAATCATCAAAAAATATATATATCCAGGAAATTACACGACACTTTCTGACAATTTGTTGCTTTTGAGCAAGGTTGTAGAACTCAGACTTGGTATCGGCCGGGCCCGAGTCCGAGTTCTCTCGGCTTATATACGGGCAGTATTGGCTAAGTCGGTCCCAAGTTGAGTTAGAGACAACCCGGTCGGCCCAGAAAGATTAAAAGGTGATTTGCAGTATTTGTTTCCTTCAATTGTGCTATCAGCTTCTGTTTGCACTATAAAGTTAGCTTAATGAAACAAGATAGAGCATCATGCCATTTACACAATACTTATCAAGCATAACACATGATATAATATGATATTTTAAACCATGGGAAAAGGAAAAATTCTCTAAAATAATTGAAATACGTTCTATGGTGTTGATGTGTTTGCATGCATGTTCATATACATATAGGAATTCATTTACTATTACGAGTTGGAATGGATGTTTGAATTATGAATATATATGAATACAGGTTTACATCATGCTTGTGATACAGATGGGCTTTTGCCAGGGAATGTCCATCACAAAATACATGGCACCAATGGGCTCTTAGGTGTACAGATTTTGAGGTGTGACATCTTGCCCAAAAAAGCGGAAATCGAAATTAATGCAATAATAATAGAATAACCAAATAAAATGCCTTATCTCAGCAAGTTGGTGTCAACAAAATGAAACTTGTTCCTCAATTCCAATTTGCAAAAGACACTACCTTCAGTTAGATTAGAAGCATCCAAGTCCTTTCTGACGGACTCTGTCCAAGTTCTTTTTGGCTGTCTTCTCACCCTCTCAGAAATCTAAGCTAATATTAAATGGTCAAAAATAAAAACAAGAACTCCAGCCATGCACCAAATACTAATTGGACCAACAAAGCTTGTGGGTAAGGTTTGAAATATCAGAAATATAAGCTAATATCCAATGGTCTCAAATAAAAACAATGACTCCAGCAATCCACCAAATACTAATTGGATCAACAAAGCTTGTGAGTAACAAGGTTTGCAAAATCACTATCAAGGCACATGCCACTTTTTATGCTTAATGACATATTGCCATCATGTTGGTAATATATCTCTGACACGAAGGGAAATTTTTGAATTGGATTTTTCCTCAAATTTTGAACTCTACCAACATATCATCTACATGCCACTAAGAGATACAACATTTTTCTCTCCGTGTTGTGATATATTTTTTATGCCACTCAATCAGGTGACTTGTACAATATATATATATGCTTATAGAGAGACTTATACATTTTTATTAAATGACTTGTATAATACAATGTACCAACTTATACAACTCAATCATATGACTTGTACCTTCTATCAGTTGACTTTATAACAATATACACTAACTTGTATGCCTATAAAGATTTTATACTTCTCTATTAAATGACTTGTACAATACTGTGTACCAACTTGTACAACTATAAGGCGCCTTGTACAACTTAATCAAATGACTTGTGCCTTTTATCAATTGACTTGTACAACAATATACACTAACTTGCATGCATATATAGACTTACACCTCTCTGCCAGATGACTTGTACAATGCTATATACTGACTTGTTCATTTATAGAGCAACCTGTACTACTCAACCAAATGACTTGTATATTCTATCAATTGACTTGTACAACAATATACACTAACTTATATGCCTATAGAGACTTATACTTCTTTATCAAATGACTTGTACAACGCTATGCATTGACTTGTACATTTATAGGAGACCTGTACTACTCAATAAAATGACTTGTACCTTCTATCAATTTATTTGTACAATACTATGTACTGACTTGTATAGCTATAAGGTGACTTGTCCCACTCAACTAAATAACTTGTACTTTCTATCAATTGACTTGTACAACAATATACACTAACTTGTATGCTTATGTAAATTTATACCTCTCTGTCAGATGACTTGTACAATGCTATATACTGACTTGTACATTTATCGGGCGACTTGTACCACTCAACCAAATGACTTGTATCTTCTATCAATCAAGGTTTACAATGTCGTCTGAAACAACATTTCGCTAGGTGTCACTAGCCAAATGTCGGCGAAATTTTGCCAAAATGAGGGAAAAATCGCTAGAATCGAAAAAAAAAAAGCTAAAAAATGTAAATTCCTATCATTTGACAACATTCCGCTAAAGTCGCCAACATTTCGCTAAATGTCGCTAACATTTCGCTAACTTCAGGGAAATTCTTAAAAAATTTCCCTGATGTCGCCAAAATGTCAACGACATTTCGCTATATTTCGCGAAATTTCCTCGACATCAAGGAATCTTCGAAATTTCATTTTCCAAGCTATTTTCATGTTGCTACCTTGGAAAATAGTGAAATTTCGTGACATTTTTGCTAGCAATTGAATTGTACAGCAATATACATTAATTTGTATGCCTACAGGGACTCATACCTCTTTATCAAATGACTTGTACAATACTATATACTAACTTGTATATTTATAAGGCGACCTGTACCACTTAATAAAATGACTTGTACCTTCTATCAATAGATTTGTACAACAATATACACTAACTTATATGCCCATAGAGATTTTATAGCTCTCTATCAGATGACTTGTACAACAACATACACTAACTTATATGCCGTAGAGATTTTATACCTCTTTATCAGATGACTTGTACAATACTATGTACTAAGTTAATTGATTAAAGGTACAAGTCATTTGATTAAGTGGCACAAGTCGCCCTATATCTGTACAAGTCTTTATAGGTATTTAAGTTAGTATACAGTGTTGTACAAGTCAATTGATAGAAGGTACAAGTCATTTTATTGGCATTCAAGGTACATGTAGCTAGAGTACCCAGGATTTTTGGAGTTGGTGAAAGGGTAGTGGAGGAATGAGATACAGGGTTTGGTAGGGTGGGCTTATTTCATATTTATGCGTGGTTTAAAGGAGGTGAAAAAAAACATAAAGAAGTGGAACAAGGAGTCTTTTGGGAGATTAGAACTTAGGAAGAAAGAGGCATTAAAAGAGTTGAAGGATCTTGATAGCAGGGAAGGGAGTGATTTATGGATCCCTTTGGATCGGGTAAGGCATTTAGAAATTAAGGATACGGTGGAGGAAATATTGAGATTTGAGGAAATATCTTGGAGGCAAAAATCTAGGGTTACCTGTTTGAAAGAGGGAGATGGGAATACAGCTTTCTTTCATCGGATTGCTAATGGTAGAAGATGCAAGAATGCGATTTATCGATTAGTGGTCAATGGAAGAGTGGTGGAGGACAAAGAGGATATTGGGGAGTGCTTGGTGCAATTTTATTCTGAGTTGTATAGGTCCGAACAGGAGGTTAGATGTCGACTTAAAGAGAATGGTCAATCTAAGGTGGATGAGGAGGCAAGTGTTTGGTTGGAAAAAGAATTCAAGGAAAAGGAAATTAGGGAGGCAATTTGGGAGATGGATAGAGATAGGCTCCGGGACCGGAGGGGTTTACCATAGCATTTTACAAAATGAATTGGGAGTAAATCAAGAGGGAGATCATGAAGGTTTTTGCTGAATTTTTTTCAAGCGGGATTGTGCATAAGATTACAAAAGCGACCTTCCTAGTGATAATTCCTAAAGAAATAGAGAGAGGTTGGTATTAAGGATTTCACCCCATTAGTCTTACAACCAGTTTATACAAAATCATTGCGAAATTTTTATCTCATAGGCTAAAGGTGGTGCTCCCCAGTATCATAGGTTCCTTTCAAAGTGATTTTGTTGAGGGCCCGCAAATATTGGATTTTGCATTGATTACTAATGAATGTATTGAGGGTAAAATCGGTTTAGGTGACTCAGGAGTTATTTGTAAATTGGATTTAGAAAAGGCATATGATAAAGTTGAGTGGCAATTTTTGGATTCGGTCTTGTTGTGAAAAGGTTTTGGAGGTAGATGGAGGAAGTGGATTAAAGGCTACTTGGATAAGGTTCAATTTTCTTTCATATTGAATGGGTCCGTTGTGAGCTTGTTTGAGTCGTCTAGAGGGCTACGCCAAGGGGATCCATTATCACCTTTGTTGTTTTCTCTTGTGACAAAGGTATTGCATTGGTTTATTAAGAAGGCAGTTGATGGGGGACTAATCCAAGGGTTCAGAATAGGAAGAGATGATTTGATAGTGTCCCATCTTAAGTTTGCAGATGACATCATGGTATTCTTGGAGGCATATTCTAATCAAATCCTATGGTTAAAGAGCATTTTGCACACTTTCCATATGGTGTCTAGATTGGAAGTTAATTGGAGGGAAAAGCACTTTAGTGGGGCTTAATATTGGTGGGGAGGAGGAATCAAGGTTTGGTAGCATATTAGGATGTCAAGTAGGTGCCTTACCTCTATCGTATCTTGGCTTGCCTTTAGGTATGTCTCCTAGGGCTGTAAGCTTTTCAGACCTCGTCATTGAGAGAGTTGAAAAAAGATTAGCTATGTGGAAGAGGAATTACCTGTCGTTGGGGGGTAGGATCACATTGATAAAGGCTAGCCTAGCTAACCTACCTGTGCACTATATGTCATTATTCAGGGTGCCTAAAAGAGTGGTAGACATTCTTGAGAAAGCACAACATGATTTTTTGTGGGAAGGGGAAGGATCTAGGAGAACCCATTTGGTTGAATGGAAAAAAGGTATGCGGAGATAAGGATATGGGTGGGGTGGATATTAGCAATCTAGTTTCCCAGAATTCATCTCTACTGGCTAAATGGTTGTGGCATTTCAGCAGCGAGCAGGAAAATCTGTGGCATCAAGTTATAGTCAGCAAATACGGAAAAGGGAATAATTGGTGGTCTATTAATTTGAGGGCTCGACTTACGGGTAACTACCCTTGGAAGGCCATGATTAGACCGGGGTAATCCTTCTATCCCCATTTTCAGGTGTGTGTGGGATCCTGCCTGTCTATCCGTTTTTTGCACAATTTATGGTGGGGAGATTGTGTTTTAGCTATTAAATATCCACTTCTTTTTTCCGTTGTTTCCTTCTCTGATGCGCTAGTTTCTGAAGTCCTTTCTTGGCCTATCGCCGGGCTATCTTGGAATCTCCCTTTTAGAATGGATTTGAGATTACAAGAGCTAGAAGAGCTAGCATCTCTTTTTGCACTTCTTCAGGATTGTTTCTTGGATCCATCATCTAGAGATAGGATTGTTTGGTCTCTTTCTCCCTCCGGGGTTTTTTCCTATAAATCTTTTTTCAGTCTTTACCAACCAAATAGCATTGCCCCCTTGGTATCATTTTCTTCACCCAAGCTTTGAAAACCTAAGCTTCCCCCAAAGCTAAAGGCTTTCCTCTGGACCGCACTTTTGTACAGGATAAACACCGCAAATCTTATTCGGAGAAGATGGAAGCGGTATACCTTATCACCTTCTATATGCTTTCTATGTAGGGAGGAGGGCGAAACTATTGATTATCTATTTATTCATTGTCGTTTTACCTGAGGATTATGGATGCAGTTGTTTCAGATGATTGATATACCTTGGGTCTTACCAGCATCCTTTGGGGCATGTTTTAAGCAGTGGCGGTTGCCAGGCCTTGGGAGCAAAGGTCGCATCTTATACGGGTTGGTATTCCATGCCGTGGTTTGACATGTTTGGATGGAAAGAAATCACCGTATCTTTCACGACAAGTCATTACCCAAAGGACAAGTGCTTGATAAGGTGATGGCGGATGTAGCCTTTTGGGCATATGTTAGACCTAAATTTAGAGGGTGGAGTACCTCCCAAGTGATGCGAGAGTGGATGGAATGTTGTTTCTCTTCAATGGGGACTAGGGTATGGAGATTGTTATATGGAGAGTGCCGGAGTTGGGTGTTGTAAAAATTTAACGTGGATAGTAGTTCTTTAGATAACCCGGTTCCTTCGGGCATTGGAGGAGTTATGAGAGATTGGACAAGGATGATATGCCGTATTTTTTGCGGTTCTATAGGCATAGGTGACTCCACCCGGGCAAAGATGATGGCTCTTCTTGTTGGCCTTTCCGAAGCTCAAAAGATGGGAATCAAGAAGCTTGTGGTGGAGGGATTTTCTATTACAGTCATGAGATGGATGGACAGTCACTTTTTTGGGTCATGGAGACTCTCACATCTGATTACTAGAGCTAGAGCTTTGGCACGTGAGTTGAATGTCTCGTTTAACCATGTGCATAGAGAGGCTAATGGGATTGCGGACTGGCTGGCTAAGTTGGGAGCTTCGAGATTAGATACATACATTGGTCTCATCTCGAAGGAGTTTGCTAGTTTATGTGTTGATTAGTGATATATACTTTTGGGAGGCATATATTTGTGAGGGATTTGGCAAATCGGTTCCTGTAAAGGCTCTATCTATAGTCCGGAATAGAGCCTCTACAGGATGGTGACATCTGTCCCACTTAAAGCTCCCTTTTGTTAAAGCTCTGTTTTGTTAAACCATTTAAAGCTCCGTTTTGTCCCACTTTAAGTGGTTTAAGTGGGACAGATGTCACCATCCTGTAGAGGCTCTATTCCGGACTGCAGATAGAGCCTCTATAGGAACTGGTCTGGGGATTTGGAGGTTTTTTACATGGAAGTGTGTATACTTAGAGTCGTATAGGGAGCTTATAGGGTGTTTTTTTGGGAGGATGGGCAAAAGGGGAATCATACACATTTGTACTTACCTTTTATTGTCTTAATATATACATCATTAATTATCAAAAAATAAATAAAAGGTACAAGTCATTTGATTGAGTGGTACAAGTCGCCCTATATCTTTACGAGTTAGTACATAATATTGTACAAGTCCATTTATAAAAGATACAAGTCCTCGTAGGGAATTTACAAGTCATTTAATTAACACCTTCCCTCCCTTTCTCCTCCCATCTCTCTTTTCCCCACTCATCCTCCAATTCCTCCACTTTGTCTCTCCTTCCCCTCCCCTCCCCCCTCTCTCTCTCTTTCTCTCTCTCTCTCTCTCTCTCTCTCTCTCTCTCTCTCCTTACTATCTACATGTTAATTGACAAAGTGTTAAAAGTCATATTAAAGGTATAAATCATTCGATAAAAAGGTATAAGTCTCTCTGTAGGCATACTAGTTTGTACATAATGTTGTAGTACAAACAAGTAAACCGATAGAAGGTACAAGTCATTTAATTAAGTGATACAAGTCACCCTAAAGTTGTACAAATTGATATATTATATTGTACAAATCATTTGATAGAGAGATATAAGTTTCTTTATAGGCATACAAGTTAGTACACAATATTGTACAAAAAACAATTGAAGTAGGTACAAGTCATTTGCTTGAGTGGTACAAGTCGCCCTATAAATGTATAATTCAGTACATAGCATTATACAAGTCATCTGACAGATAGGTATAACTCTATATAGACATACAAGTTAATGTATATTGTTATACAAGTCAATTGATAGAAAATACAAGTCATTTGATTGAATGATACACGTCGCCTTATAGTTGTACAAGTCAATACATAGTATTGTACAAGTCAATACATAGTATTGTACAAGTCATCTGATAGAGAGGTATAAATCTCTATAGGCATACAAGTTAGTAAATATTGTTGTAACAATCAATTGATAGAAGGTACAAGTCATTTTATTGAAAGGTACAAGTTCCCCTATAAATGTACAAGTTAGTACATAGAGTTGTACAAGTCATTTAATAGAGAGGTATAAGTCACTATAGGCATACAACTTAATGGATTATTGTACAAGTCAACTGATAGAAGGTACAAGTCATTTGGTTGATTAATACAGATAGATCACCTTATAAATGTTCAAGTCAGTACATAGCATTGTACAAGTTATCTGACAGAGAGGTTTAAGTCTACATATGCATACAACTAGTATATATGATTGTACAAGTCAATTGATAGAAGGTACAAGTCAATTAGTTAAGCATTACGTCGCCTTATAGCTATACAAGTCAGTACATACTATTGTACAAGTCATCTAATAGAAAGGTATAAAATCTCTATAGGCATACAAGTTAGTGTATATGGTTATACAAGTCAAATGATAAAAGGTACAAGTCATTTGATTGAGTTGTACAAGTCGATACATAGTATTATACAAGTTATTTAATAAAGATGTATATATATATTAAACAAGTCATTTGATTGAGTGGTACAGATCACTTTGTAGCTATACAAGTGAATACAACTATTGTAGAAGTTAATTTGATAAAGGGTACAAATATTCTTAAGTATTTTACAAGTCCTCTTATTGAGACCTCTCTCCTCCCATTATTTCTTTATTTTCTAAAAATAAATAAAGAAAAAAAAGTAGAACAATGTTGGGGGCAAAGGGAACTTTTGGAAATTTACTTAATCCCCAAACATAATAAGGGCATTCTTGGAAACCCGTGTATTTAATTTTCTATTTTATTTAAAATGAGAAAAGGCATTCTTGGAAGAATTCGGTTTGTAATAGTGAAAAGTCACTAAAAGTTAATTATTTTGATAAAAGTGCGCTGAAACACTCAACTCGAAACTTGTTGACTGAATTTTAAATATTTCATAAAATATCACGAAAAGTTAATTTTCCCAACAATAAGGTACAAGGTATTCTTAGAATAAATCAGTGTAACAGTGAAATGTAACTAAAAGTTAATTATTCATTTCATAAAAGTTAATTATTTTGATAAAGGTGCATTGAAACATATAACTTGAAACCTTGCTGACTAAATTTTAAATATTTCCATAAAGTATAATTAAAAATTAATTTTCCCTAATTTAAATGGAAAAGATTAAAAACATTATGTACTGCACAAAGGTTTGTTATTAACAAGATCTGTGTAGGTATAGGCCTTTATTCCTCCAAGCTGTAGGCAGGTGAATCTCAGAAAAAGCTTATCCCTTGACAAATAAGCCTCTTCAAATAAAATCTCAGGGTCACCTACAGCTTGGAGGAATAGATCTCTCAGATATACAGATATAGAGTACATTGAGAATCTCAGAATGCCATAAATGTTGCTGCTGACACAGTGAATAATCATCCACTGATGGGTATCACTTATTTCAACTCCTCTTGTTCAAGTATAGCTACGGAAAAAAAAAAAATTTTTTTCTTTTTGAGATTTTATTAAAAGCTAGAGAAATGAAAGCACAGAAGATAAACCAAAAATAAAGCACCAGAAAGTTTAAGGAAAAAAAACATGATCTGTAATCCAACACTATGACAAAATCACCCTATCCAGCAACGGAATATCTTCTGCTACAAAGATCTCAATCTTTTAGAACTTCATGCCATAATGAAATAACAAACAGAAGTACTGATTTCAGAGAAAGCCCTGATTTTTGATTTTTTTTAGATCTATGAGAAGAAAAGGAAGGATTGGTCATAATATAAGTCAAAAGAAAAAGGAAAGTTTTAAGACCCAAAAAAACATTTTATGTTGTGATAGAACCCTACAGGGAATAAAAAACATGACATTTAAAGGGAAATCTGAAGTTAATAGACTACCTGTAATCAGAAGGTTAGATCCTGATTCAATCTTAAGAGTCAAATCCTTCACCAGTTCATTTCCAGTTGGTGTTACTACCTGGAATAAGCTATTTACAATCAGCAAATGAAAAGGTTAAAAAACAATTAAAAATTATTCTGTTTGATTCAGTGACTACAATTACCTTCACTCCAGCAAACTCAATAGAGTTAGCTTCAGTAACAAAATTGGGATTCCCATTACCATGGATAGAAGACCCATCATAAACTACGTTTAGAGTTCTTGAAATAACCACTAACTCATGAATGCGAACAGCATAACCACTGGAAAATAGAAAATGATAAGGTTAAGCCACATATGGCATGTATAACTCTAGGAATTTACATATAAAATTGCATGATATTCCCTGGTTTCTTGAATGCAACATAAAAGGATAAAACTGAAAAAAGTAACATAAGAAATTATTTCAGCTTAAGAGCTTTTCATGTACAATTTAGTCAAATGAAGAATAGCCATGAATTCATGTCATATTTTAGTTTATCATAGGTTTTCAGCTGCAGTTTCACTAAAATACTGCAGTTCAATACAGTAATAATGAAATCAAAGTTCAAAAGTTTCTGAAATACTCAGGTCCAAGGACTGTTTGAGAAATTGAAGCAGAATGCAATACGAGGATTGCTGAATAAAATGTATTGAACATCCATTAGATAGAAATACTTGTGGTAGCATTTCAAGGTAAGAAATTTAATAAAACTTGAAAGCAAAATCATATGTATTATAACAGCATAGTAGTGAGAAAGGAAACAACCTTAGACGAGTTAGCCGTTTTGAACTTATAGAGAGAGTTCCCAGGGACCGAAATAATGATGTTATAACACTCATATGATATCTTAAATTGCTAAGCATCTCTGCATGGCCTAAAGTTGAAGTGTCAGATGTCAGATTTCCTGAGAAAAAGGGCTCAATAACCAGGGTAACAGAAACGGTAGCTCCAAGATACTTTAACAGGAAGTCTTGGATCATGCCAAACCACCAATTCTCATGATGAACAAGACTCATGTGCCTAAAAAGAGTCCTAAACTTTTGCTGGATATGAGATTCTTCTCTATTCTCTCCACCATAAAATGCCACACTTTCTGCATAGGTCCTCAACCGTGAATGAAGCTGTCGATATTCACCTTCCAATTGTTGCTCTGTGGACATCAGTTCTCCAAATGGAGGAGAGAATTTTCCAATCATAGTCGCTGCTCCTGTTACATAACCCTTGACAACAAAAACATATTTTAGATGACAAACTAAAGCAACATAATTAAAAATACACACATTATCAAAACTTCAAAAGTATTCTGTCTGCATCACAAGGTTTAGTTACAAGGAAAGACATGGCTTTTCCGCCACTTCAAGTAATAATGTGATCAATCCAAAATTCCCATCTGACAGAGGACCTTCCAGACAGGCCACAAAGACTCATATATTGAAAAAAAAAATTTGTCACATCCAACCATAAAATTTTTTAAATATTTTATGTTACATACAAGGAAGACATCAGAATTATTGAATGCCCTCACACTGTTCACATGGCATTGGCCCATGAATATGTACCATAATTAGGACTTCTCTTGGATCTTAGTTATGATAGGAGAACTTCTAACCGTTGCATACTTGTTGGGGGGGGGGGGGGGGGGGGGGATGGGACGCAATCTTCTTATCGGCCCAATATAACTGGACAACAAGAGGTGATGCTTCCCCAAGAAAACTAACAAAAGTTTAGTATCGACCTTATATCCTGATTTTAAATTACCCTGAAATTAGAGGATTCAGCTTTCAAAAGACACAAGAATTTCCCTCATATTAATCTTTCCTTTCTACATAGTTCTCTTCATGAAAAGTATTGTGAAAAAGAAAAACCTCCCAAAATTTCAATACTCTAAAGGTGTAAATTTTCATTGAAATTGAATTTCTAAACCATGCCTTACAGAGAGCATCATGGTACTAAATTACTAATTTGGTGAGCTGATTCAAGTCTCATTGCTGTGCTTCATACTTTCTAGCATCTTAGGCTAGCATTTGCATTTTTATTGTCCCATTGACCATCAAGGGGGAACTTTTTTTTTTCTTTTTATCTGTCTTTTGTGCATCTATACTTGTTCATATATCCTTCATTCCTTTGCACCATTCAGGATGAACCATGGGAATGCGAGTAGCATACAGGCTTTGTGAAAAAAAGACTTTCATGTTATGGTTGCTATAAAGCAAGGTCATGTTGTGCTATCAAGAAGTGAAAACATGCCGGCTAAGAGAAAAAAGTAATGTCTGGATGCTATAGTGTAATATATAGAACATGCTGATGATTACTATCATAAATAAGCAGTACTGTTTACCAGGGAAAACATATTGTTAGATTACATATGTGGTTCTATTTTTATTTTACTCTAGTTTGGCATCAACCAAGACTAATTGGATTAGTGACATTGACAAGCCTAGATTACTAAAATAAATCTGATGTCATAATAGATCAGATTCGTGACAACCAGGGTTTATTTATGGATTACAATTGGTATTCTAGAGGAAGTTTTCTTGATTTTAAGGGAGATTTAAATATACATGTTGGCAGTTCCAGCATTACAATAGAGTTTACTGTATAAAGAAATCTGTTCACAAGTGTTTTCTTTTGTTTGCACTCATCAATACCCTAGAATTTATCAATCAGAATTTACAGATTATAAAATCTGCATGGAGTAACAAGAATGGACAGCCGTCATCATGTTTTGTCTCTTTACATAGGTGATCCAAGATAATTATTACTTCTGTAAGATTAGACAGGACTTACTCCTTGAAGCAGTCTCAGTCTGCCAAACTGTATATTGGTGAAAATCAGAGGTCCCAGAGAGCAAAGTGGCCCCACCTATTACTAATTCCCATTATAAGTTAAAAAAAATTTCTGATTATCATGGTCTGGCTGCATAGCTCAATGACACTATCAGTTTGAAGGGTCTTGTTTTTAATAAAACTTAGGACAAGCATTTATTCACATAATAGAAGAACAATGAAAAAGCATATGAACTTCATCTAAAATTTTCCAGTTTTCATCAGGGCAAGTATAGTGTGGCAGCTCAATTTTTCATCTTTGCATGCTATAAGAAATGAACTGGGTCATTATACGATGATCCATTGGAAGTGTTCAGCTGATTTAAAGGAATACAGTAAACTCTTAGAGCAAAATTTAATGTTTTGATTCCTTCCTGGGTAAGTCAAGAAATTTAAGGTACAAGAGCTAGGTTCCCTTCCATCTTTGAAGAGATTTACTCAATAAGAGAAGACAGAAGACAAGTTATGACAAATAGAACTGAATTGTTAGTCCTGCTATCTTTATATGAAGAGTCAGAAAAAGCGACACAACAAAGAGGTAGAGACAAAAGATTTGAAATGAAATGTGATCATTTGAAAGACCAGAACACACAGAGAAAATTTTGAGAGAGAAAAAAAAAAAAAAGAATCATCAATCAAGCTTGCTTCTTCCAATATAATTGTTGAATTAGCTTGTCAAAAATCCTCCACAGATTCTTCAGTCATGTTAGCACTTTTCCTGAAACCTTATCTACTGTGTGGGCTCAAATAGAATGCTTAGATGCTTACTCAATTTGAAGGTACTTCACATACTTCATCCACTACCTTTGTAGATTTAGACATGACTCTACAATGCTCGTGTCTTTCATCCACTAGTTCACCCTCAATGACTGCTGCAGGGGGCTTTAATCACAAAACCAATATCCTTGGTAGTAGCACTTATAATCTATCACGTCTCAGAAAGGAGAAATAAAACTTTTGAATAAATTGTATTTATCATCTATTGTTCATCCTAACATATATTCCATACTAAGCTTGATGCTAAAGGGGTACAAGTGTTTAGATCTGGTAAATTTTTAAGGGATACCATCTTCCATAGTATTTTCTTATATCTTGTACCTCTATTCAAGGGGAGAAAAAAGTTAAGAAAGAAAAGCACTTGTTTTGTTCCTGATACCTCTTCTTCAATTACTATCTCTCCTCCTTAAGTTACTGCTACTGTAGAGCCATAACAAATGTGCAGGGCAAATAATCAACCAGAAACTGATAATTAACTACCACCAAAATCTTCAAGATAAATTCCAAGAATCCTTCTAGTGTTTGAGACAGAAAGGTTGTCACTTCTAAATCCATGTAAATCTACTGTTCTGAATCTCCTCGTGATTTGGATCTTCCTGTTACCATCATCAAGGGAGTTGGGAGTTTTACCTTAGTCTTTGCTCATCACATCATGAATTTGATTCCTATCATGGTATATCACCATCATGTCTCATTTTATCATACTCACATCTTCTGTCACTCAGACAGAGTGACGGACACAAGGAGACATTCCCCCCAGTGGCAAAAATGAACAGTAACTTATCATTTTTAGCTCATTTCATGGCATATATATCAACCAAATGTAAAGACACCTCAACAGAAATGTACAAGACATATAAATGTAATCGACACAAGGTTCTAAACCATCTGGAACGGTGGAAAATTTTGTATGCTGAAGAAGTCAATTTGTAAATTGAACTAATCTCCCTGTGCCTTGTTCGACATATTTAGCAAGGCAGTTAAAATGACTGAACTTTCTTAGTATTCTGGAGTCACATGCTCTTTGTGAAGAGGGTTAAAGGGTAAGTATAATCTTAATAATCTATATTGAAGATATTGTGATTACTGAATATTTAAAAAATTGAAGAATTCATGTCACTTTTAACAGATGAATTTGTGATCAAAGAATTGGGTACATTGCAGTTTCAGGTATTATCTCAGACAGGGAAAGAAATTTTCATTTCTCAATACCAATATGTGCTGGATTTGTTAAAGGACATAAGAAAGTTTGGTTCTCAGCAAGTTTACATGCATATTGATTCAAATCACAAGCACAGTGAATGCGATAGTAATCTACTACCATAGAATGAGGTCAAAGCCCAGTAGGTATACTAATGAAGAGTAATATTGCTCAGGTGGTTACCATCCCAAGTCTTTTTTTTTTTTTTTTAATGAAAGGCCAAGCCTACATACATTCATTAAACAAAAGCCAAATTACAGAGACAACAACCTGCCGGAAAATACAAGAGGACACTGGGAACAATAAGAAACTTAAGAACAAGACCACCATAGCAGCAACCCAATCACCTACGTCTCGGAAAGAAAATGTCAGATCTGCGGCAGGAGCCGCAAGAACCGGCTGGTAACCAGCGGTTGGTGAAAATAACAAATGACGGCTGGTAACCAGCGGTTCGTCAGATTTTGAAGTATCATAAAAGATCTCAAGAAGGGATCTATAATTCTTTAACCATGATCATTTAAGGGTTGAAGCATTTATAGATGCAGATTGGGCATGTTATTTTGATGATCGCCAATCTACGACAGGGCATTTTACCTATATAGGTTGAAATCTTGTTACTTGTAGAAGCAGGGAACATATAGTTGTGACTAAGTCAAGTGCATACTCAAGTACAGCGACATACCTTATGGAGTTGCTAAGTTATTATGGCCAAGATCTAGTTGCTGAAATTGCGTATTTTCAGAGGCATTCATATGCAGCAGTATTATAAAAATATAGTTCCCAAAAAAATTTCTAATAATTCACTCCAAGATGATTGTACCAAGCATATTGAAATCGGTGTTTTACGTTTCAGCAGCACACCAGGCCGCCAAAAGTTCACTCTAAGACAACCCAACAATGCGTTTCATGGGATTATTTCGCTCTTTTACAAATCGAGTGAAATTTCAAGCAGCACAAACAAAACGCATAGGTCTGCTAAGCGAAATGCAAATTTAAAAAAAAAAATTTTTTTTTTTTGCTTTTTTGTGGCACGAAGTGAAATTTCTCTCAATTTGAGCGAAATTTTCCCAAATCCAAGAAAACCCCCATTTTTTTGTTTCTTCTAATTTTCCAACGTTTCAGCGGCACACTATTGTGCCCTGGGCAGCACACCTAGCGGCACCAAAACAGTAAACCTTGATTAAAATTGATAGGCACTTCTTTCAATACAGGAATGTGTCTCTGGAATAGTTGTCAAGACTTTCTTTAATTCTCTGATTGACCATGCTTAGCATAATTTACATCCAGGCTTCGCTTGGCAGGAGTGAAAAAAATAGTTAGGTGCTGAATGTTACAGCTGTTATTTTTACATACCATTATAGGTATTATGATTTTTCACATCAATGACTTATATTCAGTAAGATGAGAGGAAAATGCCCTAGTTGTATGCATTCCTACTTCAGTGTCTCTATTTCTCCTTCTGTTCTCCTCATTATCTTAAGTGGTTTATTTTTTGATCAGTTCTCTTAAGTCATTGATGATAGACTTAGAAGATTTACTAGTCAATTTAAACAACATTCGTTCCTATTGAAATGGGTAAATTGATAGGGAACGCCAACTTGAAAAAATTCTCGTAACTTCCAGGTTGTCATAGGATCTGGGGCATCCAGAAGATACAAAAGTGGTGCCAGAGCGGCACTTGCAGTATTTATGTGTGTGTTCAAAACTTCAAAGACACTCCTTGCATGATGGAAATGGAGGCAAGAAATGTAAATGGAAAGCTTCTTGTAGCTTTATAACTCAAACTGGGACTGAAGAAAAGGATTATGACATAGTCACCATTAGGGATTATCCTAACTTTTATTCATGAGGTGGTGCCAAAAAAATGATCAGACTACTCAAAGAGTTGATTAATTTCATGCCAAAAGAAAGACCCAAGTTGCTTCCTCAGAAAAGGTCTAACGACCACGAGATTGAGCTTGTTCCCAGGTCTACCTAAGATGCAAGCAGAACTTTGTTAAGTAGTTTGGTTGATTGTTGGAATCTAAGTCCACTGGGTTATCCAAGGCACCTAACACCTTATGGAGTAGCAACTCTCTTCCAGAATTAAGCATAAGGGATTCAGACACCCAGAAATGTTTTAACTACAAGCCACTCAACAAGGTGATGGTGCAAAACAAGTTCCAAGGCCATTCAATCAACTAGGTCATCCAACTCAGAGCAACAAGTTATTTTCCAAGGATTTGGCAGGCTACTTTTCTAAGAAGGCTACATTTATCCTTGTTTCCATGTATTGCTTGCGCCTTGTGTAGAAAGCAAGATACTTGTTTCTGAAACATTGTATTATGAAGGCTTCGAATAAAGCGGTTCAAGCTACTTCAGAATTAAACCCCAAGTTGACATCTCAACAATCAGTAATTGTCATACCGAGAGCTTCAAATCTTTGCTAAAAGAATACTTGAGGCACTTTATCAGTGCCAAATCAAAGAACTGGGTCACTTTACTTAATTTTGCCCAACTCTTTCTATGAATTAATAGTAAAAGTCTTCATCAAAGAAGAGTCCATTTGAGTTAGTGACAGGTCAACAGATGCTCACACCCCAGATGTAGCTTTGGACAAAGTATAAAGTCTGTAGCCCATATGCCTATAATTTTCATAAAAAATGACCCAAAAAAATAATATTTCTTCCAAGCACATAGAGAGGCAATGTGCAAATAAAGAAACACAAAAAAAAAAATGAAAAGCATAAGACAAGTTAAAATTGGAAACTGCATGCCTATCATGCTATAAAAGACCAGTTGTAGTTCTTAACACAGGAACATTTCTTAAAATTACTTATGTAAGGAAAATATTAAACAAGTTTAACTGCTACAGTAGCCAAGCAAACTCCATCAAGTTTGTCCATGCAAGCAGTATCAAAATTTATCATCCTTACATGGGAAAAAATATATTTTGAACAACCCACAATGGCTTATGACAAGCGTAGCTTCAACGGAAGCATATCAAATAGTTCTATTTCAAATTCAATAACAGTCTTGAAAATAGTCCAGCATAATTGTTCTGGAAGAATTGATGATTCCACTTGAGCAATTAATAAAGCCTTTCATCAGCCACAAAGAGGTAGTTGTGAAACTAACCCAGTCGGCTCACATTGCATCGCCCTTAAGGAGGTAGTGGTGATATTATCCCAATGGGTTGACATAGGGGCTTATTATTGTGCTTCCTACTTCTCCAGCATCTTAAGCTAGCATTTATATATTAATGGTGCCGTTTACAATTAGTAAATTTTTCATTTACCCCAAATTTCGAGCATGCTTTCCTGTCAATCATTTGCACCTTTCAGGTTGCTTCATGAGTGCACAAGTATTACACAAGCTTGGTGGAAAGGATTTATCCGTGATGACATGCCAAACATGTCTGGGACTGAGACTTCATACTTGACAAGACATCAAGTGAAATTACGCATGGAGAAGTGTTCGAAGATTTATCTGCATGCGCAAAGTACATGAAACACCAAGTTTCTAAGCATAAAATTCATAAAACAACCACGTCTCTTACCCTGACCCAATCAACCCCACACAGACACTTGCAAATAACATATAGAGAGATGCATATAAAAGGTGAATTTAATCTCATAAAGTCATAAACAGAGATAACAGTATCAACCCATCTCAACACGTCATTCAAGAAATTAGTGAAAAAATATAGTGTCCATGGAGTAGGCAGTACCAATATCCAAAAAATATATTTTGGGCTTGCATAAGAGCACAGACGCCAGGTATATAGTATACTCTCAGTGATTGCCATAAGATCCTCACGTACAAGGTCACTCAACTCTGAACAAAACCTTGGTATGTCACTTGCAATCCGTTGCTCTGGGTTTGTTATCCGACCATCAACATGTGATATCTTGTAGAATGTCATATTCTGAAACCCCAACCACAAGCTCATAAGCAGTAGTGCTGTGTGCAACGTAAGATCATTTACATTTGTAGCAGAGGGCTATACATCAAACAATAATGTAGTAAATGAGGAAACTTAAACTCGGCATTCAATTCATTCTCAAGAAAAGGAAGAAGATGACAATTAAAGGTCATTAATTATTTTATCATCTAAGTAGTTCAATTTCACACTAAGGCCTCATTTGGTATAACTTAACACATGCAAATTCTGATAAGCCAAAAAAATTAGGCAATAAAAAGTACATTTCAATTTAAATTTTATAAGTAAAAAGCTGTTTGAGCGCCTTCTTGCTGATTTCTTTGGGTTGGTTGCATTTGTTGTTAAGGCATTGATTATGTTTTGTACATACAGATCACATTTATATATAGATTTCCTTATTACCCCACTCCATATATATATATATAGCGAGAGAGAGAGACAATAAGGGGATGAAAACAAAAAACGAACAGAAGTAGAGAAATGTTAGGGAAAAAATCAAAAATGGAAATTTGCAAAAGATACAGAACTTCTATTTGGTTAAATCCCTTCCAAAGATATGATTTGTAGAGGGTTTGAATTGTGCATCTCCATGAGGAAGGAAGAATAAATCGATAGGGAACTACAAGATTGTTCAAATACCCTCAAAAGAGATAATTTGCGGAGTGTTGAAGCCGTTCTGGAGTTGTCCCCATGAGGAAGAATAGATCAGAGTGAAAGATAAAAGGATAAGTTACTCTTTTACTTTTGTAAATCTTTTTTTTTTTTTTTCAACTTTTAGATGAAAGTAAAATCTTCCACTTCAAATTCATTAAAAAGTTAATTCTCAAATCCTGATACCAAATTAACTTTCTAGCAACACTCAGATTTTCTACTTAAAAAAGCTAACAGGTAACTTTCAAAAGTATTAACAAATGAGGCCTAAGCTTACAAGGGACCAGACAAAGGTTTGCGGCTCATATATCCAAGAATCCAGGTCAGCAGTTTGGCCAATATCATCCACACGACATCATAAAGATGCAAGCTAAAGATAAACCGAATGAAGAAGGACAAAACACAAAGAATTAGATGCTAAAAACTACATATTAAGTAGTAGTATCTAAAATGATGATAGGTATCCTAGAAAACCATAACTAAAACTCTGCTTGGAACCATGAAAATGAAATGAAAAGAGGATGTTACGGAAAGAACTTTCTGATTTATGAAGAAATTTTTTTTTAAAACTCCCTTTTCCAGGATCAAAACCTTTCTCTCCCAAAAAGTAGAGATTTTGAAATAAAATGAGACAATATAACTTCCTTTAGTACTCTAACATAACATAATATCTCACTTAGCTACTATTGATACGAACCAACCATTTTGGAATGGGGAAATTGGTTTTTAGTGATGCTTTTTCAAAATAAATCAGTTTCAATCGACCAATTCTTGGTAATTGGCTTTTAGTGATAATTTTTTAACATAATTGAGAATTGGTGTCATTTTACTATTCATTAAGAGTTTCTTCCAAAAATGCCCTCAAAGGACTTTAAAAACCTTTTCATTCATTTTGTTACAAGTGTAGTTTGCAAGCCTTTTTGAGGGCATTTTCGAAAAATATTTTAATAAACAGTAAAATGACACTGATTATCAATTATATGAGAAAAGTATCACTAAAAACCAATTACCAAGAATTGGCCGACTAAATCTGAATTATTTTGAAAAAGCATCACTAAAAACCAATTTTCCCATTTTGGAATATACAAAAAATAATAATAATAAATCATTAAAATTTACCTTTCTTTTCTCCATGTATCTCATATTATCCAAATTCTTGAAAGGAAATATAAATAGTTTCTTTTCCTTTTTTCCTTTCACTATTTTCTTTTCTCTTCCTTTCTTCCAAATCGAAGCTAACAAAAATATCATAAAGGGAGAGAATTAATGTACTTATGAATCATAAATAACAACACGGCATAAACATAGTTTCTTTTCATTTCTATTTTTTGTTGTCTCATTCCCTGATGCTCATCTCTGAAATCCTATCTTGGTATGTTGCAGACTTAGCCTGGAATCTCCCTTTTTGGAGGGATTTACGATCACAAGAGCTTGAAGATATAGCCTCCCTTATTGCATCTCTACAAGACTGTTTTTTGGATCCATCATCTAGAGATAGGGTTGCTCCGTCTCCTCCCTCTAGGGTTTTTCCTTGTAAATCCCTTTTTAGCTTCTATCGCCTAGATCATATTGCACCCCTTGTGGCTTTTCTTATATCTAAGCTTTGGAAACCTAGGGTGCCCCCAAAGATAAAAGCTTTTCTCTGGACTACATTTCTGTATAAGATTAATACTGCAGATCTCCTTTAGAGGACGTGGAGGAGATATGCTTTATCACTTAATATCTGTTTTCTGTGCAAGGAGGAAGGGATAGTATTGATCATTTACTCCTCCACTGTCATTACACTTGTGGAATATGGTTGCACTTTTTTCAGATGATAGATGTTCCTTAGGTATTACCAGTATCTTTTGGTGGTTGTTTTGAGCAGTGGTGGATACCGGGTCTAGGGAGCAGGGGCCGCATCTTATACGAGATGCTTTTTCATGTTGTGGTATGGCACATTTGGATGGAGAGAAATCATCGAATTTTTCGTGAAGAATTCTTGACCTAGCAGGGGTCAAGTGATTGATAAAGTTTTGGTGGATGTATCTTTTTGGGCATCTTTTAGACCAAAGTTCCAAGGGTGGAGCTATTCACAGGTGGTGGGAGAGTAGATGTTATGTTTCGTCTCTTCAGTGGGGACTGGGGAGGTGCTATATGAAGAGCTCTGGAGTCTAGTGTTTTGAAGATGAATGTTGATGGAAGCTCTCTTGGCAACCCTGGTCCTTCGGGTATTGGAGGAGTGGTAAAGGATTGCAGGGGACGGATATCCATCATTTTCAGCAGCACTGTGAGCATTGGTGATTCCACTAGGTCTAAGATTATGGCCCTTATTTTTGGCCTTTCGAAGACTCAGAAGATGGGGATCAGGAATCTCGTCATTGAAGGCGACTCCATTACAATCATGAGATGGATGCGTGGAGATATTTTTGGGTCATGGAGGCTATGTCATCTTATTTGCAGAACTAGAGGTTTGGCACATGAGCTGAATGTCTTGTTCAGTCACGTGCATAGAAAGGCTAACACGATTGCAAATTGGCTTGCTAAATTTGGGGCTTCATGATTGGAGATCTACGTAAGGCAAGTTTCGGAGGAGTTTGTAGGGGTATGCTTAGATTAGTGTCATATCTTCATGGGGAGGGTTATGGTTTTTGTCATATTTTCTTGTACATGTGAATGTTCATATTTACAGTGTTATAGGGTATTTTGAGTGGTATCCCTGATAGTGATTTTGGGGGAAAGGGATGGGAAAGGAGGAATCATACATACTTGTACTTATTATGCAACTATTCTTTTCTTAATCAAAATCATTAACTATAAAAAAAAATAACTAATTCAAATCATTTAAAAACACAAAAAAGCGTTATTATTTACCTCTCTCTCTGCGGATAGTTATACAAACATACATCTATATGCACACTGTACACACATATTCTCCATGATAACAGCCCATTTTTTTCAAAAGAACAAATTAAATAAGGCAAATGAAAATATTTCCTTGTCCACAAAATAAAGAGGCATAAGGTGAAGGAATCAACTTAAAAAGAAACATGTATTAAGCCTTCATAAATTCAATAATCTGGTAGGTCTATGTGGTCATCAAAAGGTTCACACGTTTCAACAATTTAACTGCCTGAGTTGGAAGGTTCTCTCTGAATCAAATGGTTCTAGGAGCAGCAATGCTTTGACAATTTTAGAAAGAACCCGGAGAAAAAGAAAAGCGAGTATCAAGCCCCCATACTCACCAGCCAGGAGATCTACACAATTGTCAAAAGGTTCACACCTTTTCAAAAATCCAACTGCCTTATCAAAGGTTATCTCTGAATCAAAAGGTATGAGGGGCAACTATGATTTGAGGGCTTTAGGAAAAAACAGTCAGCAAGCAAAACAAGTATCAAGCCTCCATATCCATCAGTCACTTTTTAATATGCAACTTAAGACAGAGAAAAACAAAGATGAAGCAATAAACTGAATCCCAGATCCATTAACTGCAGAAAAAGTACCTCAAAATAATCTGCATGGACAAGCTTGGTCAATATTTCTCTGAACTGCAAACTCATTGTCCCTGTTATGTACTTTGAAGTAGACAACAAGGTTGACTCAATAAAACACAAGATAAGATTTTCAATCACCAGATGCAGAAAAGACGGCACATGTCGAAGAAAAACAGCACGAAATAAGAATCCCTGAACTTTTGCTAGTCTGTTGCTCAAATCAGCACGCAGCACCTGTGAAAACAACCAAAAAAAGAAACAGTCAATGTAATTACATGTCTCATTTATACACAGCATGAAGATGTATACATCAGCACCAAGAAGGCATTTATAGCTAAACAAGGTTCTGTAAACATCAGCAGCTAATGAATAGAAAGGAAAACATCACCAAAACATAAAAGAATGAGAAGCAAATTTTTATAATTGAGGTCATTTCATATTATAAGAAAAGATAGGATATCATTTACTGTTGAAAAAGTTATTACATTACATCTATTCTTTAAATTTCATTTCATTGATAATCTCACCACCTTTGCGGATGAAAATTTTGGTGGGAAATCCAAGGAATGATTTTATTGTTCATAAAAAAATTTTCGTGGGGGGTTATGGATTCTAGATTCTAGTTGCAAAAATTTAGAAACCAAAATCTAGTTTTGGTATATTAGATTTTAGAATTTGATTATATCACCTAGAATCCAAAATCCCATTTGATTGATCCTGATTGTTGAGATAGATTTTATAGTTTTCATATTAATGACTACATTATAAAATAATAAAATATATAAATAAACGAATAATTGAATAAAAACATATACAGAATTAAATAATAAGCACATAATAAATATGATTATCATTAATATAATTGTACAATATAAGAACATTAAATATTATAATATTATTATAATTCAATATTTTCTAATATCACTATTGTAATATTTTTATAACAAATAAATTAGACTCCTATTAAAATACTATATTTTATTTTATTCCATTTTATGTTATTTATATTATTATTTTGTTGATTAGTATAATATTCTCATGCTATGACTATCATTATTATTGTTATTACATTAAAACATTATTTTTATTTTTGTTAATTATACTATTATTTTATTTATTAGCATTTCTCACAGTGATAAAATCCTATTATCCAACACAGCCAGATATACAGATATATCTGGTTGAATATGTGTTCATGTCATTTTAGATGAAGGATACAAGTTCATCAAGGATTTCATCATAACTTCTCAAAAGTTTGAAAAGAAAGGGGCTATATCGGAGGATTTCATCATGAGGTTTTTGGGGGGTCTAGAATCTATGATAGTGTTTCAAGTTCAAGCTTGTTTTTTGTTTTTTGTTTTTTTTTTCCCTGTATGCATTTGCAATATATGTGTATTTCTGGTTGTGATATATGTTCCACCCCCCCCCCCCCCCCCCCCCTCCTCTCTCTCTCTCTCTCTCTCTCTCTCTCATCTAAAATGACATGAACATCACTAGTAAATTGATTATCAGGGAAAACATATATCACACCAATGTTCATGTCATTTTAGATGAAGGATACAAGTAATATATCATCGATTACTCTTCACATCACTAGTAAATTGATTATTCTTTCAATAAGATTTTTATTGTGTTGAACAAAAGAACTCAAAAAAAAAAAAGTTTAATTTACACTATGTTCAATACAAAAAGGATACCAAGAAAGAATTATAATTTAGTTAAGAATAATAGAGAAATGATTTTATGATCAATGTGATTTAAAAATCAAATTCTTAAAAAAAAAAAGACAAACAAACAGGGACTACAAACTTCTAATTGTTTCAAGAGGAAATGTCATGTGTGTGTGTTTGTATTAAGAACATGAAAGAGCATGAAGCACAATGAAGGAAGCATTTAAATTGGAGGATAATCCTTCAAAACGGCCAGTACCAAAATTTTATCAAGGAGTTAATGAATATTTTAATCTCCAACTATGTATGCAAGTGGAGAATATCCTTGACAACAGCTAGCTAGGTACTGTACTTCGTTATACAATATATACAGAAGATTATGTTACCAGCTTGTTCTTCACCATCAAACTTACTTATATTTTGTTTATTAGTCAGATAAAGAAAAAGAAGGAAAAATCAACGAGAAAATATAAAGTTTCACTTTCTTGGAAATCATATTTTAGAGCATTAACATATTACATGTCAAATAAAAAAGACGCGAAGTTAGCTATCGCAAAGCAGCAATAAAGCAGAACAAATAACCAAAATCCAGATACAAAAAAGTGAGTGAAAAGGTAGAGTAGGGCAGATGTGGAGGAAGGAGGAAGCTCACCACTATAACCACCAAAGACAGAAGATTCCTAGCACCGGTTAGGCCCATTTGAGAGATAAGAACTGCAGCTAATACTTGAAGTGATCTCAACCTTCCTCTCATTTGCCTATTTTTCGGAACAATATTATCATGTGTATCCATGTTATTTGTTTTTGCTTTGTTATTTCTATGTCCAATACAAAGACACCTTCCCCACAAAGGTGATTGCATGTATGCAGCCATCCCACCAGCAACTAGGATACCTGTAGCAACTGCCAGTGTTCTCCTGTTGAGCACTAAGTGTTACAAATGTACTATACATATTGAACACATTAAAGGATATAAATATACACATGAATTCATACATGTATGCACACATAAATACATTCACGTATATAAATGTCTAGCAGGCTATTAGGATAAGGCCAGATGGAAGGTTTTTGCTGGATTGGAATCCAATACTTAAAGGGCCTCACAGCGCACCACCAACTAGAGGTTCTGGGACAAAAATCATCTTCATTGGGTCATTTTTGACTGTATCAATTTCATACACTTTGTTAATACTTTCCCAGCAATTTTCCACCATTTATAAGAGCAGGATGAATTGAAATGCACAGTATATTTGATAACTTGAGTTTTACTTTTTCTTTTTGGTACACTGTTCGGATAGAAAATAATGGAAAGGAATTGTAAAGAGCACTTTTCCTTTCTATCAATTTGCTTTCCTTCCAATTTTAAGAGAAAAAAAAAATAAAAACTTGAGAGCTTTGTCAGCAGAAAAATAGAGCTTTTTGGAAAATTACTTTTCAATGTGCCCACATTTTTTTGCATGAACCAAACAAAAAATTTCAATGATCGTTTATTTTCTTTCCTTCCTTAAAGATCCCATTAAAACAAACATTCCTTAAGGAAGGACCCATTAGATGGCATGTCACAATCAAGTATCTGAACTTGCGGATTAAGAAATCCGGTGATAAAAGACTACAGATTTTCCCATAAATTACATTCCTCACTAGCATATTTATGGTAGAGAAAAAAAGGTAATTTTCTTCTATGAAGGACAACAGAAAGACAAAATAGATGAGCACATTAGATCAAAAAAATATGAAACAAATTAAAAACAATCAAACAATATAAGTTCTATGCTCAGTTAATAATGCCTAACAAGCTCAAAAACATGAATGAGGCTGGGTGATATGCCCAAACTCAGTTTCACAAGATAGGATACAGATGTAATGTTTCTCTCCTTTCAAACAATAAAATATGGGTTTTATGAAAATCAAGTGGAACAACAAGTCTTGTCTGATTTTTGTATATTTTGATAGTATTTGCAGTAGCATCCCACTATAAGCGTGGTCTAAGATATATTAGCCGAATGGTCAAACTAGTCCAATGATTGCTCGTGCTATAACAGATAAGAGCCTGATATTGATATTGTAATATAGGAGTAGAAAGGAAAGGATAGCATCGACTCCTTCAACAGAGCTACAAGAGTTGTTCGTCCCTCAGTTTCTACAATATCAACAGTCTCAACCACACATGGAGTGGGGAGTCATCCGGATCTATCAAAGGAAGAAGAAGAGGACAAGACTGATAAGAGTGAGGAGAGTGATGGAGATAATGGTAATAGTAGTCATTGTGAGGATGACGATGACAATGACAACAATAGGTGTGGTTGAGAATCAGATAGCGCGTCTGGTGGTGATGGTTCTCAATGTGCTAGGATAAGGTTGAGTCCTTTCATCGAGAAGGCAAAACTTCAGTTTGACATGCGGGAAGAGGATCATGGTAGGAGAGATTATGGTGATGGCACTAGCAATAGTGTTGCTAGTGCATGAACTTTTTAGAGGAGAGATAAGGAAAAAGAAAGGAAGCATATTGGTGTGCACTAGGAGTCATCCCTAGCTCAAAGGTTAAGATCCATCTATGTTAAGCTCCTATGGTTCGTCTTATGGATATGTTATGGGTAGAGACTTTTATGACCATTTCCCCTGGCTACCACAGCCTGACTCAGCACAATAATCTAACAGTAGCTACGAAAATTATTGATTACAATCACCTAATAACTATGTTTTCATCTCAGTAAACCTTTATCCCCATGGATCATATTCTCCACCCCAGGGCATTTGGTTACCACTCTTATCCTCCACCAACACCACAACCAAAACTAGAGATCCTTCATATTAACGTTTATTATCCTAAGTATACAGTATACACCCATTCATATTGCGATAAAGATGAATCAGGGAGAATACGAACATCATGTTTGGCTATGACGAACAGTACTCCCACCACATGAGCAGGAAATGATTTTATCAATATTACCAATAATTTTACCAATAATGCGCATTTTGTTTCATTTGTACAATTGCATTTTTTTTAGTTAACATGTTTTACTCATAAATCAGTATGGTTATGAATAACTGCATATCCATGTTATTTTTATTTTTTTTTCCCATTTCACTCAAATCAGGTATTTCCCCTCATTTGTTTCATTTCAGGTGCTAGGCAAAATGCCTAGTAGCACCAAAACAATAAACCTTGAATCCATCTGACTCACGCCCTTCACCAACTGTCTTATGCATCTTAAGATCCTAAAAGATACAAAAGGAAGGACAAAAAGTCACTAAACAATTAAATTAAGCAAATAAAGGGTTAGAAGATGGTGAAACAGGGGATATTGGTCCAATAATACCATAACCCATAACATTTGACGAGAAACCATCACATAAAATGACAAAGGAATTGTGAGAAGACTTAAATAAAGGAAGAAAACTTTCTTGACTCGCCAATCATATGAGCAAACTGCATCAAAGTCAATAACCCATTGATTTCGTGGTTGGGATAGTAAAAATTCAAATGTGCCAACTTAAGGTGAAGTAATGGTGAAGGCAGAAGTTATCCCATGGGGCTTAATCTGTTGCAACATGTGCTATATCAACCCTAGGAAGCACCAAGTAACATGATGTAGAAGTGCTAGATGGCTGATTTGAGGGTGGTTGACCATCATGAAGTTGTACCTCAATAATCTCTATGGACATGGTAGCTTGATTAGCCCAAACGGGCTTCCCAAATTTATCCAATACTAATCAAATGCAATATTGGTTCCATCATTTTTCTACATAACAACCTCCTTATGCTCTGTCTCTTGCTCCCCTGAATCTCTACCACACCCCATTCCACAATAACAACCAAAAAAATCCTCTAAACTCATTATTACCAGCTTTTATGAGACAAAAACACATTGCACTCTCAAGTACACATTACTAAGATAAGACAAGATTTCAATGACAAGCATTTTCCTTCTCAAATTAATAATCAAAATTCTGTTCTAAAAAATTTTAGCAACCTGTAGTTCATCTCTTCGATTTTAATGTTCTCATATGTCATCACATGGTGCCTGATATATACTTAATTCCTCCCAGATACCTTTAAACGTATTATCGTACTCAAGTTTTCACCCTGTTGCATATAAAAATATATTCATATTCCTAATAAGGATACATCATATACCAAATATATTCCTGGGATGCTCTTAAGAGAGAGAGAGATACTTTAACCTTAAGTGTACATCCCTTAATTATCCCTTATACTTTCAGGGCTGCATCAAAAAATAAATAAATAACTTGGCACTTATTTATAATTCCATACTATTTCAAAGCAAGTGATAAAACAAAATTATCCTTAATCCATCCCCTAATATCTTTATCAGTCTTCTCTGGGTGATCAAAAAATAATAATCTTAATTTTCTCTTTAACACTCACCTTTACTGTTCAGTTTAAAATGGGAAGTAATCACAATTAGGATTCACAAACATTAACTTAATATCAGCAGCGTCACTTGTTATTGGAACAGGAATACTCACAGCACTAGTTATCAAAAACAATTAAAGAACAACGTAATATCAACCTGAACAGACTTGATTGATTTCCAAATAGTACCAGTACTATTACAAAGTCGAAGAAAATTAGTACATCATTGAATCGTCAGGCCACAGATAAATCTCACAAAAAAAGCCCTCCTTTCTAACACAGACATAAATTTTTTTTTAATGAATAATGAGGATGTGTATATATATATTTATATCTATACTATATATAAAGAGAACAGCCTCTTGGGTAGCGTGACAAAAATATGCCTTTCCTCCAACAATAACCTTCTAATGTCATTTTGTCTTTTATATTTATGTGGGTAACTTCGCATTTTTTTCATTTTTCACTTACCAAAAAATACCCTTCAACAATCTCTTATCCCTTACGTGTCCTAACTTTTTTATCAACATCATTTTTCACTTCTCAAAAGATACCCTTCAATAGTTTCTTATCACTTACATGTCCTGAACCTTTTTTTTTTTTTCTTTTTTCAATTTTCACTTCCCAGAAACTCTTCAACAATTTCATATCCCTTACATGTACTAAACTTTTTATTTATATGTGCAATACTGCATGTGCACCCTGCTTGTTTCAATAATTTCAAATCTAAAAAGGCTATGAGTGAGCATGTGCTCCAACTACTTGCAATGCATTCCGGCTAAAAAACCGTAGGGCACACATGGTTGCATTAATTCCTTTGGCATTTTTATCTGTTTTAGTACAACTTGCAACCATCTAAATGGCCACCTCATGTCCTTATACTACCTTATAAATACCCACAAGTTTACTCACTCTATATCCATCCATCAGAAAAACTTACTCTTCCTCTTACGCTCTTACTACTTAGATAACTTCTGAGCATTAGTGGCTTCCAAGAGCTCTGCATCAGCTGCTCTCTTCCTGGTACTCAACCTTGTCTTCTTAGCTCTTGTAGTTCCTCCAATCCTCCATCCAGAGGTACCAGTCCCATGGATGCCCTTCAACTGAGCGTATGTGCCAATATAATCAGTGGGTTAGTGACACCATATGCGCCATGCTGCAGCCTCATCCATGCCTTGGTCGACCTTGATGCTGCTCTCTGCCTTTGCACTGCCATCAAAGCCAAGGTTAGGGTATCCACCTCACCATCCCCATTACCCTCAGCTTGATTTTGAACAACTTTGGAAAGCATTATCCACCTAACTTCCACTGTCCTTTATAAGCATCTCCCTATGACGTTGTGTCCTTGATCAGTGCTGCCGGTAATAACGAATAACTAAGAATAAGCTTTCCTTGTCTTTAATGGCGAGTGATATGATGGTCTATTTTTCACTTTATGTGATGATTAATGAGCTGTTTAGAACGCTTTATCTCCTCATGTGTGTTGTATGTGTATGGAGTCTAGGGAGAGTATAGATCATCTTTTCGTGCAGTGTCTGTTTTCTAGTGCTATATGGATGCAGTTGTTTCAGCTGATTGGAGTTTCTTGGGTTCTTCCAAACACTCTTATAGCTTTGTTTGCTCAATGGAGAGTCAGAGGATAGGGAAAAAGGGGTAACATCATCTACAAGTCCATTTTCCATGCAATTGTTAGGCATATTTGGCTAGAGCATAATAGTCGGATATTCCAGGACTCGAGGTCATCTGTGGAGCACGTTTTTGACTCTATTGTAGTAGCAGCAGCATCATGGATCTCGGTTCTACCAGAATTTCGAGGAGCCCAGGCCATGGATATAGTGAGAGAGTGGCATATGTGGTGTTTTTCTTCCCCCCTCCTAGGGGATGGATGGGAGTGAGGTTAGTGTTAGGTGAGCTTATCGAGAAGGGTTTTATTGTACAGGGGTCAGTGGCTTCTGGATATCGGAGTTGAATGTCTTATTCGGCTTCGATTCCTTCTTTTGTTTTGTTCTAGTTGTTCATTGGCGCTCTCGGATGGGAGCTGGTTGTTTCAGATTGTATTTCATTGGGTGGGGTAGGCTTTGGTGTTGATTTGTTCATGTGTCAGGCAGTCTTTTTAGAGGTTTGCTGTACATTCCACCTTTTTATATATATATAATCATACTATCATTACTCATCAAAAAAAAAAATTAGCTGTTTAGAATTACCTTCTCGTGTACTTCAGTTTCGTCAAAAAGAAATATTATCTTATGTGTGTAGCAATTTTAACTTTTGGATGTCGTGCATAGAACAAAAGTCGATCGGAATTCTTGCGGCTGTGCAAACACATTTGAGAGAAAGATAGAGACTTAAGGGTTCATGCTTTAATAGTTAAAGAATAAGAATTGGGTTGTCTTCTATATTTTATGGGTAATTCCAAGATTCCAGATTCCATACCATGCGTGGAATTTGAGGAAAGAAGCTGATGAATGAATTAGTAGCCTTTCTACCTACAAACTTGAACTTATTATACACATCCGGATGTTTGGCAGTTAGCTTATGCAATTGAGTAAAATATTTTTTTAATTTCAATCATTTACATCCACAGAACTTAAAATTTGGAATTCTTTAACCCAATCCCAATTCTTAGCTTGAATTCAAAGCCTAATTCTTTGTGTCAAACCTGCTCTAAGACGAAAAGAAAGAGACAGCATTTTCCATGGTTCGGAATAGCCTACATACACAGGAAAGGAGCTCCTAATTAGTTCATTTATGCATTTTTCTCTTGCACTATATATGTTTATTGAGATACAAGGTATTTAATAGAATGGATAATTGTGGTAAAAGATATTTCGAATGTTAATCTTGGATACAAGAAGAGCTCTTCAGAACAAGAAGATAATGCCATATATTTTCTCCTTAATTATATCCTAAATTATCATCAGGACTTTCCCTCAGGTTGGAGGATGTATAATGTTAATTAGTTTCATACCCAGATGGATACTTTCTCCTTGTATATATATATATATACATACTAGTGAGAGGGCACGTGCGTTGCACGTGGAGCCACTTAATATATTTTGCACTTTTTAAGAAGTGACCACCTTCCCTCTTCAAAACGTCATATGGCAGTATAACTATTTTTCGTTTTAATTAACTAATTAAACAAAATATTTTTTTACCTATTTTAATTAATATCTAATTAAATAATATAAATTTAATAAGATTTTAATCAGCATTTATTAACGTTCTCTTATTAATTAACGTGTCTCCTACTAATTCATTTGTTTAGTTAGTTGATGATACATATGTAATCCTATTTTAGTTAGTAATTTCAATTATTTAACCATATATATTAATCCTATATTAGTTTGTAATTTACTTTTATGTTGTTACTTATTAAAATCGTTAGCAATTTTAGTTAGTTAATTGTTTTATTAACGATATAATTTACTTTTAGTTAGTATATTTTATTTTAGTTAGGGTCAAAAACATGTCTCTATTGTTTATTTTAGTTATATATAATGTTAACGTTGCACGTGTTATATAATTTGTCTTGATCTGATTTGTTAATGTGCAAATAAATTTAAAATTATATAATTATATAATTTGTTAATTTAATAATTTGTTAAAATTATATAATTATATAATTGTTAACGTGCAACGATTTTGTTCCACATATTATATATTAACGTTAATCATATGATTGTCGTTTATATAATTCTCATTTTTCAAATACATCATATATAATGTTAATATATAATACTGCCCAAATCATTATACAACAAGTTTTTATTAAAGAGGCATGGGAAAGGACTTTTTATTTATGATATCAATTAATCATACTCCTAAGGTGAGAAAAATGGATTGCATGTGCTCATCTATACCTTTACAAATACATAATACATATCAATAGTTGCTTATAAGAGCAAGGAAGAGAAATGGAGAAGAAAAGCGCCCAAGTTATTTGGCTTTTCAACTCTGGTAGTCTCGAATTATCCTCCAAAGCCTATGTCGATGGCTACATCAATGAAATCACGAAAACGTTTTGAGTATTGTCTTGGATCAACTGCTGATATTGAGGTTGGATCATATTGGATGGACTAATATGCATGCTCCAGTTTTTTTACTGATGTTGTAGTATTGGAGTATATCTATGATACCGAAGAAGAGGATGATGTCGTAGGACACTCCAGTTGGTTCTCCAATAAGCTGATAAACACAGTCAGTTCTTATGGTCTGTGTTCAACTCGTAAAAATGGCATGTTTGAGCTCAACTTTATAGTTGCCCATCTGCAGTTTTCAAATTAAAAAGACCATTTGAGAAAAGCAAGAACATGCATAGTAATTAATTAAGAATGGAAATGCTTTCATTCAAACTAATTTTACTGTGTAGGGTCCTAAACATGGGGTTTTTGCCTAAAACATAGGGTTTTTGGAAACCCAAATTGCAATTTCTGCTATCAATTCTCAATTCTCACATCTCCTCACGTCTCTTTGCCTAAAACATAAGGCTTTTGGAAACAATTCTCACGTCTCCTCACATAAGAACTCCCTTCTTAACGTCCCTTATTAATAATCATCTCTAATACATTATAATAATGTATATCTATACCATATTTATCTACATGCCTAAAGAAATTATCATTATACGTAGAATAAAAAATAATTATCATCTAATACATTGCACGTATAATGATAAAGTCACAGAACTAATTTAAGTGTTCAAAAATTCAATTAATAATTAATTAATTATTCTACGTATAATGATAATTAATTAGACCAATGAAATTATGATTTCATGAAAAAAAATTAATAACACATTAATTATTCTACATATATGTGGAAAAACTTTATTAATTATAATTTAAGTGTTCAGTTGAAACTTATCATGAATATAAGTGATAGGAACCCCAATTAAGTGATAGGATTAATTTTAAAATATCTAATTAAGTGATAGCATTTTATATACGTTTAAGAAATTGTGATAGGAACGTGTTTAAGAAGATAGGATTTTATATACGTTTAAGAAATTATGATCAACCCTTACGTATTTAAAAACTTTTCACAGAAAAAACCTTATAAATTGTGATAGAATTTTAATTGAGAAAGACTCTATGCATGGAATTAAATACTATAGGGAAGGACATTTTAGGCATGTGAAAACTGAAAACACTTAAGGTAGTTCGTGCTTTAAATAGTAGTATAGATATATATATATATATATATATGAACACAAACATACATTAGATCTGAGAATGAAGGATTCTTTCGCAACCACATATCACCATAATAGCAAACCATAAAAGTTGTTGCATTATGAACACTAGTTAGTTTAACACTAACTAGAATATATTAACTTGCTCCGAGATAAGCCAAGGAAAAGGGGAGTTCTATGACTGAGAGAAAACAGAATAGAAAAAAGTATGAAGTAAACAATTAAAAGGAGAAAAGAAAGATATGAAAAACAAACTCTTATTTGTTCAAAGCTCCATGACAGAGTTATATGGTTGGGACTTGGAAGAGAATATAATTAAAAAAGAGGGAGAAAATGAGAATGAATGGAAAAGAAAAAGAAGAGCTAATATCAAATTTTGTTGGCCTTCTCCCTTTATACTGTTACTAGACATCAAAGTACAAAAATTTCCTTGCATAAAATAATAAATTGTAACAATAACAATGATAATAAAAAATAATAACAATAATAAGCATGTATGACATAATATGGGAATGACAAAGTGCTCCATTCAATCAAGAAAAAGAACAGCCTCAGAAGTCAGAATTTCACCAATAAGTATAACCACGAAACAAAAACACAAGTGAAAAGATAAATACATTTGTAAATCTCTGCTAACAATTTGCATCATGCACCAAGCTTCACATTTCAGAGCATGGAGATAAAACTTTCCAAACAAATAATCATAATGTGGATGATAGTTTCAGTGAATAGTCTAAATTGACTACAGAGAATCCTAATTCCATTTTAAGGTCCTAACCTGTAATCTGCAGTTAACTTGTAATATGCATTCAACCAAACCAGGTAACAAATTTGACAATATGAAAATTTTTGGCACGAACATTCACATTGATCATTAACTAAAGACAACTCATAGAGCTGATAGTACCTCCTTGGAGCTAAAAGATTTCGACCATGCTCAGTTAACTGCAGTAACTGAAGAAAAGGCATGGTTTTAAGATGATTCTTCTCCAGTTAAGAGCTATCGATGAACACTGAAATTGCTTCTCCTTGAAACCATGGGAAACATAACAAATAGCACGCAAAATTTCTCCAGTAAATTCACTGCAGTCATCCATGCATAAAGAATGTAAGCTTGCATAGGCGGGAAAGCACATATAATGAGAATGTATAAAAGGAAACCAGCAAGATCCATCCAGAATCGATTCCATATAACTAAATGTAATGCAAATGTAAACTGGCAAGATCCATTTAACTAAATTCATAGGAAACTGCCAACATCCATCTATATTAGAGTTTGGGAGGAATAACCATGAATATCTACAAGCTTTGAAACATATGTATCATATCATGGAGCATATGATACTTATGCTTCTACAACACTACAAAAAATTGTCTTTTTTTTTTTCTTCTGGGATACCCGACTCATCTGACCTTTTCACTTGTAAATCTTTCTTATCATTACTTTGATCCAGCCCATCTAATCCCCTGCCCCCTTCCATTTCAAATTGCTTTGGAAACCAGCTGTGCCCTTGAGGATCAAAGGCTTCTTGTGGATAGCCTTGTGGAACAGGATTAACACTGCAGATATGCTACAAAGAATACGGCCATGCATGATGTTATCTCTACATATATATATCCTGTGCTGGTCATGTGGTGAAACTACTGATCATATCCTTATTCATAGCTCATTCACACAATAGAGATGGCTCCGCTTCTTAGGCATGATTGACATGAAGCAGCTTTTTCCACGAAGCTTGTGTGACCTCTTCGCCCAGTGGAGATTACCTTATCTAGGTGTTTGAGGTCAGAGGTTATATCACTTTCTCTTCTTTGCTACTTGTTGGCGTGTGTGGAAGGAGAGAAACCGACGCAACTTTGAGGATCAAGTGATCAACAATGGCCGTTATCAGATCTACAAGAGTCGATAACTACTCATGTATCTATTTGGCAGCCACGCTTCTGCTATTCCATGGGTACTCGAGTGGTGATATTAGATGATGCTGGGCTTCTATTTCTTTGGGACTTTGATAGTGTCTTGTTTTGAATGCATATAGATTCCAATTACTATCTATGGGGATGGCTGTTTCCATAATTCTAGTTTCTACATCTAGGAGTATGGTATCCATAGTATTGTACTAAGGTGGATTGTAGGGTGGCCAGGGATTTTAGCTTGCACCTTCATCTATGGGTGCCTCATTGTACTTTTTTTTTTTTCTTTTATCTTATATTTATACTTCATTAATGATTAAAAAAAAAATTTTTTTTGGCCATTTTGTTAGAAAATCATTTTTTCTGATAAGAATGCAGAGCCACCACCCCTTTGGTGACCAATAATTATGATATTGCTGCCAAGGGGCATGCATCCCATTATGCCTAACAAGATATCGCTGACACGAAGATTAAATTCTGGACAGAAATTTTCCTCACATTCAGGATGCTGCCAATATATTGCCAGCATGCCACCCAAATCACTAAGACAGCAGCATTTTCTTCTATGCCACAAGGTTCTTCTCAAGTTTAGGTGCCTGGGAATCTGGGACTTCTCATTTATTGGCTGCTTGGGACTTCACATGTTTTTTCCTAAAATTTTGTACTACAAGGTTCCACCTCAAGTAGAGGTTTTTGTGTGGTACCTTGTGTCCGGAGCGATTAAGAATAAATCACAGTAAAAACAAAGAATTAACAGCGCCGATGATAATTAAACCAGGCATTAGCATTACCCGCACACTATCTAAAACAATTCGTCTTCCTTCTGTCTGAAGATTTAACAAGTTCAATCATAAGAGTTTGTTCACAACACTATAACAGAATTAGAAGATATCGTCACCTTCCTTGCTTACCTGAATTCAAGTATTAAACTTAAAGCACAGCATGAGAAATGTAGAATCCCTCTCCCTAGCTCCTGCGCTTTGTGTCTAGCTCTGTGTGAACCATTCGAAGAGGTTATTCTTGGAGATGCTATCAAATTTAGGTTAAACGATTACAGAGACCGACGAAATCATTAATCATTTAAACAATTAAATCTTCTTGATACCAACCAATTCAAACTAGAACCAGGAGAGAGAGCTATTCGGAAAACGACTGAGGGTAAGATATTCGTTTACCTTGTCCATGCAAAACATTTTCTAGTCTACCGGCATATCGCTGGGGCTGTTCGGCCAGTGAAGTATACAGAGCTGTAAGTTCTGCCCAACCCGCCCAACCAAACCGAATAATAGCCCGATCTAAGGTTTTATTTTTTATTTGGGTTTGGGTTGGGCTTGATTTTAGGCCCAAACTTGAGTTTGGGTTGGGCTTGGGTTTGCACCTTATAGTCTGAAAAACCCAAAAAGCTCGAAATATGTAAAGCCAAGGTTAAATGACTTAACCACAAACCCCATCTTCTTCCTAAGTTCTTTCAAACTCCAAGCCCTTCCTCTCTATTTTTCCAATCAATTCCCCAATAGATAAGTTTCTATAAATTGAGTATAAAGATTCAAACCTAGAACCTTTTCAAGATTTAGGAAAGTTGATAATGTTGACTTTTGTATTGATAATGACTTGAGATTTACAAAGGACCACATTTTCAGTAAGTATTTCTTTCATAATGTTGAATGTGTTGTCTTATAATTTGGTCAATAAATCTTAGAAATGTTATAATTTAAAAACTCAATTTTTTTCTTTCCTATACTAAAAATATTATAGACTTGTTACCTTTGCTATTATATTTAATTATATCCTTGATAGATCCTATTAATTTGGGCCACCCCGAACTTGAGAAATAATTTTAAGGTTGGGGTTCAAGTAGTTTGGGTTTAGGGTGGGCCAAGGTGAGTTTGGGCCAATTGATTTTAGATTTGGTTGAGCCCAAACTCATCAAAACCCAGCCCAACCCGCCCTACTTACAGCTCTGAAGAATGAAGATTGCATGGGCAATTGAGTGGGCTTTTAACCCACTGCATTTTATGAGCTAGTGAAAAAATAAATAAATAAAGAAAAACCAATTGATTTTTAATATATAAATAAATTAGTTTGGCACGCTTCCCAAGGGCACCTCACGTTTTATATTTATATTTATATATACTAGCAGATCGGCACGCGTGATGCGCGTGACATGATTAGGCTACATAACTGAAGGTACACGTGTCATGTGTATAAATGTTATGATAGGCTTGGAAAATAATTTTATATGTGAAAAACTATATTTGATTGCAATATTTAAACCTGCATGTATCTTGATTGCAATATTTAAACCTGCATGTATCCATGCCATGCCTGGGCATGCCAAAACTGCATAATGCGTGGGTAATGGGAATATGATAGTATAGTTATATCAACCTATTAGGGTCTAGATCTCCATCTTAAAGAATTTGGAGAAAGAAAAATTCAAAGATTAAAAAACTGATGTTTGGTTGTTTATAGTAAAATAGAAGAAATTCTTTTTTTCATAAAGTTTTTTTTTTAAAGAGAAGTAAATCGTGGACACACGAATACATCCTCATCATGCCCATAATCAGTGGCGGAACCACCTTATGTTCAGGGGCCCCTATACTTTTTTTTAATTAAACAACATTTTTTTCTCTATGTTTTAATTGAAATTTCTATTTTGCCCCTTCTAACTCATTGAAATTTCTATTTTTTCTATATGTTTTAATGGAAATTTCAATTACGTCCTTTGATAAATTATTTTGCCCCCAAAGGTTTGGAGTCCTGGTTTGCCCCTTCATTTGAAATTTCAATTACATCATTTGATATATTATGTATGTATGTATGTATGTATGTATGTATGTACGTATTTGTTTGTGTTTTAGTATGTATAAGTATGTGTGTATTTATTTATGTATTTTTAGTGTGATTTATTGTTAATGGCATCGGTGCCCAATAGGGGTGGCAATTTCACGGGTTGGACGAGCTCTAGCCAGGCTTTACATAGCATATAACATGTTTAAGGCTTGCTCAAGCTTGGCCTGGCCTTGTTTGAAGGCTTGGTAATCATGCAAATGTAAGCAAATCATATCAATTATCAATTGATATAAAACATTATACGTACCTCTAGCCAATATGATTAAGAATATTTGCAACGAAATAATTTGTAGAAGCCCTAAATTGCAGAAACCAAGCTCCAAGCCTCAACATCCAAGTATTGCTCCCACATCCAAATTAGAGAGAAAATAGAGAAAGAAAATGGGGATAGTTTCTAATTTAGTGTGTTTACCGGATGAGCCGGATTGATAGGATCAAGCTACTATTATACTAAATCAGGACAATCTCATCAATTTGAATTCTTAATTTGTCTATCCTTCCACCAATAAGAGTATACTTTTATTAGGATAAGCCACTTAAACCACATTTAGGGTAATCTACTATAACCCACTTCCCATAAAATTAGGAAACCAAAACAATATGTCACACGTGGTATTGTGCCACACTTTAAGTCTTCAAAAGGAGATGTGCACAACACTCTCCCACTTGGCAGTTGGCACACATGATACGTTTATTTTGAAAATCATTTTGAAAATACACTATAGGAAGGGAAAATTTTGAGATTATAAAATGCCACATGGTAAAATCTCACAAAAAGTGTGGACCCCACTTAGAGATAAAATTATTTAAATAAAATAAATATAATTTTCACTCTAAAATAACTAATAAATTGCTTGGGGGGCCCATTGAAAAATTATTATTTTGATAATTCTAAAAATAAATGAATTATATTTAAATATTGATAATTCTTCAAAAAATAGAGAATTATTTGCAAATTGTGATAATTCTCTCAAGAGTTTTAGATCTAGAGAGCTCTATCCTCCCAACATCTATAAATAGGGTGGTTCTCTCTTTATTTTAGACACATTAAGTCTACAGAAGAAAAGAAGCAAAGTTCTACTACTCTGAAGACTTCAGCCCTGAAGAACTGAAGCTCTGCTATTCTAAAGACCTTATGCTCTGAAGAATTGAAGTGCTGCTATTCTGAAGACTCAAGAAGCCTTGAAGAAGTGAAGACTTGAAGCTCAAATATAGCATTCAAGATCTGAAGATTCAAGAAATTTGTCTATATTATGCTTTACAGTCCAAAGATCTAAGACAAATACCAAAGTTTTCCAAGATCTTCAACAAGCTTGCAAGCTGAAGATCAAGCGGAAGACTTCTCACCAAAACCTACATAGATCTACACGTGCAATCCATCAGGTCCGCCATGTCTTTCGTCTTTTATCAAGTTCGTCAAGGAAGACTAAAGACTGATTTGGGATCAAGTTATTTTAGCCCTTAAATCGAAGAATTCTAAAGAAAATAATTAGAGGAATCACAGAGATCTATACCACATCTCTCTATAAATAAAAATACAATTGTATTTGTATCTTTACATCTGACCTATTTGATTCCAAACGCAAAATTTGAGTGTACAAATATTTGTCACACTTGAAGGGACATTTTTGCCTCTCATATCATTTTTTCATTGAAGGAATTTATGCAAAGTTCAAAGTCAACGTCCATGGCTCAAAAGTCAACATCGTCCAAGGCTACTCAGAAAAATATCACTAGAAAGCCAATTGGACCTAATTCTGGGGCTCTGATCTATCCTAGATCAAGCCTTAATGCTCAACCAACTGGTGTGGTTGGCATGGTTACTAGAAGCAAGGCTAAAGCCCTATCTCAATCAATTCAAACAGTTGCTGCTTTGCCAAAATCACTTCCAGTTTTTGGCACATCCAAATCTGCGCAACCTACACTCACTCTGGCCACACAGGAGGCAAAGGAATCTGCATCCAAGTCTACTGAAAGGATTTTAGCTCATCTGGCTTTCTTTCAAGATTCAAACTCAGGGAGTAAAGATGTAATGCTGGAAGACGATAGTTCAAGCGCAGTTTCTATGCCTGTATCACCGAGCAAAACACAGAGATATATGTCATCAAGACCCTTAGATACTGCTCACTCATCATACTCAATTGTTATGCCAGTAATGATGATCCAAGTTGTTTCTCTTGAAGAGAAAATAGCAGCAATGGCTAAAGCCATTGAAGGACTTACCAAGTCCGTTCAAGAAAAGGATGCCTAAATTATACTTGTGAGCAAACTTGAAGCTGTTGGAGAGTTAAGCCATGGGCCAATCATTCCATCTAGATCCACACCTCAACAAATGTCTCGTGATATTCTAGAACCATCAAATAAAGGAAAGGGCCCTGTTGATGAAATTCTAGTATCTTTTAATGCCTCTATACTAGCTGGCTAACTTAGAAAATTTATTATGAGCACTATCCAAAGTCAAGTTTGAAGGTGGATTTCACTCATCATTCTCATATACTCGAAGCCTTACAGTCAAAGGATTAATGAGATGAAGATCCTAGCTGATTACCAACCTCCAAAGTTTGAGCAATTTGATGGAAAGGGCAATCCAAAATAGCACATAGCCCACTTTTTCAAGACTTGCAATGATGCCGGAACTGATGGTGATCTGTTGGTGAAGCAGTTTGTACAGTTATTGAAAGGAAATGTCTTTGACTGGTACATAGACCTCGAGTTAGGCTTTATTGATAGCTAGAAGCAGATGGAAAGAGAGTTCCTTAACCGCTTTTATAGCACTAGGTGAATAGTTAGCATGATTGAGTTGACTAATGCTCGCCAATGAAAAGACGAACCAGTTATGGATTATATTAACCAATGGAGGAATCTTAGCCTTAACTGTAAAGATAGGCTTTTAGAAGCTTCTACAAAAGAGATGTGCACTCAAGGCATGCACTGAGGGCTCCGTTACATTCTGCAGGGGATAAAACCGAGAACTTTTGAAGAACTGGAGCTCATGATATGGAACTTAGTATACAAGCTAATTCAAGCCGTGACATCCTTGTTTATAAACCACGGAAAAAACAAAGATAAGTAGGAAAGCTGCAAATGGGACAAACCACTTGTTAAGTCCAACAATAGAAATAAATCAATGTCTATGAATGTGGCTCCAATGAAGATTTTACTAAACCGAAGAAAAAGGAAGAGAAAATGTAATGCCCCGGATCTGAGTCACGAAATAACACCGTAACTCATCCCCGGAGGTTAATTTAAAACACAGGATCGCAATATCAGAGTGAAGGAAAAACATGAATACAACAATAGCTATATAACAGAGTGCGCTAAAATATTCCCCAAACTAAAATAAAACTCACATGTCCAAGTAACTACCCGCAAGTATCGAGCTCTCCAAGAGTATCTGAAAACAAAACGAAAGCAACGGGGTGAGATACGAATATCCCAGTGAGCAGCACATGCATGCACAAATACATTTATTTCAGTTTTAAAACATGCCACGGTTATAAACCATATACAATGATGATAACACACATATTCTGAATAACCCGACTAAACTTCAATAATCCAATTCATATCAGTGCGGAAAACCATCAGGTAAATCAAGCAATAACAATCCGTTTCCAACCCTGAAGATATCGATAAAATAATGATTAACTGACAACAACATAGCAATTAACCATAATTTCGTATCTCAAGATATAATTCCAGATATACCAATGTCATATAACACAAAGTCTTCTCATAACCATGCCCACGCCTCCATATGTATATCCGGCCTACTCAGGGTTTCGGATATTGAAATGACTGTGTCATCCAATGCAGGCCTACTCCCCGGGTTTCTGCATTGACAACCAGGCCTACTCAGGGTTTCTGGCTGCTTTACACCGGCGGGAGGTACAATACCCAATAATCGGTAAACAATATTCCATGAACCATAAATACCAACAAACTAGCGAATAAAACATATCACGTCAAACAAAATCAAATACCAACATTGGTCAATGTCATGACTATTGTTTAGCTGATAAATTAAACATGCCAAGTAGACACTCTGTGCGCACCTAAACCTGGCCTAGATCGCACACCGGGCGCGCCTTTGGCACGTGCCTCGGGACATTCGGAGTCGCCACTGCCTGAGAGTGCAGGCAGACACGGTTTTGCCCTAATCGGGTCTAAGTCTGGTCTGCGGCTTTTCAGAGTTCTAGCTAAGTCCTCGGTTACGGTCCGGGGAAGTCCTAAAGACACCCCGGTCTGCCCCGTCGGTTTGACGGGTCCCTCGGGTCTTCCTGGTTTTTGAGTCAGTTTCACCCTTCCTAGACCAGCATGCTATCTTGTTAAGTCAGGCAGGGCCCCCTGAAGGTGTGGGTCCCTTTTATTTGATTTTATCTTTTTATCTATCTACATGAAGTGGGTCGGACCCGGGTCCCGTTGGAAGACCCGTGGGTTGCCACGGTTGGGCCTTAGGCCCAGTTGGGTTATTGGGTAACCCATTTGGTTATTTTATTAAGTTTTATATATTTACAACTTTAGTTTGGGCTTAGTGGGCTTGGAATGGGCCCATTAGCCAAAGTCTAGTGGCCTGGGCCCGTTTTATTGAAAACGGGCCTGGTATGGGCCGGTCTAAATGTGGGCCCTCAAGTGGGTCCAAGGGAATCTTGGTGGGCCTGTATGGGCCCAAAGTCAAAAATGGGCTTAAGAAAGCCCAAAAATGGTTAAGGGGATGGTTCAGGCCGGTTTAGACCGGAATTGGTCCAACCGAAACAAGAAATTACAAATTTTACATTATTTTACAAGTGCCCGTATTTTCTCTACGGTTCGGCTTGCCCGTGAATGGATTCCGGTCCCCCTCGCCCGTGAATCAGACACGGTCCAGGCTGGACCGGCCTGAGTTTACGGGCGCAACCTGTTTTGCTCTTTTGCAACTAATTTTTTCCAGGATCATTCCGGCGGCTTTCTTAAGTGTTTCTGCAACTTAAAATGGGCTTCCAGATTCCTCCGGATGCTTCATTAGCTTCATTTGGCCTAAAGAGGCCATTTTTCTCCTTCCTTTTGTTCTTTGGGTCTTCAACATCTTGCAACATCACAAAGTCCCTTCCTTCTCTTGTTTCCCATCTTTTCCATCATGCTATATGGTACTTAGCAAGACATAAGTAAGGGGTACATTGATTTTGTTCAAAGAGAGCAAATCCCCCTTTAAAAATCACATTTTTACACTTTATTAACACATCTTTTGCTTTTAGTCTTCTTCTTTTCTTTGTAGGGATATATGGGACATCCCTTAGCCATGCAAAACTTCACTGAACATGTTAGTATAATGTAAAGGAAATAAGAGATGAAAGAAAAATTTATATTAACATAAAAAGGAAATGATTAAAGGAACTTTTTACCATGCAAATACCTTCTTGATTCGTTGTGGTTCTCCAGATAATTTGACAGCGCTTCCGCGTCTCCTTGGGTTTTCCGGATTAATTTTGGGAGAGGTTTGGTAGGTTCTTGATATTCAAAGGGTGAAAAAGGAGAGTTTAAACATGGTTTTGGTAGGACAGGGGTATTTTGGGCATTAAATAAGGTTAGGTGTTGGGGTGATGGTGGTTGGGCAGGGCTTGGCCGTGGAGAGCACCAAGAGGGAGAGGGGTTAGGCCAGGGGAGAGGGCTTGTCCAAATGAAGGGGGGTGGCCTCTCTATTTATAGGCAAAAAATCCCGTGCCCGTATTTAAACTACGGGCGTACCCTGCCCGTAATTCCATTACGGGCGGCCTTGCCCGTAATTCAAATACGGGCAAAAACGAATATTTGCAATTATCGCAGATTCGGCCGTACGGGACGCGTGTTCCGCCGTACGGCGACGCGTGTCTTGCTTCTAGAAGCGTGCCCGTATTTAAAATACGGGCATGCCCTGCCCGTAATGTAAATACGGTCCCGCACGTTTTTAAAATGTGTGGATTTCAAACCTTTATTCATTTTGGCTTTTTGCAGGATTCTTATCCGATTTTTATGATTATTTTATTAAAAAGCGAGATTCTCTTCATTAAAATATCATTGAACACATTTATCTTATTTATTTTATTGATTTGTTCCATTTTTGCTGCCTTTTTGCCACATGGGCAGTTTTTCTGAAACTTCAACTGCTCATAACTTCTTCGTCTGGTGTCCGATTTCAACAAACTTAGTGTCGTTGGAATCAGCTCGGAACCACCTATCCATTGGGATCAAGTTTGGCAGTTGAATTGGGGTCGAGCAAAAAGTCAACTTTTCGCTCCCCAAAAGTTTGACCAGCTCATATCTTTTCCATCTGGACTCCGATTCCAGCAAATTCAGTTGCGTTGGAATCGTGTCGAACTGCTTTTTCCAATGATATGAAGTTTGATGGCCAAATTTACTTGAATCAAAAAGTCAATTTTTGACCCCCTCAGGGTTTGACTTTTAGTTTGACTTTTCACTTTTCTTTATTTTGGGGGTGCAAAAATCAGGTGCTAACAGCTGCCCCTCTTTGCTGGAGTCACCTTGGGGGATGAACGGCAAAGAAGAAAAAGAACCTTATTTTTGCACCTTGCATTTTTGTCGACATGGTCGACGAGCTCAATCATTGAATTTGTTTTTTAGTGAAAGGGAAGTGTCAGATGTCTGGCATCACTTCCTGATTTTGGGAATCCCTATACCCTCTTTCGGGTTTGAATAGGGGTGTTCCTTAGTTTTCTGTTTTTAAAAAGGGATAGAGTTAAATCTGAGCTCATCAGCCTGTTTCGGCGTTGATACAAGGCACTTAACAACGTTCTTTTCCTTTTGTTTGTTCCTTTAAAGCTTTTAGTGACTTCAGTTTTTTTTTTTTTTTTTTTTTTTTTTTTTTTTTTTTTTTTTAGAAGAGAGGCCAGGGTATGGGTTTGGGAGTGCATGACGGGAGGAAGCTTTCGCGCTGCTATCCATCATCTCGGAGACCACACACCTACTCTAGCCTATACTATTTACAAAAGTGGGAAATTAAAATTTACAAGAGGGGGCGAATTTGCCCATTATTGCTTTTCTCCTTTTTCTGTTGTTTCTTCCTTGCCAGCCTCTTTCTTCGTGGAGGCACCTTGCTTCTTATGGACACCTTGTTCTTCAGTCTTGATTCTCTGTCTTTTTAGGAATGGGGAGATCCTGTTCCACTTTACGGAGACGCTTTGCTCCCTACGTACACCCTGTCCTTCACCACCGATTCTTTTGTTATTTTGTTCAATCTTGTTCTTCAATCTCGGGAGACATTCTGCTTCTTGAGGGACATATTTACATGTCATTCAGAAGTAGGAGACAGCTTTCATTCAAATGGTGGGAGTCGCCTTGCTCCTTAGAGGTTTCAAATGTGGGAGTCGCCTTGCTCCTTAGAAATTTCAAATGTGGGAGTCGCCTTGCTCCTTATGGATTTCAAATGTGGGAGTCGCCTTGCTCCTTATGGACTTCAAATGTGGGAGTCGCCTTGCTCCTTATGGATTTCAAATGTGGGAGTCGCCTTGCTCCTTAGAGATTTTCAAATGTGGGAGTCGCCCTGCTCCTTAGAGATTTTCAAATGTGGGAGTCGCCTTGCTCCTTATGGATTTAAAATTTGGGAGTCGCCTTGCTCCTTATGGATTTCAAATGTGGGAGTCGCCTTGCTCCTTAGAGGTTTTCAAATGTGGGAGTCGCCTTGCTCCTTAGAAATTTCAAATGTGGGAGTCGCCTTGCTCCTTATGGATTTCAAATGTGGGAGTCGCCTTGCTCCTTAGAGATTTTCAAATGTGGGAGTCGCCTTGCTCCTTAAGGATTTCAAATGTGGGAGTCGCCTTGCTCCTTAGAGATTTCAAATGTGGGAGTCACCTTGCTCCTTAGAGATTTCAGATGTGGGAGTCGCCTTGCTCCTTAGAAATTTTCAAATGTGGGAGTCACCTTGCTCCTTAAGGATTTCAAATGTGGGAGTCGCCTTGCTCCTTAGAGATTTTCAAATGTGGGAGTCGCCTTGCTCCTTAAGGATTTCAAATGTGGGAGTCGCCTTGCTCCTTAGAGATTTTAGATTTAGGAGTTACTGAGTCCATTAATTTGGGGTCGCCTGGTTCCAGGGATGCCTTGCTTTTTGAGACACGCCTTGCCTTTTGTGGCTAGGAAGCGCCTTGTTCTTTATGTCTTCAATTTTAGGATATACTGGCTCCATTAATTTGGGGTTGCCCTTTTTGGTTTTGGAGTCGCTTTGCTCCAGGGACGCCTTGCCCTTTTAATTTTGGAGTCGCCTTGCTCCAGGGACGCCTTGCCCTTTTTATTTTGGAGTCGCCTTGCTCCAGGGACGCCTTGCCCTTTTAGTTTCGGAGACGCCTTGCTCCAGGGACGCCTTGCCCTTTTGATATTGAGAGACGCCTTGCTCTCTTTTGGAGTCGCCTTGCTCCTTTTAGTATTTAATTTTGGAGGCACCTTGCTCCTTCCTATTTTCAATTTTTCGGGGACATCTTGCTCTATCTAGGTAGGGAGACGCCTTGCTCCTTAAGGGACACTCTTTTGTGTCATTCAGTTTCTTTCCAACACGTGGAATGTGCTGGGATATCTTTGTCTTTTTGTTTCCAATTTTGTTGGTACCTGCAAAAGTTCAAGTGAAATTTAGTTAATCAGAATTTGTTTACCATCAAAATTATGTGCAAAATCCATGCCATTTAAAATCTTTTGAAAATCCACCAAAATGTTTGGAATTTCTTCTTTTCAAAGTGGGTCCATAACAAGACCAGTAATCTTTGGGTCAGTCACCTGACACTCCCATTTAGACTTATGAAATTGTGCCTCCCGGCACTCCCTGCAAGGGTATCAACATTTCTGCCTTCAATGGCATGCCCCAGATTGAAATGAGGGGAGTTGTCCTGGTTGAGTAGGGTTTCTTTGGCACTGCCCTTCACCAGTTCTTTTGATTTTCACTCTCATTTTTCCTTTTTCCCACCCTTAGTTGGGGCTTTGAAATGGTTTTTCTCTCATTTGGTTCCCTTATTCAGGTTCGGTGCATTGCCCCAGTCTGAGGGGCCTGTCAATTTTCACGAATCATGATCCAACGATCAGAGAGGACTTATTAGTAGGACAAAATGTAGGCTTTGGTTCCAGTGTTTAGAAATGAAGGATAAATAAGCCCAAATCCTATATAACTTCATTCTATGGGTGACCATTATGTCTAGCCAAAGTTCTTTTGTTCCTTTGATTCTGTCATTGCCAGTTTGTCTGGGAGTTAGTGTCACATTCTCTGTAATCAGAAAGGACTCTGTAATCAGAAAGGACTTCATAACAGGACGAAACGTAGGCTGGGTTTATGAGTTCAGAAGAAATGACATAAAGGCTCAAAATTTGTGAGTAAGGTAAGAGCCATATCCTGTCCACTTAGGGCTTGCTTCATCTCTTGTCCCTTCAGCTTTGTGTAGCTTCTTTATCTTTTTTCCATCTTTGTTCTTTTCTTTCCTTTCCTTTCTTGGGTTCTTTGCCCCAATCCTTGACTTTTGCTTTTGGGGTTTGCCCCAGTTTTTGTTTTTCTTTTGTTTTTTTCTTTTTCTTTTTCTTTCTTCTCTTTTCTCAAAAGGAATTACCCCAGTTCTTTCTTCACATTCTTGTTTTCTGGGGTTTTTCCATTTCTTTCTGTTCTTTTGTTCTTAGGGTGCTTTTCGCTTTACCTTTCTTCACCTTGGTCTTTCTCGTGTCTCCACTTTCATGAAGCTTCGTGCCCCAGTTTTGAAGACAGGACATGGTAGGGTTAATGAAGAGATTGTTAGGCTCAAAGTGTTTTGCTAGGGTTTCATCTTGTGTCAGATGATTTTTGGGAGAAAATCAAGGATGGCCTTTCATCCTTTTACAGAGAATGTAACACTTACTTGTCCTTGTACAATTAACTGGCTCAAGAACCACTTTCATCTTTATTCATTTTTATTTTTGACTTTGCCCCAGTTTGGGGTGGCTAGACATAACATGGGTTAGAAATGAGACGATCAAGCTCAATCATGTCTGACTAGCGGAATTTGTTTGAAGTATTTTAGTCAAAAATGGCCTTTCATCATGTCATTGGGATCATTGATCCGGGATCATGTCAGTGACTGTTAGCACCTGATTTTTGCACCCCCAAAATAAAGAAAAGTGAAAAGTCAAACTAAAAGTCAAACCCTGAGGGGGTCAAAAATTGACTTTTTGATTCAAGTAAATTTGGCCATCAAACTTCATATCATTGGAAAAAGCAGTTCGACACGGTTCCCACGCAACTGAATTTGCTGGAATCGGAGTCCAGGTGAGAAAAATATGGCCCGGTCAAATTTCCAGAAAGCAAAAAGTTGACTTTTTGCTCGACCCCAATTCAGCTGCCAAACTTGATCCCAATGGATAGGTGGTTCCGAGTTGATTCCAACGACACTAAGTTTGTTGAAATCGGACACCGGACGAAGAAGTTATGAGCAGTTGAAGTTTCAGGAAAAACTGCCCATGTGGCAAAAAGGCAGCAAAAATGGACTAAACCAATAAAATAAATAAGATAAATGTGTTTAATAATATTTTAATAAAGAGAATCTCGCTTTTTTAATAAAATAATCGAAAAATCGGATAAAAATCCTGCAATAAGCCAAATTGAATAAAGGTTTGAAATCCACACATTTTTAAAACGTGCGGGACCGTATTTACATTACGGGCAGGGCGTGCCCGTATTTAAAGTACGGGCACGCTTCTAGTAGCAAGACACGCGTCGCCGTACGGCGGAACACGCGTCCCGTACGGCCGAATCTGCGATAATTTCAAATATTCGTTTTTGCCCGTATTTGAATTACGGGCAAGGCCGCCCGTAGTGGAATTACGGGCAGGGTACGCCCGTAGTTTAAATACGGGCACGGGATTTTTGCCTATAAATAGAGAGGCCACCCCCCTTCATTTGGACAAGCCTCTCTCCTGGCCACCTCCCTTGTCCTCCTGCAGATTGCCTCGACCAAATGCTGCCCTCATGCCGTCACTCCAATACCCAAACCCTTTCTTATTCCTAAACTACCCTTAGGTTAGTTGGATCATGCTAACATCATGCAAACATCCTCTTTAGTTTAACTTTCAAAACCATCACCCAACCAAACCCTTTTTCATCCACTTTGAAATATTTGGGAGGACGCGGAAGCGCTGCCGGATTTCTCAGAAAATCCAAACATCACGAATCTAGGCTTATAAGTGTGGTAATGGTCTTAATAACTCTTCTCTTTGAATGTACATATGAATTCCTTCATTTGAGTGATTTTCAAATTCCTTTTTAATACATGATTACTAATCAAATTGTCTGGTTTTGATGGAATCCTCTACACAAATGAGCCATATTCCATAAAATAAGGGATGGGTTCAAAGAACACTAGAAATCCAATATTTTGATTAATGGTGTTTGCAAATACAAAGAGGAGTTTGTTCTCCTTAAACTTTCCCCTGTAAACTCCCTCTTTCATGCTGGAATTTGGTTACTAATAACCAAAAGGAGGACTGGTCATTTTAAGAAGAACAGAAGACGGAAGAAAGTGGCTTTATGAGCCAAATGAAGGAAATGTGGAACCTGTAATGAAGGCAGAAGCTCGGTGAAGGTTACCAGAAGACCCAGCAGAGCCACGGAACAGATCCAGATTGAAATCGGCAGCAAAAGTGCAAAACAGGTTGTGCCCGTATACTCAGGCCGGTCCAGCCTGGACCGTGTCCAATTTACGGGCAGAAGGGACCGGAATCCATTCACGGGCAGGCTGGACCGTAGAGCAAACACGGGCAAAATGTAAAAATGAAGAAAAGTGTGATTTCTTGGTTCGGTTGGACCTGATCCGGTCTAAACCGGTTCGAACCGCTCCCTTAAACCATTTGGGCTATCTTAAGCCTATTTTGGACTTTGGGCCTAGATAGGCCCATTAAGACCCCTTTTGGCCCACTTGTGGGGCCCATCTCAGACCGGCCCATACCAGGCCTGTTTTCAGTAAACAGGCCCCGGCCCTTTGACTCAGGCTAATGGGCCCATTCCAAGCCCACTAAGCCTAAACTAAAATTGTAAATACATAAAATTTAACAAAATAGCCAAATGGGTTACCCAATAACCCAACTGGGCCCAAGGCCCAACCATGGCAATCCACGGGTCTTCCAACGGGACCCGGGTCCGACCCACTTCACTTAAATAAAAAAGATAAAATCAAATAAAAAGGGACCCACACCTCCAACGGGCCCCGTCAGACCCAATAAGCAGCATGCTGGTCTAGGAAGGGTGAAATTGACTCAAAAACCAGGGAGACCCGAGGGACCCGTCAAACCGACGGGGCGGACCGGGGTGTCTTTAGGACTTCCCCGGATCGTAACCGAGGACTTAGCTAGAACTCTGAAAAGCCGCAGACCAGACTTAGACCCGATTAGGGCAAAACCGTGTCTGCCTGCACTCTCAGGCAGTGGCGACTCCGAAAATCCCGAGGCACGCATCAAAGGTGCGCCCGGTGTGCGATCTAGGCCAGGTTCAGGTGCGCACAGTGACCCTTAACTGGTATGGGCACCTTGCCCTTTTTCTCTCATTTCTTTTCTTTTCAGCTCACCCCACTGCTTGGCAGGGTAGGGTTCAAATGTGGTGCTGGTGGGGGATCCTTTGGCTATGTTGAAACCCGCACAGCTTGTGCTGTCTGGCACATTCCATTCTTCAAATTTGATTGTTCAGGTTTGTCCTGAGATCACAGTCATGCCTTGGTGTGGTTCAACACTTTGGCGATTTCCCAAAAGATTTCATTAGCTTGCAAAAAAGAAGCATGTTATCAAGTTCTGCAATTAAATAAAGCTTAAACAAAAGCAAAGTAGCAAATTATGCAAAAAGGTGGCTGATGCAAATCAGCATTCTTGGAATTTAGTTGCCTGTCGTGGCAGGAAGCTTTCAGGTGCTTTCCTCATCCTCCTTTTTCGCATCATCTCCTCTCTTCTGTGGGAAGATGGTTGATTCAGATATTCGGACCTGTGCTAACTTGTCAGAGATGTCAGACCCTGGTTTCTCAAGCAATTCCTTCAAGAATCCTTGATCGATCAGATCTTGAATGTCATGCCTCAGATCCCAACACCGGTTTGTGTGGTGTCCTGGAGCACCAGAATGGTACTCACATCGTTTTGCAGCGTTGTAGTTTCTGGACCGAATCATTCGGGGGTTCGGGGGCTTAATCTGCACATACCCCTCCTTCAATAGTGTTGGAAGCAATTCTACCGGTGCATATGGTAAAGGGGTGAAAACTCTCTTCATTCTGGCCTCTGCTTCCTCTTTTGTTCTCCTTGAGGGGTTGTTTGAAGGATTTTTCATAACTTGAGGAAAATTTGCTGCTACAGCTTTCCCTTTTTTCTTTTAGTAGTTGACCACCTACTATGGTTAGTGGGCGGCACACTTCTTGACTGTTCAGGGGTATCTTTCCTTTCATTCTCTTGATTTCTCCTTCAAGGTCTCTTACTCGAGATCGCAATTCAAGATTTTCTTCTCCTAATGCTTCCCAGCATTTGTTCCATGTTTCTTCTCTGATTGTTATCATTCGTAGTAGGCTCCATAGAGAGGCCACTATGCTGGATATTTGTTGGGCCGCATCATGACTTGTCTCTGAGGTGTGGTCCATTTTGATTACCGAAGGGGTTCCTGCCAGAAGAAACAAGCATCAGAAAGCAGAATCCATGAAATGCTAGGCTGCATAGAGATGATTTTTTTTTTTTTTCTTCTTTTTTTTCATTTTTTTCATTTTTTCATTTTTTTTTTTTTCAATTTTTTTTCATTTTTTTTTTTTCAATTTTTTTTCATTTTTTCATTTTGGTAGGGGATCGATTTTGAGTTCCCCAGCTTCAAGAAGGTCTTGGACAGCATGCCGAAGGCCCCAACATCCATCAGTATCATGGCCTTGTACGCCCATGTGGTATTCACAGCTCTTGCTTGGATCATAGCCACTCATTTTTGACGCCTTGGGATTCGGCGTTGCCAGTTGCAGGTGTCCCTCCCTCAAGAGATTTGGTAACAACTCAGCCAGCGTATATGGAAGCGGGGTGAATTCCTGGTTCTTTCTCTCCTCTTTGGTAAGACGCCTTCTGAGGTGAGCCGCTGTATTGTTATTGGAGGGGAGGCTCATACTTTTTGAAGAAGGGATGTGAAATGGCACAGGAAGTTGCACAAGGTGAACTGCACTTGTGTTGTCATCACCCTCTTGTCTTGAGGTGTTTTCACGCAACAAGCCTACCATGGGACCTCCGAGCTTTTCCATTTTAATCGCATCTTCAATTCTGTCTGCCGCCATAATTAGGTCGGCGAAATTTACGGTGCACTGTCCCAACAGCATTGTGAAGTATGGTTGCCCCAGTGATGATATGAACAAGGAAGTCCGCTCTTGTTCAAGGAGAGGGGGTTGTACCACGCTTGCCAGTTCCATCCACCTTTTAGCATAGTCTCTTACAGACTCGCTATTCCTTTTTGACAGTTTCTGCAATTCGGCTCTGGTCTGAACCATCTGGCTATTTAAGCGATACTGCTGGATGAACACAGCGGCAAGGTCATTCCATGTCTTAACCTTCTGTTTATCCAGGCTGAGGAACCATGAGTATGCTGCCCCAGTTAGAGATCTCTGGAAGAACTGCACCATGATCTTTTCATTTTTCACGTATTGGCACATGTCGGCCGAGTAAGATCTGAGGTGGTTCAATGGGCAACTAGTGCCATCAAATTGGTGTAGCTCCGGACACTTAAACTTGGGTGGGAGCTGAATATCTGAGAAAAAACAGAGGCTCTCCAGAGTAGCCCCGCTTGGGAGTGTACTAGGTCGCAGCTGTTTCAGTTCCTCTCTCATGGCCGCTAGCTCTGCTTTGCTTTCTTCCTGTACCACTGCCATCTTTTCTTCAAACTGGACTTGTTGGGTCCTGTACCAGTCCATTTTGTCTTGTTTCGTTTGGACAGGCGCGGGCCATTCTTGTGGTGGTGGATGGATTGGTACTGCTATCGGGTGTGGGAATGGAATGTCCTGCGGTGGCAGATGTGCCGTCATCAATGCTGGCTGAGATGGCTGCCCTTGCTGGATTTCTGGCATTTGAATCCCCATGGCATGTGTCACGGTCACTTGTTGACTTAAGTCCATTGTGATTGGCTGTTCCTCAGCCCTTTGCTGTGATGATGATGGAATTGAGGCCTCCGAAGAATCCATTACAGTCCTTTCTTATTGCAAATTCAGCTTTCTAGGTAGTGCTTTTAATGTGAAGTACCTGAATTGTACCTGCTGATTAAAGATCTCGATCAGTTTCTTTTCAACTTATGAACAAGGTGTTGTGTGTGACGAGATTATTTACACCGTGAGTGGTGCTCTGGTGCCATGATGGGCGAAAACAAATACGAGGCGGTTTATGCATGAAAATCACAATTTCGACAAAACATTACTGTGAACAGTGTGTGATAGTACACTAGCCAATCAAAAGTTCTTTTTGACAATTGTGATGTTAAAAGAACTTGCAATTTGATTTTTCAGAGATTGAGACTCTGGAGATCATATCGTGTCTGATGGTTTTCAAAACCGTGCAACACGTGCTTTATGAGGGCAAACCTCAGGAAATCATATCCGTGCCTTAATGGGCGGCGACTGAAAATTTCTTTGAAAACGTGCAATGGTAAACAAATCAGGAAACATGTTCTGGACAATCCACACCATGGCACCTGAATGGCATGGAGAATTTACGCCGCAAGATGGGCGATTTGATTTATGTCTAAATAGCTAGCTCAATATAACCACGAATGACGGCTTTACTGCGCATAGCAAAAGACAATGTTAATGGAGACGATTCAATGTAGGCCCGAAGGCCATTTTGATGAATGCTTCGAAAGCCGGCTCAATGCATGCCCAGAAAATTTTTGTGCATTTTTGAAAATGATGCGACTAAACAGGTTGGTGTAAATGATCTCGAAGTGCACATGTTTAACGCAAGATCAAATATATACACAGGTAAAATGAAAGTTAAATGCTAAAAAAAACCAACAGGTATGTGCATGGTCCTAAAAGGGTTGGTGCCTGTTAAGGCACGACTCCTAGATATACTTGTGTAAGGAGGCACTCCTAAGTCCTGATCAGCCTTTTATCTTTCATCTGCTCTTGGTGTCGGACCAAAGTGAAGATATTTACAACTTGCCATCAAGGGCGAAATTTACAAAAATAATTCTGTAAAGAAAATCACCTTTAGGGTTGTTGGGAACCCAAAAGGAGGGTACAAGTTTGCTTCTTGGCAGGTGGGCTGAAATCCTAAATCTAGGGTTTTTTCTGCCCCTGTTCTGATCTATTTCTGTCTGATTGTCTGATCTGACCAGCCCTCATCTGCTCAAAAGGCCAACTAAGACTTAGAGTGCTTCCAACGGACTCAATGGGTCGAGGCCCACGGTTTACAGGACTCAAATGCATGGATCTGGGGTTAGACCCCTGATCAAATTGGGTTGGTTTCCTAAATTAGGGCTAAGGCAGCCCATGGTCTAGGTCTCACTCAGTTTGATGCAAAAGGACGGGGTTGTTGCCCCTGATGGACTCTTGGGTTTTAAATTGATTTTTCCTTTATTTTGTTCCAGCATTCGCGTTCACATTCAAATTCAAATCCATTCATATCCAAAGTATCAAGGTTTTTCAGAATCCATAGGTGGGGAAGGATACCCAGCCCGAGGCATCTGCCTGCAAGGGTCTGAGCCAAGTACTAGACCCCTCGCATACCACAGCATGAAGCCAGTGGCGCTAAGAAATCTAGAAACCTGGGGAGATGGGTTTACCCTGCTTTCCCTGGCAAGCCACGGGAGCGTAGGGCTAATACCATCCCAAAAGTAAGTTTCTCGTTTGAAGAAGGGTGGCTGCTAGAGAGATCTAGGTTTTGGTTAAGAAGAGCATTCACAGAGTGCAGACAGCATTCAGTTCGGATCATCCATGCAGACTCCCTCGTGCATGTCACCCCACGCAGTTAAAAAATTCATTCACGGTGTAGTGATGTGCTTGTATGTGCAGTGGAGCCAAGTGCTGTGTCTATTCGGGCGATTTTCGGATAAGGGCCAACGAAGGGTTCCTTAATGTCACATTTATAGTAAAAGTGCAGAACAGCATGTAATACAAGATCTGGGTGGATCCCCAGGTAAGTGGGCGGGTCACATTGGTCCCTGTTAAAAACCACTTACCTTAGGCGATTATCATGTCCGTTTGACAGGATCCCCCAATATCATGTAATTACATGAGTTCCATACCTTACTAAGGTTGGACAAAAAGTACTTCCTAAATTAGCCTATATCCTCCTAAGTTGACTCATTTGATAACCAGGGTCCGACTGGGCTGAGAAATCCCCAGCAGAGTCGCCAAGCTGTGCGCACCTAAACCTGGCCTAGATCGCACACCGGGCGCGCCTTTGGCACGTGCCTCGGGACATTCGGAGTCGCCACTGCCTGAGAGTGCAGGCAGACACGGTTTTGCCCTAATCGGGTCTAAGTCTGGTCTGCGGCTTTTCAGAGTTCTAGCTAAGTCCTCGGTTACGGTCCGGGGAAGTCCTAAAGACACCCCGGTCTGCCCCGTCGGTTTGACGGGTCCCTCGGGTCTTCCTGGTTTTTGAGTCAGTTTCACCCTTCCTAGACCAGCATGCTATCTTGTTAAGTCAGGCAGGGCCCCCTGAAGGTGTGGGTCCCTTTTATTTGATTTTATCTTTTTATCTATCTACATGAAGTGGGTCGGACCCGGGTCCCGTTGGAAGACCCGTGGGTTGCCACGGTTGGGCCTTAGGCCCAGTTGGGTTATTGGGTAACCCATTTGGTTATTTTATTAAGTTTTATATATTTACAACTTTAGTTTGGGCTTAGTGGGCTTGGAATGGGCCCATTAGCCAAAGTCTAGTGGCCTGGGCCCGTTTTATTGAAAACGGGCCTGGTATGGGCCGGTCTAAATGTGGGCCCTCAAGTGGGTCCAAGGGAATCTTGGTGGGCCTGTATGGGCCCAAAGTCAAAAATGGGCTTAAGAAAGCCCAAAAATGGTTAAGGGGATGGTTCAGGCCGGTTTAGACCGGAATTGGTCCAACCGAAACAAGAAATTACAAATTTTACATTATTTTACAAGTGCCCGTATTTTCTCTACGGTTCGGCTTGCCCGTGAATGGATTCCGGTCCCCCTCGCCCGTGAATCAGACACGGTCCAGGCTGGACCGGCCTGAGTTTACGGGCGCAACCTGTTTTGCTCTTTTGCAACTAATATTTTCCAGGATCATTCCGGCGGCTTTCTTAAGTGTTTCTGCAACTTAAAATGGGCTTCCAGATTCCTCCGGATGCTTCATTAGCTTCATTTGGCCTAAAGAGGCCATTTTTCTCCTTCCTTTTGTTCTTTGGGTCTTCAACATCTTGCAACATCACAAAGTCCCTTCCTTCTCTTGTTTCCCATCTTTTCCATCATGCTATATGGTACTTAGCAAGACATAAGTAAGGGGTACATTGATTTTGTTCAAAGAGAGCAAATCCCCCTTTAAAAATCACATTTTTACACTTTATTAACACATCTTTTGCTTTTAGTCTTCTTCTTTTCTTTGTAGGGATATATGGGACATCCCTTAGCCATGCAAAACTTCACTGAACATGTTAGTATAATGTAAAGGAAATAAGAGATGAAAGAAAAATTTATATTAACATAAAAAGGAAATGATTAAAGGAACTTTTTACCATGCAAATACCTTCTTGATTCGTTGTGGTTCTCCAGATAATTTGACAGCGCTTCCGCGTCTCCTTGGGTTTTCCGGATTAATTTTGGGAGAGGTTTGGTAGGTTCTTGATATTCAAAGGGTGAAAAAGGAGAGTTTAAACATGGTTTTGGTAGGACAGGGGTATTTTGGGCATTAAATAAGGTTAGGTGTTGGGGTGATGGTGGTTGGGCAGGGCTTGGCCGTGGAGAGCACCAAGAGGGAGAGGGGTTAGGCCAGGGGAGAGGGCTTGTCCAAATGAAGGGGGGTGGCCTCTCTATTTATAGGCAAAAAATCCCGTGCCCGTATTTAAACTACGGGCGTACCCTGCCCGTAATTCCATTACGGGCGGCCTTGCCCGTAATTCAAATACGGGCAAAAACGAATATTTGCAATTATCGCAGATTCGGCCGTACGGGACGCGTGTTCCGCCGTACGGCGACGCGTGTCTTGCTTCTAGAAGCGTGCCCGTATTTAAAATACGGGCATGCCCTGCCCGTAATGTAAATACAGTCCCGCACGTTTTTAAAATGTGTGGATTTCAAACCTTTATTCATTTTGGCTTTTTGCAGGATTCTTATCCGATTTTTATGATTATTTTATTAAAAAGCGAGATTCTCTTCATTAAAATATCATTGAACACATTTATCTTATTTATTTTATTGATTTGTTCCATTTTTGCTGCCTTTTTGCCACATGGGCAGTTTTTCTGAAACTTCAACTGCTCATAACTTCTTCGTCTGGTGTCCGATTTCAACAAACTTAGTGTCGTTGGAATCAGCTCGGAACCACCTATCCATTGGGATCAAGTTTGGCAGTTGAATTGGGGTCGAGCAAAAAGTCAACTTTTCGCTCCCCAAAAGTTTGACCAGCTCATATCTTTTCCATCTGGACTCCGATTCCAGCAAATTCAGTTGCGTTGGAATCGTGTCGAACTGCTTTTTTCAATGATATGAAGTTTGATGGCCAAATTTACTTGAATCAAAAAGTCAATTTTTGACCCCCTCAGGGTTTGACTTTTAGTTTGACTTTTCACTTTTCTTTATTTTGGGGGTGCAAAAATCAGGTGCTAACACACTCCACACCTCCATGTACACAGTTCCGGCCTACTCAGGGTTTCGGAAACTCTGAAATGACGGCCTACTCAGGGTTTCGTCATCCAATGCAGGCCTACTCCCCGGGTTTCTGCATTGACAACCAGGCCTACTCAGGGTTTCTGGCTGCTCTACACCGGTCATGGCAACACACAAGGCCATGCAATTCCAACAACTAACAAATAACATTACATTACTAAGCTTAGACTCTGGATCCAGGACAAGCTAAACCAAAACAGTAAAACATCGTATAATCTCAATTCCAACATTAAAGTAAAACCATTCATTCCACATCATGTATATCTCATCACAGTTCATCACCTGTCGCTCTGGACCAAACAGTATCTCAATACTTTCAGTATTTCTCATTTCCACAAACCATGCCATTTGAATACAAAACACAGTTATTTATAACAAGACAATACATTCAGCATTTTCCAAACAAATGAAACCAGAAGTCAATAATTTCTCAATTAGAACAGTGTATAAATTCGAGGAGAAAACAACTAAGAACTCCTAGTGTTTTGGTATCCAGCACAACATGTATAAAATAACCTAAACTCATCCTTAGAAGCCTTTAAGAATTTGCCACTAGAATTCTCCTAGGAATTAAATAAGAAATGCAGGTTCCAAGGTTACCAACCAAGTGATTGGTGAAGTGATATAAACCCCAAGACATCAAAATCCCCCTTGGTTCAGTCGGAAATCAAATTCGGCAAGTATAATTGGAGGCCAGGTGAGCGCCAGTCGGCGGATAGAAAACAGGCGAAAATTGACTATGCGCTCACTCGACGCTAAGTGAGCGCGAGCTGAGCGAGAGAAAGGCGCGAGAAGAGCGCGGGATAGGCGCATCGATTTTAAGTGGGCGCGAGCTGAGCGCCAAGTGGGCGCGAGCTCGCCGCCAGATCAATATTTCTATGCGCCTACTTCCCGAAGTGGGCGCAAGTGGGCGCCAAGTGGGCGGATACCCACTGCGATTTTCAAGTCTCTGTTATTTCGAGATCTCCAATTCTGGCTGGTTTGTTTAAGTCTGTAATTGCTCCAATACACTCCCAATGCTCCCAGAAGACTTCCCAACCAATTTTGGATTTAATCTAAACATCTTTAATTTCAAATTAATTTTCAATCTGACGTCGGACTCACGGTATTCCAGAAAACCCAGAACTCACAATACAACCATGGCATTCAAAATATGTCACGAAGAAAACTAAAACCTCGGTTTTAAATCAGTGCTACTCACTCTTATACGCTTATCCCAGAATAACAGCTTATTCCACAACCACGGCCGATCGCCGACTCCGACTGCGCGCATGGATGCGAAGGTAGCCGAACTGATCCCCTGTTCGCGAGAGGAAAAACCCACTGAAATCTGGATCTCCGACTCCACTAATCCAGTCATAGCTCTCGCGGTTCTCATCTCTTCCCAGCGAAACCCTAATCGCCACAGTAGCCGCAAAACACCAAACGTCTTCAGTTACAAAAATACGATGCGAGCATTCGGAACCAAAAACCTAATTTCCCCTTTAGTATATATACCTTCCACACGCTTCCATACGTATTGCCGCACGACAACCTTTTAAAAGCCTTGATCCTGTGCATTCTCGCCCACTGAAAACCCTACATTTTCCCGCATCCACTTAAGCTTATTCTCTTTGACAACTAATGACCACAAATCTCCAGCAATAAATAAATTTTGATTAAGCCTGTCCATAAATCCATGTGTTCATACTTTTGCATATATTTTATTTTATCTACTATTTTATATTGTTTATTATTATTTTTTTTTCTACTCAAAACTGGGGTTTTACAGAAAAGGCCCATACTTGTGCAAGAAAGAGGGAGAAAGAGACCTTCTTTAAAAGAATTACAAGAGAAGCAATACCCTTTTCCTGACTCAAATGTCTCTGAGATGTTTGACCAATTGTTAAAATTAAAGTTAATCAAAATACCAGCGTCAAAATGCCCTGAAGAGGTTGACCGTGTAGACGATCCTAACTACTGCAAGTACCATCAGGTGGTTGGCTACCCAATTGAGAAATTTTTTATCCTAAAAGAAAAGATCTTGGATCTTTCTAGCCAAAGGAAGATTATCCTTGACAACAAAAAAGAAGTGGCTACATCAAATTTTGCCACAATCACATTTGGGTCTTTTGACCCTATCATCTAGTCAAGGCAGCAAACCTTGGAAACTGTGGGTATAGCCTCAACTGGAGGAGATGAATTATATTCTACATGAAAATTGGACCTTAGTTACTCGTAGAAAAAAACGAAGTTCACGGCTTCCACAGCCCTTGAAGACTTGTCAAAAAAAGACCCAAAAGAACAAAAAGATGACAAGCAGGGTGAAAAGAAATAAGCCAAGAAGGAAACCACTGGTAAATACAGTTTCACAAGTGCCAACTGAAATTATCGAACAAAAGGCTCGTGTTCCAGTTACTTTGTTGGAATTCATGCCCAAGAAATTTTTGGAAGATATCTCTGTCACAGTTAATGTTGTCCCTTGTTATGAGATACATGACAAGAACAATTGGTTGAGGATGCTGAAAAGTTCTCCTCGACCACTAACATGCATCAGGATTTTGGGAACTCAACAAAGGACGGTGTTGTAGGGATATTAAAAGACATCCCAACTTCATTTGCCATATATGATGCTTTTCGTTTCCCACAAGTATGAGAATGGCTTTAGTTATAGCACTTACAAGTCCAAGTGATTATTTAACCAAAGTCCCTCAAGTTGGAATATGCTTCGAAAAACATAAGAACATGTGCACAGCCTGCATATCAACCATTAGCTTCTCTGATGAAGACTTACTGTTAGGAGCTAAACCTAATAATTGCCCTCTTTATGTCTCTGGATATATATGGCAACAAAGGATCAACAGGATTCTCCTGGATTGTGGTTCAACTGTCAACATCATGTATATTAAAACAATGAAGCAATTAGGCATCTCAATAGATGAGTTGGGCTAGAGTCGTCTAATGATGTTGACAGCTGAACCACAAACAGCCATTGGTATGATCAGGCTAGAAGTGGTGATCGGTAAGTTAACATCAACTGCTTTATTTCATATCATTGATTCCAATATAGCCTATAATGTGTTGTTAGGTAGGCCTTGGCTTCATGATCACGGAGTGGTCCCTTCTACTTTGCATCAATGTTTTAAGTTCTTTAGAGATAGGACTCAAAAGAAGATAGTAGCGGATGACAAACCATTCTCCAAATCAGAGTCTTACTTTGCCGATGCAAAATTCTACCAAGAAACAGATACAATTAAAAAAGCTCAGTCAACTTCTGTCCATTCAACAGGAAAGACAAAGCCTCGGGAATTGGTAGAATCACAAAAGTCAGTAGAGATATCATTCGAAGTGAAGAACGGCACAAGTAGGAAAGAAGCTAGTATAGGAGCAGAGAAAATTTCAAATGTGTTGGACAAAAGCAAGCCCACTCTTGTACTTCGTTATGTTCCTCTATCACAGCAAAAAGGCAGACAATCCCCTTTAACAAATTATAAGAATAGGAATGAGGATTTTGTCATTTTCTGTTACCAAGTTGGATTCGTTAACTATCTCCAAGCCTCCCTTAACGGGTTTTGTCCGATCTTCACAAGGTCCCATAGTTGAACGTGAAGAATTGCCTTCGAAAAGCAAAAAAGGATTTTACCCCAACGCTTACAAGCTTATTGCCAAAGCTAGGTATTATTAAACGAATTCTTCCTTGAGCAAGATTCCACCAGAGATCATTGGAGAAAAGGTGCATGGATTGACTGACACACAAAAAAAATTAAAAGAAAAGGGTTACACAGCCAATGCCCTAAAGGTCAGTATATGCTATATTCCACCTACACCAATACATATCTCCACCAAGAAAGAAAATGTACAACATATCACCGTTGAGGAAGTTGAAGAAAGTCCAAAAGAAGCTGAAGTTCAACGAACTTCTGTGTTTGATCGGCTTGAGAAGACTGCACCACGCATCTCTGTGTTTGACAGAATTAGATCTCAGAATCTTCCTCCTTCGTATGTACATACAAAGAGATCAAACAATATAAGTATCCCAGACCGGATTTCAGGTGTAAAAAGGAGTAAGTGTAAGCATATGTCACGACCCGGAACCAGGTCTACCCCTCCAAGGCACAACTCGTCCCAGACCGTGGCAAGTGGGCCAATTACTTGCTAAAAATATGAAGGATTTAAAACTTTTTCTATATACGTGCAAGTGATAAGACAATTCATGCTATGCATATCAAAAGAGTGTTCTATATATAAAAGAAATGTAATAAGACCCGAGAGTTGGCTACAAAATGACGGGTGACTATATCACTCCTCTCAAAATATAAGGTTTAAAATTCATAAGAAACTATACATGATCGATTGAAATAAAATCCTAAGGCCTATGGAAAATCTGCCTCTCTATACCCAAAGGCGTTCTCTTTTCCTCTATCCCTAGCTCGGTCCTTCACACCGGACGTCGATGGATCTGAAAAACAAGAAGTAAAGCAACTGTGAGACGAATGTCTCAGTAAGCAACACATGCATGCACGAGAAAACACAGTTTAAGCATATATCAATCGATTAAATCATGACATGCGGCTAGTTGAAATCATAAACAAATTAACACAGTTCAGTGCCATACAAGTTGGTGCATGCTTGTGCGTCAGTGTACAGTTAATCAATTAAGTATAACCTTCCATTCAATCTCACCAATCGTTATGTAAGGGTCTATCTTAATATAACATGCTCAATCAGGCGTAATAACAAATGGGTAGCTCCCAAATCAAACAACTCATGGCAGAATGAGCAGAAGTAGAGATAGTACCTCCTATAATTGCCGGTACATCTGGGCTAGGCTGAGTGGATGGGGCATATGCAAAAGCTTTGGCCTATAGAGGCTATGGCTGTAGTGGTGCAAGCTGAGATCTCTGCTCTGCTTGATATGATCCACCTCTACCCGCCGGCCTGCCCTGCTGCCTCAGGCCTCCACAACCTCCTCGGTATGGATGTGGTCTCTGATGCCTAGGTGGAGCTGTAGTGGGTGGTGCTTCAGTCACCTGGTAGGGTCGGGTCTGAAGCATCTGAAAAGTGGAAGGATGCGGGAATTCGTGGATCTGGTGACCATGCTGCCCACAATGGAAACACGCTCTTGCCGGCGCAAAACATGGTCCGGCATGTGGAATCTGCCGCATCTCTGGCAACCGGCACTACCCATCCCCTGGCTCGGCTCTCCTCTAGCCTAGACCCCTCCACTGGGTCTCCTCTGATCACCAGTACTATATCTCTGCCTACCATCTCTACCAGAATGCCTCCTCTGCCTGCTTTCTGGTCTAGGTGGCACCCTTTGTGCTTTCGCCTCCTCAGTCCCTCTAGACCATGTCCTCTCTACTACTGTAGCTCTCCTCACTGCCTCGAAGAAACTACCACCCAGGAACACCTCCACTCGGTCCCTGATATCTTGCCTAAGGCCTCTTTCGAAATGTCGGGCCTTCTTACCCTCTGTACTGACAAGATGTGGAGCGAACCTCAATAACTCTGTGAATCTCGCCACGTACTGAGCCACAATCTAGCTCCCCTGAGATACATGGAGGAACTCTGCCTCCTTCTGTAGCCTGACCTCCTCAGGAAAATATCGGTCGAAGAACCAACTTTGGAACTCCTCCCAAGTAAGTGGGACTCCCTCTATAGCCATCTCGGCCATTACTGACCTCCACCAGAAGTTAGCCTCACCCTCTAGTACATAGGTAGCTAGGCCTACCTATCCTAATCTCTACATCCTATGGCTGTGAAGATTTTCTCTATCCTCAACAACCATCTCTCCGCCTCCATGGGCTTAGGATGCCCATGAAAAGGAGGGGGAGACATCCTCCCAAATTGCCTCATAGCATCCGCTATCTGGTTATCTCTCTCATGATCGGGTGGATTCTGCCCATACTGGAGGTTCACAGCAGCCTGCTGCTGGAACAGGGTGGATACCTCACCCAAGACTCTCCAGACCTGGTCTATCTGCCCCCTAGTAACTGGGACATCGGGTGGAATAGCATCTGCAGCAGCCGGAACACCAGCCGGGGCTGCAATGGGATCCTCAACTGGATCAATAACTGGGTTTATCACTGGATCCTCCGCCAGAATATCCGCGGGATCATAAGCAGGTGCATAGGCAGCAGCCGCTCTACGGCCTCTGCCTCTCTGTCTACGTGCCATGATACTGAAATTTAACATGTACAATCGTCTTAGGCAAATTTAACCAAATTAATTCAAACAAATACAACCAATTACAACAATCAATTTAAAAAGAGAATTTTCATGCATTCCTTTGGTTACAGGAGGGAGAAGAATCTGAAGGAATACTTCGCCACTACCACTCCCTTCAGTATATCTGCAGCTATACGAAGGTCGGGGTCATCACAAAAATCCCTTCACTAATCTCTTCATAATAATATATAGGTATATACAGGTTCATTTCATGCAGGTTTAGCTAATAAGCTATCCCATCTGTATAAAGTTAGTTACTTCGGTATATACTTAGCATTGGCCAATGCTTCATAATACCTTAGTATAACCAGATACATCTATCTGGCTCATCACACACGATCACATAGGATAATAGTATTATTTATTCAATCAAAAATAAGGGACAGATCCCTAAAAGTAACCTAAGGGTTCTAACTAGCGTACACTTGCTCCCCAAACCAACCTAAGGCTTCTATTCTAGGTTGTGGGCCTTATTTATGCTCTGATACAAAAAATTGTCATGACCCGGAACCAGGTCTGCCCCTCCAAGGCACAACCCGTCCCAGACTGTGACAAGTGGGCCAATTAGTTGCTAAAAATACGAAGGATTTAAAACTTCTTCTATATACGTGCAAGTGATAAGACAATTCATGCTGTGCATATCAAAAGAGTGTTCTATATATAAAAGAAATGTAATAAGACACGAGAGTTGGTTACAAAATGACGGGTGACTATATCACTCCTCTCAAAATATAAGGTTTACAATTCAAAAGAAACTATACATGATCAACTGAAATAAAATCCTAAGGCCTATGGAAAATCTGCCTCTCTATACCCAAAGGCGTTCTCTTTTCCTCTATCCCTAGCTCGGTCCTTCACACCGGACGTCGATGGATCTGAAAAACAAGAAGTAAAGCAACTGTGAGACGAATGTCTCAGTAAGCAACACATGCATGCACGAGAAAACACAGTTTAAGCATATATCAATCGATTAAATCATGACATGCGGCTAGTTGAAATCATAAACAAATTAACACAGTTCAGTGCCATACAAGTTGGTGCATGCTTGTGCGTCAGTGTACAGTTAATCAATTCAGTACAACCTTCCATTCAATCTCACCAATCGTTATGAAAGAGGTCTAGTGTTATACTACTCAAAATTCTCATCTAGCATCACCGACACGTGGTGGCTAGGTATCTACACCGATTACTCATGACGTAGGCATATAGTACGTCGGTTACACATGTCGTATAAGTATCCATAGATGATTACCCCAAAGGAATGGAGTGGTATCACAATACCATCGAAAACATCCACAACTACATATATCCATCTAGTTTCACTGATTACACATGGTGGCTAGGCATCTACGCCGATTTCACATGATGTAGGCATCCATTGCTAATTACACATAGCAAATGGGCATCGGCCATCGATTACACATGGTGCTGTAATAATACATACATCCATTGCTGATTACACATAGCAAATGGGCATCGGCCACCGATTACACATGGTGCCGGAACAACATATACATCCATTGCTAATTACACATAACAAATCGGCATCAGCCACCGATTTCACACGGTGCCGGAATAACACTGTATAGCATAAATAATAACAATGGCACTTGGCCATGGAGCGTGTGTATAAACAATCCTATTTATATAGCATGGACAATAGCAAGGTCACTTCAAATATCATGTGGGTTATGCACCCATGCATGCCAGATCTCAAAGGTAGCTTATGGCCTTACCCGAGTCATTATTGGGCCAAGCCCTTATTCATTACTCATGAATTCTGGGCCACTGCCCTCCATTCGCTTTCAATAACCATGGGCCCCTGCCCTCTTTTCAATGTATATATATAAATACCATGGGGCCACTGCCCCTTTCATTCATGGAATCATTATCCATGGGCCACAGCCCTTTCCACCTCGTATTACAAGTAACGGGCTAATGCCCTTAAGGTCATACAAATCAATATGGGCCAATGCCCTTCCTATCTCGTAATCTAATATGGGCTAATGCCCTCCCTATCTTGTGCCAAATTCCAGGCCGAAGCCCATCATATCAAGTGGGGTGTACTCACCATGAAGGTCAATGCAAAAAGATTGACTTTACCGGAAATTCCACTTTTCAGGACCCATTTGGGCAACCTATGTCTTAGTTCTTTGGTACTTGTACAGTTTGGTCTTGGTTCTTGATTTCTATCTCTAAAGGTCAATTGAAAGGTGCTCGAAGGGGTGGAAACAAGTTATCCTAATTCTATAATAATCTGGGATAGAAACTCTTTGTAAGATCTCCCTTGGTAACACATACCCAAAGTCCTTGTTAATTAGAATTTCTAGATACTTCCAGTTGGGACATTTTTTGGACACGTAACTCTCGCTTATACGTAGGTTGGATTCAAATAAAAACACTTGGTGGTTCAATCTGGGCAAAAATCACATTTTTGGAGCTTATCTACATTTCATGACCCATCATGGCAATATATGCCGCAATCCTCTCGAAACTTATGCAACTTGGGTTTGGTCCTTGTATTCTACTTCCATAGGCTATTTGGAAAGTATTTGAAGTGGTGGAATCACTTTATCCCACTTCTATAACGATCTGGAACATAAACTCTTTATAAGACCTATTCTAGCAAAACGTACCCAAAATCTTTACTATTTAAAATTTGGTGACAACTCCAGTTGGAACACTCCATAGGCTCCTAAATCTCACTCATACATGGGTTGGATTCACACAAAATCAATCCTTTGTTCAATCTAGGCTAGAATTGAGAATTTTGGGAAAACAGGGCAGGGCGCTCGATAGGTCGCTCGAGCTTGCTTCAAGCGGCCAGAAATTGCTCTCGGGTTCTCTCTGTCTAGGCAGGTCGCTAGAGCAGTCGCTCGAGCAGCCATGCCTTAGGTCATTTCCTAAAACGATCGCCCGATGCCGGGCTCGAGCGGCTGCTCAGGCGGCTAGGTTTCTTTGACAGTTCGTGAAATCCGAACTTTTAGGATTTTGGGGTTTTCTCAAATCTCACTCATTTTTGGTGTTTTTGGGCTCTAAATTGTTCCTAGCATGTGTACTTATCTATCCCCTACAAAACCCCTAAAAGAAATCCTCTCTAATTACACAAATAAACATTTCATACACCAAACCCTAACATTCTCATCTCATACACAAAAATGGCCAAAAATTTGAAATGTGGGAGGGGTGGTTTTGCTTACCTCTTGCAAACACTTAAGCAAGTCTTCTTACTTCCAAATCAACCCACGAACAGATCCTTAGGTGCCTCTTGGTTGTTTCCTCCACAAAATCCAAGCAAATGCTCCTAAACGAAATTGGCACTTGGGTTCCTCCTTCTTTCTCTTGCAAGGACTCTCTCTCCAAATGGGTTCGAAAATAAATGGAAGTGATGAGGGGTGAAGGTCAAGGAGAAGATGAAAAAGAAATGGGAGTGGGAGAAGAGAAGAGGGAAATGGATAAGGGTAAGGGAAGGGGTCGGGTGTGGGGTTCACGAATGGGGTATTTGGGTTTATTTTTTTTTCTTCCACTTAAACAACTTCCCACAACACATGAATTACAAGTTTGCCACTCTCCTCCTATTTGCACAATACCAACCAACACTTAGTCATTTTTCGCACAACAGGAAATCTTATTCAACCAAATAGAAGTTGCTCACCTTCAGGGGTCACTGACAAGCCGGGGCTTAGCCACTTTGACTGGCTTTAGGCTTGGGCTCCTCCAGCTTCACCTACACATCAAGCTCACGGATTAGGGTGTGCTAGGGATATTGGAACGAGGTTTCACAGCATACATGCAGGAAGATCCCTAGTAAAAGTTTTCAGAAGAATCATGCAGCCTTTTTTCCTCACGTATGAGGCGTCAATCTACCTTGGTCGTGACCAATGATGAAGCATTCAATGTCAAAACATGTACCGTGGTTTTCACAAATCAACAAAGCATACAGGATGAAGACTGTGAATGCCATGATGACAAAAATATAGTTTCTTCTTGTCACATTATAGTTGAGGAAACCCGATGAAGATGATTGTGAGACATGGGAAAAATCACCGGGATGATTTCCCCTCTGTCAACATACGGGGCTCAACGTAAAAATGGGAGAGTCGCCACCATTCAGAATTTTGAGGTGTGAATGGACACCAAAAGATTCAAAGGTAATAAAAAAGAGTTAAAAGGCAAATTCTAGAGTAAAAATAACTCTACTTGAAAATCAAATCCAGAGATGGGTAAGGGGATTAGATTATGAACGGGGGAAGGTGTTAGACACCCCCATTCACCCACACAAGGTAGTTGCCAAGTGTTTGTTCATGCAAAAAAGATAAGAAAGCTTACTAAAAATCATTAAAAACCTTGAAAAAGGACAAATGTATGATATCTTCACATGATGATCCAAATGGATTCCAGATCCTCTTTTATGTCAATATCATTTCTAGAATATCACAAAAGATGTAAATCAAAGTAAAAGTTGCACAAAACCAAGTTGAGTCAAATCCGAAAGATTCGGTAAAAGTAAGAACCATTTGTCTTGAAATCATTCAAATCCAATTTTAAATTGAATCAAACCAAATCCATTTGAAAGATTATAGTAAATAAAAAACTCATGCAAAATTTCAAGTGAATCCGGTTGAAATCCTAGGAGTTATGCTCCTTTAAAATCTACTGCTGTAGATGATTAAAAGTGATAAGTGGGCAACTTTGGGAAATCATTCAGAAAAATCGGCTCCATATAAATTTATGAAATTTGGTGTGATTGAAGTCTGTATGGCCAACTTTCAAATGAAACTAGCCTCATACAAAAATTCATTCGGATGTGCCTTGGGTGGTCTTCCGAACAGGCCCCGAAGATCACAGATTTACCCAGAAAAATGCTGATGAGCAGTTCTGAGTAAATCTGTTACCAACAGCACAAATGGAGTCAAAAAATTATGAAACCAATTGGATTTGAAAATAGACTCATAAAGGAGTGCCCAGAAACAAAAATCACTCGAATCGGATTTAAGATGAACACATGGCGCTCGGTTGAAGTGACAAGTTCCTTATTCAGATCAGAACTGACCTATCAACTTCGACAGAGAGGTGTCAAAACTCCGCTTGATAGAAATTAATGAAATTTGGTAGGCATAAACTAGACAGCCTCACCTTTCCCATGGTTCTGGAATCACTCCAAATTCATCCAGACGATGAAGTTATGAGTGTCCGAATTAGGGGTACAGTTGCTGTCAAGTTAGGCCTTCTTTAGAGAAAAACAATTCAAAACTATGGCAAAGTGTATGCAATTCGTGCAAGATGAATACAAATCCTTTAAAAATCATTTAAAGACATTCTAGAATTGATTGGGGCTATTTATTTCAGATTTATCACAATAAATGCAATAAACCCAAAATGTGAGCCCATCCCGCCAAAACATGTGCTATGTATGTGTAAGTGTAGAAATCATTCAAGAACAATATAACAACATAGCATGCATTCATATTCATCCAAATAAGGTTCTAAAACAACCTAGGGTTCCGTTCCATTATCGTTTCCCTTAGTTCTCTCTCCCCGTTAAACATGGTTCTTCAAGATAATCTTGGGGTACTTTGAATATGGAACGGTTTACATAAATGCAAAAGGCTTATTCAAATAGGTTCTATCACTAGGATCAATCCCCAGTCTCGTTTCTCCTAGATCCCGCCCACGTTTTACGGCTAGGGGGAGTCTTGAGATACTTTGAGCCGGGGAAGGGTTTTCATACACACATCAAGGCTTTATTCTACAGAAAGGTAGAAGAAGAGATCTAGATCTAGAATGTAAAAACTGAAAATTAAAGAGAGGTTTGAGGCTTACCTGGGTTCTGGAAGCACTTCCGCAGCGGTTTTCCTCTTCACTCGGAGCTCTTCTTGGCAAAAGTTCTTGATAAGAGTTAATGGCCATTTGCTTAAGGAGGAGCCTCCTATTTATAGGCAAAGGTTAGGGTTAGGGTTGGTGAGGTGGTAGACACAACATAAGGTCTATAGCCCACCAACCTTAACCCTAAGGTTATTTCTGAGATTTCCACTCATTTAATGAGGGATATGATGGTAAAAGGTGAAAGCTCTCGGAAAACCCTAATTTTGAGCAAAACTAGTGTATCCGGCATGTTCCACCGGATACGAACAGATGCACTTGTATCCGACTTGAGTTGTCGGATACAAGGAAAACTTGCTTTTTTCACATTTTTGTGCTGGTTTCAAAGGAAGCAATGATTTTTGCTGATTATTGATCATTTTTACTGTGCAATTTGGGGTGTCTACAACTGCCCCTCTTTGCGGGAGTTGCGAAGCAATGAGCTGCAAAGATTAGACAAGCCCAAATTGCACTCCCTTAACCTTGATTTGCTTGGTTCAATTCAATTTTGTAAAAATAAATTTTGGGTGAAGATTTGCCAAAAAACCCTAACTTTAAGGGGGGCATTTCTCCAAGAGGTCTTAAATTCCACTGAGCTCTCGTGGCTATGAAGTGGATTTTAAGCCCAAAAATAAGATTTTTTTAAAACTGATTTTTTATCAGACCAAGTTAAAAATTGAGTGAATATCCTTCTTTTTTACCAACACATTTCCCCAAGTTGTCCCAAATTCCACTGAGCTCTCGTGGCTATGATGTGGATTTCAAGTCAAAATAGGGTTTTTTGTGAAAATAGTAGATTTTGTAGCATACATTTTTTTCCTTCTCAAACCCAATGCAAAGAATTGAAAATTCCCATAATATATTCCTCTCCTTCAAGATTTATCAAAAATCGTGCAATTGTGGGGTGTCTACAGTTAGGTTTTGGTTTCAAAATCCCAAAACCGAATTAAATCGGTTCGGTTTTGGGTTGTATGATCGGGTAAACCGAACTGAAAACCGAACCGAAATCATATATTTCTCTACACCGAAAATACATATATATATATATACCCCTTAAAATTGTAACATATTACAAACTCACCCTTTCTCTTAAATGGACTAAATCCCAAACCCTAAACGCGTTTGCCTCCCTTCTCTCCGCCGACCTCATCGTTCTCTCCATAGACCTCAGACAGAGAGGTATCTCCTCTTCTCATTCTTCTTCTTCCTTTTCCCTCTCTCTCTTTTTGTTAATTTTTCTTCAACGATGATTCTAATTTTTGTCTTTTTGCTATAAAAGCGAAACCCTAACCCTAGTTCGAGACAAGGTGAAGTAGAGGAGGAGAAGGAAGGAGGAAGGAGCAAGAGAGAGCAAATGATGGTTGAGAAGGAGGATTTAGGGTTGAGTTTTAGTTTGAGCTCTAGTTCAGAGAATCGGCATCCTTTGCAGTTGAATCTGATGCCTCCGTCTCTTTCGTGCTTGTCCACTTCACGTTTCTCGCTTCAGAAGAGCTCGTGGAGCGAGGCTTTCGCGTTGCCTGGTAGGTTTGGATGATTAAGGGCATTTTTTGATTTGTGGATGTGTTTTATCAGTGATTACTCTGTTCTTGTTCGCGAGAAGTCTCAGATCTGGAGAGCAATCTGTATTTTTGTTTGGCTTTGTTTGAGAGATTTTTGGATCTTTGAGAGATTTTGGTTCGGAAATCTGATTCATGTCATTTTGATTTCGGTGTTATATTTGAAGCTTTCTCCATCGCTTTCGCTGGCTTCTTTTTCTCTTTTTATTTTGGTTCAGAAATCTTGTTTTCCATTTTTGATGTCATCTTGTTTTCGGAAATCTTGTTATATTCATGTCATTTTGATTTTGGTTCGGAAATCTTGTTTTCCGTTTTTGATTTCCTTGTCCATGAGATCTGTAATCAAAATGCGTAGGATTCTATCCCCATTTTCAGTATCTTTTCCGCTTATTCTATTGAGTTTCCTTCTTGTTTTACATCTCCAAGATTTCTTACATTCATTTCAAGTTTCATTTCACAGATCTGTAAGATTTTTCTTCTTTCTTCTTGCTTTTTGTTTGTCCTCTTTGCTGGAATAGTATATAACTGATCTCGATCTCTCATTGCAGATCAAACTTCGGATATATACAGGAGTGAGACAAGATCGTTCCTTCGCGGGATTGATGTGAACCGAATGCCATCTACGGTAGACTAGCAAGTTTCTGTGTTGCTCAAGGAATCTGGAAGGAGCTGCAGTCGCCGGCTCTTGTTTTGCCTTCAAATTATATGCAGGATCAAACTTTCTTGGTTGAATCCAATGGGAATTTGTTGTTGGTTCTTATTTTTTTTTCTTTTCAAAAGCATGAGTCTAGACTGTTTTTTTTAAACTTGATAGCTCGCAAATGGCGTGGATCTTGGTAGAGGATGTTGGAGATGAGAATCTCTTCAAGCAAATATTTTAATATGATTATCTTCATAAGCTCCCTAGTTCATAATTCTCATTGATAAGCTCTTTGTTTATGTTAAACGTGGAATTGTGTTGCAGTGAACAAAGTTAAATGTAATACAAAGTTAAAACCCGAAACCCAACCCAAACCGAACCGAATTGCAAAATTCGATTCGGTTTGGGTTGGGTTTGGGTTTTATATAAATAATTGGTTCAGTTTCGGTTTTAGGATTTCGGTTCTGAGGTCGGTTCGGTTCGGTTCTGGACCGACCGTCAGTAACTTTGGTTTGGTCCTGGGTTGAGACCAACCTGAACCAAACTACACCAAGTTGCAGCCCTAGTTCAGACTATAGCCCTACTAGTCGTGAACAAAACCTCTAAATTTGGGGTCGATCCGACAGTTAAATCTCTCCCGATCTAACTTTGATTGGTGCTGGTCAGAGGTTTCTGCAACAACTCTTTTCTCTTGTAATCTTTTTATTTCCCCCTTTCTCTTTCTCTATACTCCCTAAACGTGTGAGCTCCCTTTTCCCCTCCTTTTCCTCTATATAATTTGATTAGAAGAAACCCTAAACCTTCTCTAATGTCTTACTTAAATAGACTAACCTACTAGGAGTCCAATTAGGACTTGGAAACTTTCTAATTAATTCCACCTCTTTCTCCTTCTAATTCTCTTTTTAGTACCTTATCTATTAAATCCCTTACAAAATAAACTTATACTTTTAATAGATTTTCATCCATATCTTTATACCTATTACTAAATATTACCTAAACACTCTAAAGTCACTTTTTCTCCAAATTAAAGCCACTAATTAATTCTAATTACCAAATTGCCCCTTAACTTCTAACCTAACCCAACTAAACTTTAAATTATATTAAGCATTTCCTGATTTAATTTATTAATTTGTCATTCTGGAATTTACTAAAATACCCTTTTATCATCATAAATTGATTTCCTTTCAAAATTCTCTTTTATTTTAAAATTATTATTTATTTAAATTATTAATCCTCTAAATTTCCACTCTTTTATTTCCACTTTATTCATACCCCTATTTTCTTTTATTTATTTATACCTTAATTATTATTCAAAAATTTGGGGTCTTACACGTATAAATTCTCAAATTTTGGAAAATTTTTAGATTTCCAATTTTTCTCTTAAATCTTCTAAAATTTATTTCTATCAATAAAAATCAATTCTGACTCATCTAAAATCAATGTAAATACGTGATAAAGCATTCCAACACGATCAATAACAAGTTCTAACCATCAAATTATGATTTCTCATCAAATATCAAAGTAAACAGAAAACCAAACGAGAAGAACAAGATGTATTTTTCCATGGTTTAAACATCAACTAAATCTATCTAAAACCTCACCAACATGCTTCTAAATCATCACAAAATCGAAAAACAATATATTTATCGTCTAAACATTAAATCATGCAAGTTTTACCAAGAGAAGAGTTGCTACTTATCTTTTTTCGCAAAAATCCTACTTTTCCTTAATAACCTAATGCAGCTACGTTTTGTGAATTTCTCACCACCCTAGAGACCTTCAAACACCATCTCCATCGTTCATATTGAAGATCTACATGTCAGGAACAATTCCTCCAAATTTGAGCTCGATCCAACGGTCCATCGTCTCTAGATTCCACTTTGATGGCAGCTGGTCGAAGGATTTCTGCAACAGCTTCTTCTTTCTTAAAGTTTATCATGTTCTCTCCCTCTATAGACTATATTTTCTCTCTCATTTCCTCGATCTTCTCCACGTCCAAAACCTTCTTCTCTTTTTCTTCTAGCCGTAGAGATCAACCCAAAAACCTTAAATTATTTTATCTTCCTCTTTTATATTTACTCTCAAATAAGACTCCTTGTTTAATTAGAAACTTTTCTACTAATCCTACTTTCCTATTTTACCTCAACTTTGCTTTTAATTTCTTTTTCCTAAATCCCCTATAATTTAAACTTCTATTTTAATCAATTTTCGTGCTAATTTAAATCCATATTTTGAAATAACACTAAATCACCCCAAAATCTCTCTTATTCCCAAATTTAAAGCTCCTAATTAATTATAATTACAAATAGGTCATTTTCTCACCTATTAGGCCATAAATCATGTTATTTGAATCCAAATTAAACTTAAGTCATGTCAATTAAAATTTTAAGTCTAATAATTATTTTATTACTCAATTTATTAATTAACTCATTAAGAAATTACCGAAATGCCCTTTTCTTTATTTAAGCCATTTTCAATCATAAGATTTCTTCTAAATTCAAATTTAATCTTCTTAGTATATCTCTTTATAATATGAATTTGGATTATTGTTTACTTTCATAAATTCCAAAAGTATAGTTATTCTTCCAATTAATTGAAGTTATTATTTTAATTTCCAATTATTCAAAATCACTATTATTCATTTATTTAACTATCTATATAATTTTGGAATATTAATAGTATTCCTCCAAATTTAGAATAAATCTTTATTTCAAAATATTATCAGATTTATCTAATTATATTATTTTATTCAAAAATTCAGGATATTACACCCATCTAACGGCTAGCCATTTTTCTCCCAAAAAAGTGCTTTTGTTATTTTTTCCCATTTTACCCCCAACAACTATATAACAGCCATATTAGGGGGATATACTTTTAATTTAGCTTAAATTACCATTTCTACCCTTCCAACAGCCAAATAACAGCCATATTTGAGGGTAAAGGTGGTAAAAAGCCACTTGTGTTTTCTATAAATAGGCCTAACCCTTTCCATTCCAAACTACACCTCTTCTCATCTCTTCTTACTTTCTTAGAGTCTTGTTAAGAGATTTGACCAATGGCCGGCAGACTCGGTAGATTGATCACATGGGGGCGTCCCTAGGCCGACCATTGGCAAATCTCTTAACAAGACTCTAAAAAAGTTATCAAAAAAATTTTTTTTTGTTTTCTTTATTTTCTTGTTAGAGTCATGTTTAAAGATTTTGCTAATGGCTGGCAAAGATAGATTACTCACATAGGTGCATCCCTAAGCCCGACCATTGGCAAATCTTTAAACAAGGCTCTTACAAAGTTATCATTTTTTTTCTTTCTTCATTTTTGCCTCTTCACGGTTAAACAAGAGTTGCAAAAGTGTTACTTGATTCAATTATTGCTTGGACAGTCAAGCAGTAATTGACGCAAGTAACACCTTTGCAACTCCTCGTTTCAGCATGGTTCACCAATATATAAGTATTGTTGCATTTTCAAGAACTGTTTATGCGTCATCCATGTTTGCAAAGGCTGCAAGAGAAAAGCGGAAAAGGTTTTGTAAAACATATATGCTACGTAAATGACTTTTTTTTTTCTTCAAAAACCTTCTTTAGTTATTTTTTTACATTTTTTTTAATTCTCCGTGTGGCCCGTTATCCCACAAGCCACAGCCGCGCATGGCACGACGCACCCTTAGTCGAGCTGTGCCGTGCAGGGTATATTAGTAAATGGGCCATGCCGTGCTTTGCCGGGCCAGCGCAATAAGCAACCCTAAGGAGGGGGGGGGGGGGGGTGGGTGTAGGTAAGAAGAAGAGTAAGCTGACATCCTTTATATTAACGTTTTAAAAAAGCCGAGCTGTGCCGGGCTAACATGTAACTCAGCAAAGCCCAACCCTAATTTTTACAAGATTTAAAAAATCGAGCCAGGCCCAATGGGCCTAGAAATTGCGTCCAAGCCTGATTTAAATAGGGCCGGGCTAGAAATTGCCACCCCTAATGCCCATGGGTGTGTATATATCCCACGGACAAAGCCAAAAAATTAGCTTAGGTGGGACTAACAATTAGCTGAGCTAAATTTAACTACATTAATATTCAAATAATTTAGAAAAATTACTTTAATAAAGGCAAGGATGCTTAATAAAGGTGAACTAAATTTCACTATTGGATTTGACAGGGGCCGCGCGAACGCAGGCCCACTACCACAAATTATGACGTAGACTCCACCACTTGGGTAGATCTTAGGCAAGCGCCCCTCCGCAGTGCAATGGAGGTCGCTAACCTAGGCCATGGGCCTTCTTGGTCACCCATTGACAGGTAAGTATGTTCAATCAAGCATATTTTCATTAATTTATACTTCGGCTGTCACTATGTTCTTCAGTAACTATCCGGTATGGTACTAACAAAAGCATTCTACCCGAACTCATCAAAACCTCAAGTGAGTCACCCACATGCTCACCCCATGCCCGCACCCACACGCACATGCACACACACGCACACACACATGAGCAAAAACAATGTCGAGGTTGTGGATCACCATTGTAGGTTTCATTAAGAACCATAAAAATGGATCCTTCATCTGCAAATTTGCAATCCAAGGCGCGATACATTCTCACAGTAGAATCTTCAAACTATTCAAGGCTTTATCTATACTTTTATCTATATCTATACTATTATAAAAGGAACCGTGAATATTCTTGACTGAGATTTCAACCCCAAATTACCCCTCAACTTTAATTCTATTTACTTAAAGTCCCACATAACTACTTGCACGTTATAATCTCTTTTTGCCTACAATTATCTAATTCTTTTGCCTCTTACTTTAAATTCTAATCCCTTTCATCTCCCAAGTAATTACTTACACAGTTACAACGACCCACTATTGTCTCATATGTCCTTCAAAGTTACCCTTATTTACTTATATCTCCTAACATATATGTAACTACCTACTATTGACCAAAATACCCTTATTTTTATTTATTTTTGTTTTTATCTTCCAATTAATTGTACAATTATCTAATTCTTTTGCTACGCGCCTTTGCCCTACTTAGATCTAAACACAAGTGAAATTTTTGCTTTAAATTAACCACTGTTACACAAGACAGACGAAATCCTCAAAATAAAAATTAAGTACCTACAAATATTGGGATTTTGTCGTTGAAAGAAAAATATTCTTATATAAAAGAAGATTCAAACCCCCAAAAGTTTATAGCTCATTAGGTCACAGATTTTCAAGCATATAAGAAAATCAGACATTATGACGGACTTTTATCTACATTCTCATCATACATAATTGAAATGAACTTGGCATGGGTTTCAGTGTTCTGGTGCTATTCCTTGGTTTTGGAAATGGACAAGAATCTACTCCTACAGTATAATGAATCTGCTAAATATTTTTTTATTAATTTCCTCATTGCTTTTGAGTTTTAATTTCTTATTGACGAATTTTTTTTGTCAAGAACCTTAAAAAATAAAATGAAACAACAACAATGGAGGTGAGGATAATCTTGAAACAACCTAAACTGAGGTTACATTTGTCTGTTCTGACCAAAACTTTGATGTGACACAGGCTTGTGGGATACTACAGTAAGACACAGAAGCTTCAGGAAATCTATTACTCAATTTGGTACCAAATCTTTTGAACACTGTATGTACCATATTTTGTTTAAATTAAAAATGCTCTTGACATCTGGTTTAACCCTCAATCCAACTTTCAGACAGGAACACAGAAAATAACTGAAGCAAGTAACTGAAAGATCACAATTTGTAGAGGTTATGCAACTAACAAAGCCCAAAATAGTCACAGCCATCTTTCCCAACTATGAATCTATATTACAACAGTGGATGAGCAAATGAAAAATATTATTATTAATGATCAAAAACAAATTTACTTGTTTCCTGGGATTTTGAATTTCCAAAGGGCAGGGTAAGGGAATAATTCAAATACCTTAGTATCAAAAGAAGAGAATTAAGATGGAACAATTCAACCATATCCATGTCGAAAGAGGAGTATAGAGCGATAAATAGCTGCAACATGGAGGAAAAATATGAGGGCTATAAGAAGATTATCCAACAGCCCAAATATTCCCAGGAGACCTGTCAAAGTGAAACAAATGGTTGAAGTTGTGACGAAACAAAAATCAGCAGCGAAAGGCCTAATCCACATAATCAAAGCAATTGTCTACACCCGCTATAGCTTGGCGGTAAAATAGTCCTCTGTGGCTACAAGTCTCCCTAAATTAGGGAAGTGGGGTCCGTTAATAAACCCACTATTATGTAGGAGGTTTGGAAAAAGTCCACAATCTAAAAACTCTCTAAAAAAACATAGGAAGTGGGGTCCCCCACTTTCTAAAAACGTAGAGTGTTTGTACAATGTGGGGTTCAATTTCCTAAAAGTGGGATCGTTGGGAGACTTATTGATCAAGCAAAGCAGCTTATAAATAGGGACCTGCAGGCAAGAGAAGAGGATCTCTCGATCAACACACAACATAACTACATTTAGCTATTCCGGTCTCTTCAGACCCCTTATTCGGTCTCCTCAGACCACCCTACTCTCATGCTATCCACATAGCATGAAGTAGCTTATCCTTCTGTTGCTTCCTGTCGCAACAACACATGGAGATCCCCCTTACTCATCCTGGACAAGGCTAAGAAGATACGCCCTACTCCGATCACGGTTAGGTATGATCTCGCTTATTCCTTCAACCAAGGCTAGGGCAGTCACTATGTGTACCCAAGAACTAGTAATCATTAAGGCGGCCCCCGATCTCTTCTCTCTATACTCCGATCAAGGTTATAGGGAAACAGGCGGCAGGTACCGAGATCTTGTTGGTTTTCTTTTCACCTTTTATTTATTCTCGTCACTATCTATCCTTGAAGTGGCCGTCACCCCACATGGCACTAAGTTTCTACAGATTCCACATCAAACGGTCACCATCAACGTGGTTGTCGTCTGTGTTGCCATAAAATTGGGGGAAGAACTTTGGAGGACAAACCCAAATCTTCTCAGCAATCGCTAGATCAAAAGTCTCCAAATCCACAGGCGGCTGGGTCGTATCTAAATAGCAACCCGTCCAGTTCTGCGTGAAATTAGTGCCGGGGTTAAAAGTTTCCTACTTCTTGCATAGGCACAGATGCTGGCACGCCCGTGTACTCACGCATCCTAAGTAGAGCCGGAAATGATGGGAACAGCAATATAGAAAAGTTCCCTCTGATATAATGTCTATAGGGATGAGAATGTAGATGGTGCTTAGTAAGTTTGTGCAAATAAAAAGAAAAATCAGTATTTGTCTATGGGAATGTAGATGATCTCTCAATTGGCTCAATTAAGTGCAGCTATTAAAACTTCGTTCAGCTAGCATGAACATCAACAAAATTTATGGTAACATGTTCAAAAACCAGTTAATTCAAAATATTAGATGTCCCTGTATTTTTCTTCTTCCACAGAATTTCAAAATACGAGGAGTTCATACATTTTCTGTTTCTTCTTCTAGGATATTTTGTTAAAAAAATTTAGATAAATTTTTGTGAATATTAAAAATGAAGGGAAACTAAAAAATAAAAACAAAAAAATTTAGATAAATTTTTGTGAATATTAAAAATGAAGGGAAACTAAAAAATAAAAATAAAAAAGAGAAAAAAAAAATCTCAGCCACAAATGCCCCTATACAAAATATGGCTATACAAGAACTGAAAAAAAATGAAAAAGAAATCATGTTTCTGATTATCATCATCATCATCATCATAAGCCAATTCCCACCAAAGTGGGGTCAGCGATACGAATCTTGTCTTTCCACCCCGCTCTATCAAAAATCATATTTTCAAGTAATTTGCTTTTTTGTAAGTCTTGTTTTGTACACTCCATCCATGTCTATTTAGGCCTTCCCCTTACCCGCTTAGGCCCTTCAATACGCATACTCTCAAACCTTCTTATAGGTAGATCTCTTGGTCTCAAATTTACGTGACCAAATCATGATTCCAATAAGAAACAAAAATCTGTGAAAGAAAGTTAGAAGAAGAGAAATAAAGAGTAAGAATATAAGTCATTAAATATGAACTACTAAATAGCAAGGTAACAAAATCTCTATTATAAAATTCTTTTTAGGAATTAATAATAATAATATTCCTCTCAGATGTTTGACAGCATTATTGCTTATTAGAATTGATATTTCTTTTTATATGTTCAGCCAAGCACTTTTACTGCTGTTGGTCTTCTTGATCTCTACACATTTATATTCATATTATAACAGAAATAAATTATCCATTTATGATAAATATGTGTTGAAGTTGAGGATTAGAAAGGTACTTCTAAAAATTTCAAAACTAATATAAAGCAAATGGTGAAGAGCAGTTGAACAATCTGGTCAGTATCTCTCTTTTCTTCACTTTACATTTTTTTCCCTCTCTCTCCTGCTTCATCTTCTCTTATTCATATATAGATTGAAAGTACGGTATCAGGGAACTAATCCTCTAGATGCGCTCTAAGCTAATCTCTTTCTTCTACCTTTTTTTCCCTTCTTCCTCTGATTCGTATCTCAAGCAAAATCCTTGGACCACCATGTTTTTTTTCTTTTACATCTTTTCTTCCATTCGCAACAACCTAAATGCTTGATTGCATGTTATTTTAGGTGAGAAACTCTTCATGTGAATTGTAGTTGGCTAATTGTGGAATGTGGACCACTGTTGATTCTTTCAAGGATGGAGATCTGCTGTTTCTGATATTCCATTACTTGAACTGCTGTTCTATAGCTACTGTTATTTAGTGACAAGAAACTTCTATTTTATCGTTCTGAGGAGATTCTACAAGATTGTTCTCCACCTTTAGTGCTACCATGTTTCTGAAGAATGTGGCTATGTAATATCCTACACTCATGTAATTGGGTGTACTGGCTGGTGTAACAGAATCTATAAATAAGGTTTTAAGTATTGGCCAATACCGAGAAGTATCGCCTCAAGGCGATAACCAAGCATAAACCCGATACTTGGGGTTTTTCCGGAATTATCAGGCTGGGCCAATACCAAACCCGATACCAGGTTTTTAAACCTTGCCTATAAAGCATCCATTAGAAATTTGATCCTATTTTGGGCTTCAAATAACTATCATAAAACAGAATGGAGCAAATTATCTTCTTTGGGCTCAATCCACCAGAGTTTTTTTTTCTTGGAGATAGATGCAAGTCAAAATTTATTCTTCAAAATCTACAAGCCGAATCAGATCTTGGGTTTGATGAGTAGCTACAAGACAAATGTTTTCTTATGACTTAGTCATGGAATAGCATGTGGTCCTTCATAAGTGGTAATATTATATTTATTTAGACTGCTAAGAAGTTTGGAATGATGTCATTGAAATGAATTGCATGGAAAATATCTTCAAGTGCCAAAGGAGAGAAATCCATGAGTATTATGGTAATCGCCATTGTATGTGAAAAGAATTATTTATATATCAATCATTTTCAGCTAATATTAATTTTTTTTTACTAGTTTATGCGGTATTTAATCAAATTTTTTTAGAGTTTCCATGTGATCGTGCATGCACTAGTTTTTATCCACATTAATATATATTGTGTAAGCACATGATATGAAAATTAATATTAATTTATTGTATCTTGTTAACGGTTTAGGGGGAGTGTTATAGGAAAGAATTGAAACTTTCCAATTCTAAGGCTTTCCATTAACATATTTTGTGGCTGATTTGTTGGGATTGGATTCTTTCCATTTTATTGGTGATTGTAACTATATAATGGACTCTTTTATAGTCTAAAGACATGATTGAAATCTTCCCCTTCTCATGGATGTAGGCAGTTGCCGAACCATGTTAAACTCTGTGTTTGATTTTTCTTACTCTTAGATTTTCTTCATATCTTTAGCTAATCTTTGAATCTAAACTCTTTTCATTCAAGTATCCATGAGTTTTCATGCATAACCAACATACCCATGATTTTACCCTTTTTTCTTCCCTCTTATGGTGTTTCCATGTGATCTAAGAATATATATCCCTTGTTTGATGAACCAATACATTATCAAGACACAATATTTTGAACCTTGACTCTAGGACTTTGTTTAAAAAGGAAACCGAATGAGATACGGTAAAATCAGACCATGGTTGAGATGAATGAGTGCTCTGGTATCATGTGTACAAAATAGGATTAGAATAAATGAGATGATGATGAAAAAGAAAAACATAGAGAAACATAGGGAAGGACAGAAATATTTTGGAAGAGTAGCTGACTATTTCCATCTTACATTACCAGTCTTTACAACTAATAATCATTTGATAATCCCTTTTTACCAATTCCTAAAACTTCAAACCAGTCATGGTATCTTCCTCTTACACAAGACGTTACAAGGTCTGTCAAACTTCAGTTTAAATGTGTCCAGTTAAATTTTTTGTTATCAACTGTATCAGAACATTATAATATAATGTACTGTAGTTTTATAAAAAATTAACTATGTTGAAACACTGTAAATAGATATATTGTATGTTGAATATTAAAAAATATAAAAATATAAATTATATACACAAATACAAAAATCTCTAAAAACGGGTTAGAAGGTATAAGAATTTTCAATTATCCTTCAAATCAAGTTGATTCCATCTTTTTCTTCTTTCAAATTATTAGTTACCATAAAGACAAAGAATAAGAAAAACCAATGTAACATAATTAGAAACTAATCCAAATAAGATGCCATTACTACTAAATGACACAGTGGACATGTCCATCACAATAACATGGTACATATTCATCTCTTGCACTCAGCTCTATTTATTAAATATTTTATCTTCAACACTCCACTAAAAACAGATAGTCACTGAAAATATTCATCAGTTTGGCAATCTTGTTGCTTATGAATAGAATTTCTGGTTACAAGGTGCTGCACTTGTCAGTTGATTCTGAAGAGCATGAAAGAATCCATGGGACTTACATGACTGAAACCGAAAAAGGTTGGCCTCATGTCACGCCCTGAATCCTCACATCACGACTTAATATGCATGAATAGGACTGAGGTAACCTTGCTCGTAAGCAAATCCTAAAATACATTTATTTCCCAATAAATACTTAACAATTTCATTTAATATTTCTTCAACCAGAGTTACAGTGGAAATTAAACCAATATAACAATGCAAAAACAAAAATTTAACCAGCCCGAATCATTGTTTAACCAATTACAACCAGTTACAATCTTGAACCCCAATGGTTCATAAAATACATCAACTTTAAGATTCTTGCCAAAACAATAACAAAATCAACAATATGTTTCATCATTCCAATAACCATCCTGTTACCTCATTTCCATTACCTCTGGATTTCTGGTTTCCTGTAAAAATATAAGGGGTGAGTTTCAATGAAACCCAGTATGTAACGCCCCGGATTCGTGTTGTTCATTAAAGATATAACACGTCTCACAGAGGGTTAGGTAAGGATCTAAATAAATGTGATCGTTGGATAATCACGCAATTAATACCATATCAGAGTGCACAAATAAATTCTTATCTAAGTCGTCCAAAATAGTCTTTAAGTAAAGTCAAACGAATCCACCTCAACTACTTTATTACATTTCCCAAAATCAAATGAATCAAAGTTTAAATCTAAAATAAACCTACTAGTCTAGGGATTGTAGTAATAATCTTCCTCCCTATAGGTGTCAGTCGGATCTACCCCAGTAGGCGCCTCACCATGAATATCTGAAAACAAAAACAAAAACAAAGGAATGGGATACGAATATCTCAGCGAGTAGCACATGTATGTAGAAATAGTTAACCACAGTTATAAAGTATGCACCGATAAATAACCAACACCAATACATCAATAGAGATAAATACGAGATGGAAATCCAGAAGTCTAATATTAGTTCACATCAAATATCAACCACAGTACCAATAAAACGACGAAAGGTCAATGTCATGCGTATTGCTTAAGTTGGTTAATTCACATGCCAAGGAGACACTCCACACCTCCATGTACACAATTCCGGCCTACTGAGGGTATCGAACACTCTGAAATGACAGCCTACTCAGGGTATCATCATCCAATGCCGGCCTACTCCAGGTATTAGCATTGACAACCAGGCCTACTTAGGGTATCTGGCTACTCTACACCGGTTGTGGCAACACACTAGGCCATGCAATTTCACCAACAAACAAATACCATCACATTACTAAGCTTAACATGGATCCAAGGGAAGCTAAACCCAAAACCAAATTAACAAGTTCACAAAACTGCGTATTTGCAAAACAATAAACCCACACTGATTACCATCCTGTGTATCCCAATACACTCATCACAAGTTGTTCCAACCAGAACATCAACTCATATAAATTTAGAAGGTATCCCAACCTCTCAACAACAAAACTTATGTAGTAAAATCCTCTTACTCACACAAAACATTTTCAATACTATTCAGTCCTTTGATATCAAACAAAACCAGATTATACAAATTTAAAATCAGAAAACAGATAAAATATGTAACCAACTGGCTCATTTACTTATAGGATCATGAATAGCAACAACCTACCTAGCTTCCTTAAATTCACCTTTTGACAAGTTATAGAAATACCCAGAATTTGATTCAATACTCTCCCAAATGTTTTGAACGGATATAATGTTTCTAATATCCTAATCTAGCCTTTGGGTATGAGTTATCAAAAATTGGTTAGGATTGGCAAAAACCAACTTTCGGCAATTTCCATTGGGTGCGCTGACCTCTGGCGCGAGGTCGGCGTGAACTCAGTGTATACCGAAACATCACTTCACGCAGACTATAGTTACCAGGCACGAGACAAACGCGAACTCAACGAGAGAAGGAAATACCTCGCGCGTGGTTGGCGCGAGCTAGGCCGAACTCGGCGAGAGCAAAGAACTTAGCTTGCGCTGACCCTTTCACTTGGCGCTAGGTAGGCGCCAAGTCGACGGATCCTACCTCCGATACACGACTCTCTGTTAATCTCAGAACTCCATGACTGGCCGAAATTTAGACCTCTGTAACTACTCGTATATGCTTCTACCATTACCAAAATACCTTTAAACGTGATTCAGATTTAATCTAAGTAACTTTATAATCACGACTCTAAACCCATCAAAATAACACACGCTCAAACAGAACTTATTCAAAAACCATGCTTTCGACAAATCTTACAGATCAAAACCAACGATAAATCAAAACGAGTGCTACTCACCTTATACGCTCCAAAGCTTTGCAACAGAAACTCCTCGTAGAGCGATCCAACAAGTCGATCGCCACCCAATCTCCTTCGGTTCGCGAGAGTTTCTCTGAACCCTTGATGCTGAACACTTAATCAAAAGGAACACACAGTCTTCTTCTTCTCTCCAAAACCCTAGATCACCAGCCGCAACTCATTCAACACAAAGTATGCGAGAACCCAAAACCTACGCGTCTAAATGCGCTAACTATTTATACTTACCCAATATACTTTGCCGCTCGACTAGATTTAAATCATCTTGATTCGGTGCAACGCTCGCCCACCAAGTTTCCTACATACACACAGCTTATTAATTTTATTTTTCAAATAAAAATCATGTAGAAAATATCGGGGTTTTACATTGTAAGTGAGGCCAATACACCTCATATGATAATCTGCACATTATTCCTTATTTAAATAATATATTTACACCAAATAGGTATTTAAAATTATTATCAATAAACATGCAAAGTTTTCCTAAGTTTGGTTCATAACATATTTACATATATATTTTAATATTAATAATATTCCACATAAGGGATCATACATTCTAACATAAGAACAATAAATTAAACATGAATAAAAACAAATAAATACACCTGAATCTAAGAGTTAGAAATGCTTACCTATGAATTTTTATAAGTTGCCTTGCAGAAATATAAATAACACAATGTAAATAAATCCATAACCAACCAATATCATCCTCACATCCCAGTATACAATTAGGTCACGCTGGGTATTGAATTGGCATAGTGTATGCTAACAGTACAAATCATCTCAATATCCTCTTCCAATGGGCGTCCCTTACTGGGTACTGAACTAGTATAGACTAGCAATAATCTCACTCCTAATAGAACATCATTGACAGATTACTTAACTAGTGTATGTTCTCACAACTAGAAATACCACCATATAGGTCCGTCTGCCAGTTTTCATATTGGGTACTGGACTAGTGAACTCTTGCGACTAGCAGTACAATCATGTCTCAATCATCCCAGTGGTTAATCACATACCGGGTACTGAACTAGCGTAGCTAGCATTACAATCACATCAAATCCCAGTGGTCCTTACACACACATAGGGTACTGAACTAGCAAATGCTAGCAGTACAATTCAATCATCATCCCGACATAGCATGGATGCTGGGTACTGAACTGGCAATTCACTAGCAGTACTATCACCACGTACCTATGTTCCAAACAAAATAATCAACTACACATATCATGTCCTGATCTCAACACAATAATTCATAAACAATTCCCAAATTTCAGTGATTCAGTTAATCAAGCTCAACAGTGAAGCATACATGCATTAGGATGCATTAAACTATAAAATATCATTTTCTAGAAATTAAATAGACTTTTGCTTAACCACTGCAATTCAATACACATGTCAAAATACCCGAAATATACTCAGAAGGGTGGGCGCTCAACCCCCATGCTTGAGCCCCATGTCTAGCGATGTATTTTATGAAAAGGAAATTAATAATGAATGGTTTATGTAAGGGGCGCTTGACACATTGCTTGAGCAATGTGTTGAGCATCCTCCCAAAAAGCATAATAAAGGGGGTGCTTGACGCATCCTCCCCAAAAACAAATTAAAGGGGCACTTGACACATTGCTTGAGCAATGTGTTGAGCACCCTCCTAAAAATACTCTTCAGGTTGGTCGCCCAACACTCACGCTCAAGCGGTGTGTCAAGCGACCTAGCCAGATTCCGATTTGCAGACTTTTCAACCTCCGATTGTTCTCTATTTCAATTCATAACCAATCAAAACCATATCAATTCATCATATATATCATCAATCTAAAACAAAACCCTGCAATAATTGCATCAGAACTTATCAATATAAGTCTCATCTCATATACATGATTTGGTCGTAAGAGTACAACCACAACTAATTTCATCAACATATAGCATGTGCAAAATAATCTCATACGAAACATATATACTCAGATGCGTTCAACAAGAACAGATTGGTATATGGTATATACAAATCATTCAACTATTAATAAAGAATATATGCATAAGATCATAGGAAACGTATTAATCCCACTTACATGTTATAACTTGAGTCTTGAAACAAGGATTAATGGGTTCTTCAAGATCTCTGCAAACCAAAAAGCCCCAAACCTTTCTTGCTTCTCCCAACCGTCATCCTTAATGTAGCTGTCCCCTTTCTTTTGGAAAATAAGGATTAGTGTTTCCCTAATCCTTCTTATCAATCCAATTAGGGAGTAAAGTTACCATAAGGCCCACAAATTAAATGGATTGCGTTACAATCGTAGATCTGCCCAATACTAAAGATCCAAAGAGTCCCGATATTGTGTATATGCATACACCCAAACTTCCTACTTTGATCAATCAAATATAAGCTACAATAGGACTCTTGACTTGGTCAGATTTGAACCCTATTTATTGCTTCAAATTTTGACCAGGTCCTTACACCTCATGAGCCAACCAAGCCAACTTGGGCCTTATGGGACAATTCGCCTTCAATAACAATGACAAGCAAGAGAAAGGGCAAGAAATGTAAAAAGGAGTTCATGTGCCTTGAAGTCATTTAGAAATGTAAAAAGTAGTTCACAAGACAACATAAGAAAGAACGCTTGAAAGCCAATACTCTAAGAAGGCCTTGAAGGGAGCCATAACGTAAAACAAGGCTACTCATTTACCAACCTTACAAATAGTGCTTCTTGAAATCATGACAATAATAGATGTTAACTTTCTTGACCAACCATGAGAAACTCAAACACCATCAACAGAAATACTGAAATCCACAAAATAAATAGCACATCTATCTCATAAACCACTATTTCCTTCTTCTGTATTGAAGCCCATTAAGAATATAGAAATGGGATCCAATACACCAAATGATTCCCTTATGATGCTTAGCCAAGGGACAAAAGCATTAAATCTCAACTCTCTCGACAATTAAAGCCTCATGAGCTAAATTATCCAATATCTGACCTTGAATTAGCAGCCGTTGTCTTTACATTGAAGATATGGAACATTATTTGTGTGGTGAAATTTTTGAGATATATTGTGACCACAAAGACTCAAATACCTATTTTCTCAAAAAGAATTAAACCTGAGACAACGTAGGTGAATGGAGTTAATAAACAATTATGATCTCTCTTTGTTGTATCATTCGGAGAAACCCAATGTTGTGGCTGATGCCTTGAGCTGCAAGAAGCGAAGCCTCCTAGCGCACAATATGGGAATCTCTGCTAGTGCCAGTTGAGGGGCCAAGTATGCGCCAGGATTGCCTAACCTATTAGCAGGTTAAGGTGGAGCATCAGAGGCCAGCCTAATTATTACAACTACTGCCGATAGCTGATTGGAAGTGGGTGGCATTACTACAGATTTCATTGAGGGGTTTTCAAGGACCTGATAAGGTTCAGATAGCATATGGGTAATAATTGATAGATTGACAAGAAGTGTTCACTTTCTCTAGTCCAGTAGACTGGATCTTTAGGCAATTTGAGTAAATTATATATATCTGAGGAGTACTAAGATTGCAGGCAATATGCTCCTCTATTATATCTAATAGACATACACAATTTTGGCAGAATCTAAGCTTGTCACGGGGACACTGTAGACACCCCAAATTGCACTACAAAATGAGAAAATAATTGAAAATATTAATTGGGATTTGAAACAGGTCAAAAAAGTATAAAATCTGGCCAAACTGGTCATGCCCGTATTTTGTTTACGGTCTGGTCATGCCCGCAGTTGATATACGGGCACGGCGTGCCCGTATTAATAATACGGGTAGGGCGCGCCCGTAATATATATACGGGCACGGGGGTTTTTGTGCGAATCTATCCTTTTTCGATTTTGGAGCCTTATCTGCACCCAAATATCTCTCTGAGAGATTCGAATTCTCTCATTTATCCCTTTGAAATCTCTTATTTATCCTATTTGGTCATGGATGGGCATTATCCTTATTTTCAATCCAATCTGGTGGATCATGGTATATCCCTTTGGACCAGCCATGCCCCTGGGTTTGCCTATAAATAGAGGTGAGATCCTTAAGCAAAGGGCCACGAAAATTTGAAGTCCAAGGAGCTCCAAGAGAAGAGAGGAATCCCTGCTGCTCTGCTTGCTCAATCCAGGTAAGTCCCTTTTCCCTTTTATTTTCTGTCTTCAATTCTAGAAGTAATAGGATCTTCTCTATTGCTGTAGAATAAGGCCATCTTTTATCTTGTATTCCTAAACTTGTCTCTAAGTACCTCAAGAGTTTCTCTAGCCGTAAAACGTGAAGAGAGAGCTAGGGGAAAAGAGAACAGGTGGATCCCTAGAATAGGACCCCATATCTGTTTTTCTCCTTTTTTATAGAATAAAGCCTTTGATTGTGTTTGTGTACCCAAACCTATCTCCAAGTACCTCAAGAATCTTCTCTAGCCGTAAAACGTGAAGAGAGAGCTAGGGGAAAAGAGAACAGGTGGATCCGTAGGGTAGACCCCCATGTGCTCTAATTTGTGAGATATGGCTGCTTTGAATATCCTGATCATGTTTAATTGTTTTTATGATGAATCTGAATGAATCTATGATGATCATGATGTTTATAACATGAGATCCCCACTTTTTGCTAAAATTTGGATTTTCCACATATTTGCACCTACAGCACTGTTTTCGTGATTTTTGTGATATTAGGCTATGATCCTAGATCCATCATGATCAATATGGTAGATCTGGATCCAGAAGCCTGAAAGTAAATTCTAGGGTTTCATGATGTGATTTTTGAGTCCTTTTTCATTATTGAGAGAAGACCCTACGGTCTAAGTTCTCCCCTTTTGATGTTCTTCATCAACGTGGGTATTTTTTGTTTTGATTTCTTGATTTAATGTGAAATTTGAGCTATATCTATGTCCTGGATGATTCAAGTTCAAATTTGCAATATTTTATAAAAATCATATTTTTCTAGATCTCTAAAATTTAACTTGAAGCCAGATTTTGAAGTTTTCACTTTAGATTGGTTTTATTTGATTTTATCTCAATTTTATTTTGATCATGAAACCCTAGGAATGGTATGATCATATTTGAAAGTTCTGGATCAATCAGGATATTCGTATGAAAAAACCATACAGTTTTGTCTTTCTTATGATTTTTATAGCAAGCCCTTTTTCCTTTATTTTAACATGAACAATACCTGGCAACCACCTTGTGTGGATGAATAGGGGTGCCTAACACCTTCCCCTGTTCATAACCTAATCCCCTTACCCATCTCTGGTTGTTTTTTTTTAGAGGGTTATTTTTACCCTAAATTTGCCTTTTGTGCTTATTTGATATTTTGGTGTCCATTCTCACCTAAACAGAATGGTGGCGATTCTATGTTTTTAACCAATCCCGCGTGATGATAGAAGAAGTAATTGAATTGATTTTTTCCCATGTCTCACAGACACGCCTTAATTTAAGTATGGATTTCCACCCTTAGACAAATGAGCATATGGAGAGAGAAGTTATTAAGGACATGTTAAGAGCTTGTACCTTAGATTTTCGTAGTGCTGCTATGATTTTTGAAGCAAACCATGTTGTTTTATACCAGATTTTCATAGGTTTATATTGATGTTTCAGAATTCTTTAAAAACTATTAAAGTGTGTTTATTCGATGGGTTTTGATTCGATTTGATTTATAAACGAAGTTTTATTTTGTTTAAACTGATCTAACATGTCTAGAGGTTCTTTTAGAATGATTTCGAAGTGTTGGTTTGGTGTTATTTGATTTTAGTTTGAAATTTCGCAAAATTCGGAAAACTCAGGTTTTTGCGAGTTTGAACGGTCGCCTACGATCACGCTCGAGCGCCCTGTTAGGCACTGAGCTGATTGCCAGGGCGCTCGACAGCGCTCAAGCACTACTGAGATGTTATTTCTCATATATTCATTTTATCGGTTTTGTTTTCAGATATTCTGGGACAGGACGCTGCAGGGGTAGATACTCCAGGGGATTTTGTTGACTAACAGGAAGAGGATTATTTTATTCCTGTATAGGTTTAGAGATCATTATTATTTAATTGACTTGGTATTTTGAGGGATTGTATTAGTTTATTTTTATTTTGATCACCTTGGTGGATATTGATACATTTTATTTTAGTTGACCCATCCAGACTTAGTTTGATGGATTAGTATTGGATGTTTTATTTTTATATTCCGCGCTTCTCGGAAGAATGTATCTTTTATTCCCGCACTCTGATTATATCTACAGGAATTTCTTAAGTCTGGTTTAGTTATTTTGGGCATTTATCTTAATGTTCAAGGTTTGGGTTTATGTTTTTAAATAAACCTGGATCTGGGGAGTTACACGAGCACCCAACTCAGTTTTTTAGTTTCTGATGATTTGTATAATTTTCAACTATGGAATGATTTTTAATCGAATCCAACCCATGTACCAATAAGATTCGGTATTTATAAGTTGTTTTCGCTAGCTGATTGTTTAAAAACAATTTCATAAAGATTTTGGATACATTCTACTGAAATAGGTCTTTTGGTTTAAAAAAGAGTTTTAGTTCCAAATTTTGTTTTATATTGAATTGGTTGATTCCGACATTTGTAAAAGTTAGTTTTATATGTATTTTAAGTTGTAGAATTGATCAGGAAAGTTTTATACAAGATTTGGCTCTATTGAGCTTATGCTTTGGATTTAGAAGGGCTTTGATTACTCTATATGCCACTAGGCACTATATGGATTAGTATTGCTATTAAAGTATTATTTGAGAGTGTCTAGTGGGCATAGCTGAGTATGGATCCATAGTATCAAGTTAGATAGTGAAGAAGTATTTCCTTTGTTTGAGTACTTTTGCGTTACAATCGTGTTTTTTTTGCAAGTCAGTTTGCATCGAGAGGTCTTCATGTACACTAGGGACTCATTTAAGATTTATGGTGCTAGTGAGGCTCACATAGTGAGGTTATCCTTGTATGTGGTGATAAATGGCTATCCCTATGATGTGATTTATCTTGCTACATGCATGGTAGTACATATCAACTCCATATTTTGAGATATAGCATGCTGGTATGTGAGTTCTTGCACAATAAGTTGATGTGTAGGGCCCCATATTTCTAAATTGATTTGCTATTGGCATGTGAGTATTTATTGGCTTCACTTATAAGTCACAACTTGGCGTAGTGAATGCAAAGTAGTTACTCAAAGACTTATTTACTTCACAAGTATTACTAATGATATTGTTACGAATTGGTTTATGATATGATAATGGTTTGGAATTGTTCTTGAACA